>CM051257.1:59334870-59507370 GCA_027921565.1 Artemia sinica | reverse complement strand
GGTACTGAACTGTAAGTAAGGAGCAACTCAACCCAATAGCAACTGAAACTCTAAAACACGGAATTTTGATAACATAGATACATTAAAAGCATTTGCTTTTTATGGTGATTACATATATATAAAATTCACAAAGTTTAATGTACCCATCAAAAGCTACAGGCTTGAGAAAACTTGCAAGATTTTTGGGAAAGGGTGGAAACACCCCTACAAAGTCAATAAATCTTAATAAAAACTGCACCATGAGATTTAGCGCATCTGAGATGAGCTTCCATCTTCAAAATTTTTCAAACGAAAATTGAAGTTCTATTTTCCCACTTTGTGACCAAAAAGATTTGAGGGCAACTAGATCCCCTCCCCTGCTCCTTTTTTACCCCATGTCATCTGATCAAAATTTTGAGATAGCCATTTTGATCAGTATAGTTGAAAAGTCTAATAATTATGCCTATGGGAAAGACATGACCCCCACAGTCTGTGGGAAAGGGTTGTAAGTTATGAAAATTACCTAGTGTTTACATATAGTGCTTAATATTGGGAGAACAGGCATTTTCGGAGAGAAGTTGTCATGGGGAAGGTTTCCGGGGATGAACTTTAAAAGGGAAACTTTACATGGGGGATTTTACCAGAATTCCTATACAGAATTCTTTTTATTTGAATTACTTTCTAATTGCCAATTCAATTTTACATGTGGATATATTCTGGGGAAATTGCCCAGGGAAAATTTTCAAAGAGATCAAAAGTTTTAGGGGACTTTTCTGTGGGAGAAATTCTCCATTAGGGATTTTCCGTGGAAGAAACTTTCCATTGGGACGGGAGCATTTTCCATGGGAGAAACTTTCTTTTGGGACAATGGAAGGGGAGAATTTACAGGAAAAATTTCCCACAGAGGGAGGATTTCCAGTATGGTTTGAAAAATGATTAGAAATTAAAAGAAAAGCAAGTATTTTTCAAATGAAAGCAGGATAAAAAGAATTGTCAGGCGGAATTGTCTGCAAGAAATTTCTTTAGGGTAATTTTGAGCAGCAATGGAATTTTCTGAGGGAAGGGGAATCTTACGCGGGAGGAACTTTCCAAGGAGGAATTTTCATGACAGTGGGATTTTCCATGGAGGGAAGAGGCATATTTGCTGGCATTATTTGAAAAAAGATCAAAAATTAAATTTTAAAAAATGATTTTTCAATTTAAAGTAAAGAGCAACATTACAACTTAAAACAAAAGGAAATGATTATGAGGTGAGTTTCTTGTCATCACTACCTTGCTCTTTATGTTAAATTTTGACTTTTTGTCCTAATTCTTCAAGAATTGTATTTGATATTAGGAAGAACAGACATTTTTCAGAGGGGGGAGGGAATTTTCTGAGGGGGAGATTTTCCACAGGGATTATTTTCTGTAGGGAGAGATGTCTCTGGATGCGAACTTTTAAAGGGAAACTTTACACTAGGGAATTCATCAGAATTTCTATACCTGTGGAGATATTGCAGAGAAATTGCCCAGGAAATTTTTTCAAAGGAGTTGAAATTATTTGGTGAATTTTCTTTGGGGGATTTTCCATGGGAGAAACTCTCAATGGGGGAGTTTTGCATAGGAGAAACTTCCCACTGGGACATTGGGAGAAGAAAGTTTCTAGGAAAAATTTTCTGCAGATAGAGGATTTCCAGCAAGATTTGAAAAACGACTAGAAATAAAAAAAAAGTCTTTTTTTCAAATGACAGTAGGCTGAAAAGAATTTTCCAGTTGGTATTGTCTGCAAGAAATTTTATGGCAGGAATTTTCAGCAGGGACGGAATTGCCAACTTTCCAAAGAGTAATTTTCGTGGGGATGGAATTTTTCATAGAGGGAACAGGCAGATTTTCTGGCATTATTTGAAAAATGATCAGAAACATAAAAAAAATCAACTAAGAGTAAGGAGCAATATTACAACTTAAATGGACAGAGATTTTCCTGTATATGAAGGGGGATGTCCCATCCCTCAATACCTCACTCTTTACGCTAAATTTTGACTTTTGTCTCAATTCTTTAAGAAAGACTGAAAGACAAGGGTGGTTAATTTAGAGCAAGAAATCTTTTTTAAGTACAAAAAACTTTGGCATGAATAGCAAGGGATTGAGGAGGGGTTATCCCCTCATATACACAATAGTTTTGGTTCTTTTAAGTTTTAATGATGCTTCTTGCTTTCACTTAAAAAAAAAACATATTTTTTTATTTTATCACTGAAAGGCAAAACCAATTCTCAGTAGAAAATATTCACATGTTACTGATTTTGGATAACCAAAAATAGACAATAGTTTATTTTTCTGAGCCTGAGTAATTCCAAATCTGAGTTTTTGTGATACTGATTTGTGTAATTGCAGTTTTTTTATTATTATAGTTTAGAAACAAATTGTGCAAAATACTCTTTAGGTACAATTTTTGTTACTGAGCTTTGGCAAAACCAAGAGTTGATCTGAGCAAAAAACTGATCTGAAATATCAGAATCAACTATCGAATATCGAAAGTAAAAGTATCAATATATTGATACATTGTTTCATCAAATTATCACCCAAAACTATACTGAGGTACTCTTGGAAAGAGACTGTCTCACAACAGCATTATTTGAAATCAAGTATTGCAGTTGCATGCAATACTACAATGTTATTTTTTCCAAATAGGAGAACCATACACGTTTCAACATTAAACTCAAGCCTCCCTATCTTCCCCCCTTCACCAAAGTTCTCAAGATCTGACTGTTTTGAGGCCACACCTTCCTGTGTATCAACAGGACCAATGAGTTTTGAATCATCAGTGTACAGGCTAGTTTTTTTGTAATATTTTTTGAAGCACTGTTAATATGTATGTTGTAGAGTATAGACCTGCTTGTAATGCAGGATGCTACTAGCAAAGCCTAGCAGGACCATACCTACTAGGAGACCTTGGTAAAAGGGCATGGTTATGTAAATGTATGAGTCAATTAAACTTGCTTCAACTGATCTACCTGGTCAAAATAAATGTTAATATTTTGACAGAACAGTTGTTTGTGATCAAATGTTTAAGAACAGCAGTATTTACAATTCCTCCTAAGATTTTTCCTACAGCAGAGGCAATGCTGATCAGCTGATAATTGCAGGTCTTGCTTTTGTCTCCTCCTTTGTGAATTGAAGCCTACTTTCCAATCTATTAGTATGACATTGATGTCAATTGATTTTTATAATAGCATTAATAGTGGCAAAGCTAACTGGGTGTGAGCTTCATTTAATAGTTGTTTTTACATACTAATGGATTGATTTATACCGCTGGCACCACTTATTGGAGGTGTAAGGTATGGGGGTCACCACTTATTGGTGCAAGAAGGTTGCTATGCCACTTACTCAAGGGGGAGAACCCCTTGTCAGCCCAAATGTTAGTGGGATTCCTGCTCTTACCCCAACAGTTCTGTATCTATCAGGTATGCGCCTGTGCCCAATTTACAATATACCCTGCCTTAGGGTACAATAGCGTGATCAGATGGTCCCAGGGGCCACTTTAAGGCCAAGGGTTACTGGTAATATTTCTAACTATCTCTTTAGACTCAACCTAGGCTAAAAAGTCAAAGATTATATAGTATAAAAAACCTTACTGTAATCAAGACATGCTACAAAAAGGAACTGGACTAAATGAACAATTTTCCCCAGCCTGCTCAGCCAGCTGCATGTCTGCAACAGGGTGATAATGAATTTTTCCAGCCAATCTGAGGGCTTACTAATTACTGGTTAAACATCCCCAACTGTGCAATTTAATACCTTGTGTCTACATAACCAACTATGCAATTAGGAGGACATAAAATGGCGCCACAAAATTAATAATTATTACTAGGGGAAGGAAAATAATTAAGGGGCCAAAAGAAAAGAATCTGGGAAGGACATTTATCTGAACAAACTGGGACCAAGGGTTCCAACACCTCCCTCCTAAGATAAATGGCCGCTACTCCAGTAGATTGGCTAGAAACTCAGACATAAAATAAATAACATTAAACTCAAAATCATCAAACTTGTATCTTCTCTTCTTTCTTCCACCAATGCCTGTACTTCCACCGCTTGGCTCAGGAGTCGTTGTCATCCCCACATGTCTACCATAGAACCACCATGGTCTAGATTGTATAGCATCTGCATTAGGTTTTGAAAGTTGAAGTCTCCAAGATTCATAGAAATTCATTGTGCACAGCACAATCAAAAACAAAAAATTTTCTTGCTCTTGCAAATTTACATTTGAGAGGAGCAAAGAATCAGTTCCTGGCACTTTCAATGATGCCAGCCATCATGAAAAATCTATTTTTCATGATGCTTCTGATCACATACTGATTGTTTCCTTCCCAAACTCCATTTTTAGTCCTGAAAGGGAGACTTAAAGTGACACCTTCTCCCTTCTTATTTGCCAGTAGAAAATAGGTACCAAAAATTCTGAAAAGTAGCTTCCAAACAATCATAATTAGTTGCTCATCTCATTTCTAAAAGTGAATTGCATCATTTTACCAATTTGAGACAATATATAAGCCTACTATGTATATCCCAACTGCACACATATTTTAAAATAGTGCAATTATTTTCTTCTAGTTAACCAATTAATGTTCACTGTAAAATAATAAAGAAGAAAAGAGTTACATTATCATAAATATAGTTGATGTAGGTATAAGTTTAGAATTGTGGCCCCTGATAAGGAGACATGTTAAGAAAACAATTCTTACTTTAAAATATGTATAATGATCCTAGTTAACATATTATCCAAGGGGAGAACCTTTATCATCAAGTCTTTCCTCTAAAAATACTTCTTTTTCCAGCTTAAAAGAAAAAAAATATTACAATAAACCACCATGCTGATGAAATGCATTAAATCTTTTGAAATTGCTGCTATAAATTGCCAAATAAGTTGTTTTATAGATAGCACTATCCTGGCTGTTGTTAATTCCATTTTTTTTAATGAGCAGTGGCAAAAATACAAAATATTAATACAACCTAACCTAACCTAGGTTGTATTAATATTTTGTATTTTTGCCACTGCTCATTAAAAAAAATGGAATTAACAATGGCCAGAATGAACACTATCTGTAAAAACAATTTATTATAGCAGCAATTTCAAATTTCATTTTAGCATGAAGGTTTATTTTAAACTTTTTCTTTTAAGTTGGAAAAAGAACGATTTTTAGAGGAAAGAGTTGATGATAAAGGTTCTTCCTTGGATAATATGTTAACTAGGGTCATTATACATATTTTAAAGTAAGAATTGTTTTCTTAACATGTCTCCTTATGAGGGGCCACAATTCTAAATTTATACCTTGATGTATACATAGTGGGTTTTAATTGCTGCATTAATTAAATCAAAACAATGCAATTTCAGGAGTGAAATAAGTAGCCTAAGCATTGATTTAAAGTAGTTTTCAGAATTTTTGTTAACCACTTGCTACTGGGAAATAATAAGGAACAAGATGGGTATTAAAGGAACCAATATTTTACCAAAGTATGTCCCAGAAAGGTATTTTGAAGTACCTACCTCCACTCTTTTTCTCTCTAGAGGGTCCTGAAAATTGCCTATGTGACAGGTCCTATACCTATTGAAATTTTGACAAAACAACATTTTACCTTAATTTTCAGCTATCAGTGTCTTTTCTTAAGCTTTAAAGTTATCAAGTATTTTGCAGTAGGCGGCATAGGTTGCATCAAGACATGGCCAATTGTAGACAGAGAAAAGCCAAGACAGATAGTCCAAGTATTTGAGAGGCAAATGTTTAAATGGCTGGGACATGGGTAAATGGCAGGAGTAGGCAAGACGGTAAAATTCTACTTTAGCTACTTTTGACTATCTTGGAAAGGGGTTAGGTTAAGAAAATGAAACTTTCAGGGATGGTTCTACAGGCTAAAGTATGTCCCGGGAAGATATTTTGAAGTACCCACCTCCACTCCTTCTCCCTCTAGAGGGTCCTGACCTTTGATGACCTTTAAAAATGTGTGAGTTATAGAAGTGAAACCTTGCAAAATAGATCTTCTGCTTAAATGAAGTACAACAAAAATTTTTTCAGCTTCACAACTTTGCTCAGTCCCAATATATATGGTTTTAAAGATATGCAAATACATTTCCTAAATTTTTGAAATAAACTATTTATATGGCTTAAAATTCTGCTCAAATAACTGAAATTGCATTTTCAGAGCTAAAGCTAGAGAAAAAGAAACTGATGACTGAAAATTAATGTAAAATGTTGTTTTGTCAAAATTTCAATGGGTATAGACCTGTCATGTAGGCAAAATTTCAGGACCCTCTAGAGGGAGAAGGAGTGGAGGTAGGTACTTCAAAATACCTTCCGGGACTACTTTAGCCTGTAGACCCATCCCTGAAAGTTTCATTTTTCTAACCTAACCCCATTCCAAGATAGCCAAAAGTAGCTAAAGCAGAATTTTACCGGCAAGACTCTCTTATTGGACACCACAGTTTATATAATAACAGTATGATCAATCTCTATCTCACCCATTATAAAAAACCCAGACCAGGGTTAGCTTGTTTCTGCATTAGCTTTATTTCTGTTTTGGCAGATATAAACATAGGCAAAGTCAGATTAGCGGGAATGCAGGTTAGTCTGTTTCTGACTGTTTCCATCAAAGTGCATTGAAACAAATGGAAATAAAGCTAATGCAGAAACAAGCTAATGCAGAAATAAGTGGGAGCAGCTTTTTGTTCACAAAGACCAGAAATGATCTGCAATAAGCTTACTGGTATATTCTGTCTACTGTGTTGGACACATAGGGCCTACTAGTTCTGAAATTGCAATTCCTGTTATTTGAGTAGAATTTTAAGCCATATCAATGTTTATTTTCAAAATTTAGGAAATGTATTTACATGTCTTTAAAACCTTATAAATTGGGATTGAGCAAAGTTGTGAAGCTGAAAACAATTTTGTAATACTTTAGGCCTATCCCTGAAAGTTTCATTTTCCTAACCTAAACCCTTTCCAAGATAGCCAAAAGTAGCTAAAGTAGAATTTTACCCAAAGACTATACATAATACAGTGCATTAGGACATAATGGTCTTCTTAAACTTTAATAGCATATACCTACAATGGTCTTCATTAATAGCATATACCTACATTTGATAGGCTATGGTAGTTTTTTTCTTGTTGTTATTTGATTAACAGTCAGTGTTGCCAGAAGCTACTGTCCAAAAGTTGCTACTTTTTTGAAAACCGCATTTTTTAGACCAGGGCACTTCACAGAGAAGAGTTGTAGAAACTTCGAAAAGGGCTCATTACATTGGAAATTGAAAGGACTAGTGCACTTTTTAATAGTCGAAAGTGATTGGAGCGCGACCAGCCCCCCCCCCCTCACGCCCATCATTTCCCCAGACACATCTAATAAAAACTTTGAGATAGCCATTTTATTCAAGTAATGCTCCAGGGGCATATACAGTTTTTTTTATGGAAGGAGCGGTCGTGTGAACTGTACAGGAGACTCGTTCGATTGGAAATGTGTATTTCTCGTTCAATTTCAAGAGTTAAAAGTGACAGAGGGCAACAATTCCCCCCCCCCTCTCCCTGACATCCTCTTTTCGCCAAACACATCCGATCAAAATTGTGAGATAGCCATTTTGTTCACAATAGTCCAAAGTGCATATAACATTGTTCTCAGGGTAGACCCAGTCCCCTAGAGTCCAGGGGCAAAGGTTATAAATTATACCATGGGGCATATAAGGGTTTTACGGAACGGGATATAAACTTCGGAAGGGAGGGGGATTATTTGATTGGAAATCCGAACTTCTAGTGCCTTTTTAAAGAGCCAAATTGAATGGAGGGCAACCATTCCTCCCCCCTAATCCAATCATTCTCCAAAACACATCCGATCAAGATTCAAAGAAAGCTATTTTTTCAGCATTGTTAAAAAATCCAGTATATGTGTCTTTGGGGATTTCAACTTCCCTGCAACCCTTAGGCCAATTCACTCATTGCTTGCATGAAGTATATTTTATTGACAAAGGTACGCATATTGAGCTTTGCTTTCCAAAAAGAAGAAGGGCATTCAGGTGACCCTTTCAGAGAATTTTGAGTAAACTGTTGAATTAAATCAGAATACGTTATGTGTATATGATTGCCAAAAAGGCATACCACATATACTTCATCTACTACTTCTATTGCAACTACTTGTAAGGCTAAGAGCATTGAGATGAAAATTTCAGGAAGTATATGAACATACGGGTTATCAAAAGGAAATATTAGCAATTTCATAGTACTGGTTAATTGAAATTAAGTTGGAACTTCCAGGACTTGATGAGAGTGATATTCAACTGACCAAAAGGCAATAAGTTAATACTACTGCTGCTACTATTACTATTGCTATTACCAATATTACTACTGGTAGTAATACCAATACTACTACTGTGACTACCATCACAGCCATGCCTAAGGGTATGAAGGCGGAGTTTTCAAGGAATTTTGAGGGGGAAGGCGAACTGAGTCACAAAAATGTATTTTGTGTGCGGGTTTTCAAAAGAGCGCAACAGCATATCTTAGGAACAGTGTCGTGTGTGAAGTTGAATCTAGCAGTGCTTGTTGGGGGCGGGATGTTGAACCAAAAGAAAATATTTGCATCCTAATGCTAGTGCTTCTACTCATGCTACTACTACTGCCACTAAAGCTAAGGCTACTACTATTAATTCTACTGCTGCTACTACTACTGCTGCTATTAAAACTAAGGGTTTTAAGGCGAAAATTTTGGAATGTATTTGAACTATATGGAACTAAATCGAAACACACTATTCTTACACAGGTCGTCAAGAGGACGTATCAAAAATGGTTCAGAAACGGTTCATGGCATTAAATTGAAACTTTCATCTTGTGTTGAAGGAGATGTTGAAGAAACCAAAGGTGCTATGCTCATACTGTTAGCATTAATACTACAGCTAATGCTACTACGCAAACTAAGAGCATTAAGGTGAAGCTTTTAAGGAATTTTGGAAGATGTTGAACTAAATCAAAACAACCTACAAGCATGTGGATTTTCAAAAATATGATTAAGGAATATCGCAAGAATGACTTACATTATTAAGTTACATCTAGTGAAAATTTTGAGACAGCCATTTTTTTCAGGATAGTGGAGCGGTCCAACAATTATGTCTCTAGGGATATTGTGTATCTCAATTCCTCACAATTATGCAAAACAAAATATATTTTAAATATTTTCACTTTTTTACTTTAATAAATAAAATATTTTATAAACTTTAAGGAATAAATATCAGTATATGTCAGTTGAACTGACAATCCATGGCTATCTTTATTTAATTTTTTTTTCGGTAAAGTGCAAATTATGTTCTGGTCTTGAGAAGGCATGGGGGTTGTCAGCCCTACTCATGTTAATTTTGCTCGTTTTGAGTTTGAATCCGTTATTTATTGTTATTTCTTTTCGTTTTGGGTTTCATTTATTTATCAGCTGTTCTTCTTAGCATTGAAAAAGACTTAGCTTATTTTAGATATAAACAAAGGACGTATTCTCAATTTTGGCTATGTAAACCGTACTTCAAGGCTTAGTTTCCTTGCGGTTTTCTTGCTAATTTTAGCACAGTTTCATTGAACAAGAAAATTAAATTTTAGAACACATAACATAATGCTTGAATTCAATCAGCTTTAAATCGGAGTCTAAATCCCTCACCCCTGTGTATAAGTATTTTAATGTGTGGTTTTGGTAATAGTCAGACATCAAAATAGTATAATTAACAATGAAATACTTTGGAAAATAATTTAGTTTCATATGTAGCAGTTTGCTTCAGAATAAATATATCAAGTTGTATTTAGAAGCAAGGAACCGCAATATTTTCAATCGGACAAACAAAATATTATAAAATAAGATTAACAATTGGTCTTAGCTCATACAGCATTTGTGCCCTAAAGGATATTTGGACTCCCAACAAAAGGAAAACGGATAAGGAGCTCCGTTTTCAAATACCTTTTGAAAATCGGACAAAGATCAGGTCTATGTAATTAACAATGAAATACTTTGCAAAATAATTTAGTTTCATATGTAGCAGTTTGCTTCAGAATAAATATATCAAGTTGTATTTAGAAGCAAGGAACCGCAATATTTTCAAATTTGAGAAATTTCTAAATAGAACACACAAAGCTATTCAATGAACCATTTGTTCAATGTTGCGTTACACCTTGAAAGAAATATGAAAACCTCCCAGAATCGCACATTCATTTTCAGTTTATCTATTCATGAATTGTACCACGATCATCTATAAGTTTTTACCAATGGTTCTCTGAATTTTCACCACTGGTGCAAGTTCAGTGTCTATTTTACTTATTTAACTTAACTGTTAAGGATCATTGCTGGGCTAAGGGGACCACACAATTTTGTTGGGGTAGTGAAGGGTTGTTAGTAGGCCCATTTGTTTCTTTGTTCCAAACCTGTCCTTTATATATTTGAAAATTATAACCATAAGTCCCTCGTTGTGTGTCCCTCGTAAGTCCCTGAGTTGTGACAATTAAGGTGATTTTTTTTTTCGGAACACAGATTTGGAAAACCTCTGACGGGTATTTCCTGATCAATTTCAAAGTTGTATGTAGACAAAGTCAAGAGAAACATAATAAAAAATAAAATTTTGAAAAAAAGTATATGTTTTATCGATTTCTGACTTCGGAAAATAGGCGAGGTATTTTTCTGTGCATCTCATATAGTCTATCACCTTGCGTAGTGTATCGCGTTGGATGGTCAAATGTGACTTGTTTTTTTTTTTTTTTTTTTTAACCAACCTTTAGATTAGATTTGTTTAACGGAAAGCTTTAAAATTTTCCATTGGTATAAAAATAACACGAGTTCAAGTTGCGGCATTCTGACTATACTAAGAATATATAACTTAACTTATTCATGGCTTCCATTCGTATGTTTTAACTCTTCAAAAAAACAATACTGTAAGTACTTGAGGCATACTTTTATTTGAAGAAAGCAAACATAATTAATAAAGAAGAAAATTTGAAAACTAATTTTGGCTGTATGGATTCGTAAACACCTGAAAATAGGAATTAAACTTGTTTCGTCTCTGATAGGTTTGAAACTTATAAGGCATGCAAAAAGGTCAGGTTAAACCTCAATCAAGACAAAGAATTTTGAAGTTTGGTTGTATCGATATGTGAAACCTGAAGCTCAACCAACAATTTTGTCCATTTTCCGATGTGCTTACACTTAAAAAGCCAGAGACAAGGGGGGTTAAATGAAGGATAAAACTATTTAAAACATTGATGTATTGATTGGCGACGCTCAAAATAGACCCAAATTTGTTTCAGCTACCATGGCCTTACAACTTACTGGATAAACACACTGGGAAAAACCAACTTAATAGCCCATTCAGATGTATGGGGAGCCATCAAAAACTGATCGGTACCATGGGGAAACCTATCGGTTTTTTCCGTAGTACCGATCAGTTTTAGGGCTAGGAATTTTTCTAGTTTCCTTATGGTACTGATCGTGTTTTGTGTGTCTGCGAGCAAAACTGAGCAAGCACTTTTAAAAGTGAAAAGCATGTCAACTATTAAGCGCGCAAAACTTCGAGATTTGGTGGTTCTTATGCAGAACCATCAGTTTTTATCCAACACAAGTAATGCTTTGTTTAAAACTAACACGATAGAAGAAGATATTTGGTAAGAAATAAATTTGGCTTAGAGGCTTGTCTATACAAGAGTATGTAATTTCTAATTTTTAGACAAAAAATTCCACTTATCGTTTACGCACTTTTCCCCTCATACCGATCGGTTTTCTCGTGCGTCTGACGGAAAAAAAATATCAAAACAAAAATGTGTTTTATCGATTCTCAGCATCCTAAAATAGGGCAAAGTTTGTTTTTCTCCGATTGGCATGAAACTTTTAGGGAAGTAGACAGGACCAAGGAGATCTTAACGAGGACAACAAATTTTGAGAGACAAATTAGATAGAATCGATTTTTAGCACAAGAATTTTAATTTTATTTTTGCGGACTCACTTAAAAGTTTCTATAGGGCATATAGACAGGACCAAGGGAACCTCCATCGATACAAAAAAGGAAGCAACCCTGTTTGTACTGATTCATAACCTCCGATTGTTTATTCTTTGAAGACAATGAAAGATAATTCTTTTTTGGGAATAACCTTCACTTGCATCTATTTAAATAAGCAACAGTTAAAAAAAATTGAACATAAAAAGGTTTTATCAATAAAATGGTAGGTTAAGATAAAAGTATACTCAAAGGCGTCTACAGGGTGGTCTAACCCTATAGAAGCACGAAAATTACGCAGATTACGCAATTACACATTACACAATCTATATCAATAAAGATCTCCCTTCCAATCTATCAAAAATCATGTAGTAAAAAACTTTTGAAAAATTAGTGCATAAATCTAGGCTAATCGAACGTCTTGACTGAATATTCAACTTTTACTAAAATTTCAAAACTGTAAAAAATCTTACAAATGTTCCTACATGAGCCAATAATGAAATTATACCAATTAAAGAGAGAACAGAAATTGATTCTAATAATATATTTCATAATCAGCTTCTCAAAGAAAAGTCAACGAGCTTCATTGATTTTTTAGCTTTTGTCTTGATCCTTTCTTTGTTTTGGTTTCTTTTACAAGATATATGAAGTGGATTCTGGTCTATTAGAGCTTGTGATAACCTCTTGAAAATAAATATTATCTTATTCAATTATTTTGCGTTAAATGTTTATTGACAATTTTTATGCTTGATTGATGTGTCTATTACTTTTGTTTTGCTGTATTATTTGTTTCTTTGTTTTGCTTTTTCTTAGACATATGAAGCAAATTCGGCTCTATTAGAGCTTGTGATAACCTCTTGAAAATAAATATTATCTTATTCATTTATTTTGCGTTAAATGTTTATTGACAATTTTTATGCTTGATTGATGTGTCTATTACTTTTGTCTTGCTGTATTATTTGTTTCTTTGTTTTGCTTTCTCTTTTTGGACATATGAAGTGAATTCGTCTCTATTAGAGCTTTTGATAGCCTTTTGAAAATAAATAATATCTTATCTTATTCAATTATACTGCGTTAAATGTTTATTGACTATGTTCATGCTTGATTGATCTTTCTATTACTTTCGTCTTGCTCTGTTGATTTCTTCTTTGTTTTGCTTTCTTTTACTGGACATATGAAGCAAATTCGGCTCTATTAGAGTTTGTGATAGCGTTTTGAAAATAAATATTATCTTATCTTAATATCTTATATTATTCAATTATGCTGCGTTAAATGTTTATTGACCATTTTCATGCTTGATTGATGTTTCTTTTAATTTTGTCCTGCTCTATTGATTATTTCTTTGTTTTACTTTCTTTTACTGGACATATGAAGCGAATTCGGCGCTATTAGAGCTAGTGACAGTCTCTCGAAAATAAATATTATTTTACTATGAACGAATCAAACAAGTAAGATATACTGCAACTGATGAATCCTTAAAGGTACCGAAATGGAAATGAATACTACTACTACTAACAACTCACCGCAGCACCAAGCCGCTTGAGGCTAACATAGCTACGCACGCTCATCCTCCATCGCAATCTATTCAAAGCCTCCCTTTTTACACCCTCCCACAAAGTTCCCATTTCCTTTAAATCTTTATTTATGACGTCCTCCCTCCCCAGGCAAGGAAGACCTGCTTTCTGTTTAGCCCTAAACGGTTGGCCGAAAGAACAATCTTTGGCAATCTGCCATCCTTCATCCGCACAACGTGCCCTAGCCATCTCAACCTTTCTTTCATTTTAGCCCTAGAGAGTGGTATTGAACCATATTTTTCGTACAGCCTATTGTTTGATTTACGGTCAGTCAGCCGGGTACCCAGAACAATCCTTAAGCAATTTCTCTGGAAAACATCTAGCAAATCTTCATCTGTTTTTCGGAGCACCCATGCTTCAGAGCCATATTTGAACACTGTCATCACTGTAGCTCCTAATATTCTAATCTTGGTTTGCAGACTTATCGTCCTATTCTTCCAAACTTTTTTTTAACTGTGAAAAAAACACCCTGAGCCTTGGCTATTCTATATTTAACATCTTTACTGCTACCACCATCATTACTAATAATACTACCAAGGTAAGTGAAGCTGCCCACCAGATCAATCTTTTCATTACCCTACGTCACCTTTTCATCTTCACTTATTCCTAGCCTTAGTGACTCAGTCTTCCTAACATTAATTTTCAAACCAATTCTAGCACCCTGAACTCGCAAAACCTCTAAAACTTCATTCATTTTGCTCACACTTTCATCTAGGATGCTTAAATCATCAGCATAATCTAAGTCCAGGAGACCTTTTCCTCCCCATTTGATTCCGTGGTCTCCCACTGCCTTTCCTATGCTCCTTAAGACAAAGTTCATCAAAATAATCCATATAAAGGGGGATAGAACACAACCCTGCTTAACTCCTGATTTAATACAAAACCAGCTGCTAACCTCATTTCCGACCTTAACCGCAGCAGTGTTATTTTCGTGCATAGCACTAATCACTTTAATGTATTTGTCTGGTGTACTATACAAGGATAAAACTTTTACTAAAGCTCTACTATCAACAGAATCGAACGCTTGCTCATAATCTATAAAACCGAGGACCAAAGGTGTTTGCCAACTCAGGCACTTCTCAATTATTAACCTAAGAGTGAAAATTTGGTCGACACATCCTCTACCTTTTCTAAAACCGCACAGTTCTTCTCTTAGAACTTTGTCTACGGCATCTCTCAGTCTAAAAAGTATAACATTACTAAGTAATTTACTACCTACAGAGACCAGACTAATGCCTCAATAATTACCACACTCACTTTTATCACCTTTCTTATAAAGTGACTTAATTAAGGTTTTCCTAAAATCGCTAGGTACTTCCCTTTTTTCGAAAATCCTATTCATAATCTTTAGTAACTTATTTCTAACCTCAGAGCCACCATATTTAAGAAACTCATTTACCACCCTATCAGCACCTGGAGCCTTATTATTTTTTAATCCTTTTAGTACTGTCACTAATTCTTCCTCACAAAACAAATCTTCCTTCACATCCAAGGTATCACAAACTTTTTCATTTTCCCCTATATCTTTTCCTGCAACTCTATCTCGGTTTAGCAAATTGTCAAAATGTTCTGCTCATCTCTCTTTAATTCTTTCCTTATCGCTAATTGTGGCCCCATTCCTGTCTTTGAATGGGCCAAGTCCGGATTGACTACTCCCACTCAATTTATTAACATGCCAGTACAATATCTTACTATTATGCCGTCTAGCTGCATCTTCCAGATCCTCGGAAATTTTATCCATGGCCTCCACTTCATGCCTCCTTAGTTCATATTTTAATGCTTTCTCCACTTTCTTTACATTCCTTTTGATTTCATATGATCTATCACTCAGATAATTCTTGTACAAGTACTTTCTCCTTTCTATTAAACATTAAGCTTTTTTCACTAATATTCTTAGCTGCAGTCCTAGCTTTCTGCCCTAAGACGCCTTCAGCAACTTCACAAATTATTTTTCTAAAATTGTTCCATCCATCTTCCGCATTATCAAACTTTAAACCCTCAAGTTTAGTATTCAACTATTCCTGGAAACTTTCTCTCAAATTCTCATCCTGGAGTCTACCAACATCATAAATTTCCGGGTGATACCCTTCCGAAATTTCCGCTTTAAATTAACCCTTGACACTATCTTTACTTTTAACATCAATAACAGCACTCCTCACATACCCTAGTATCTTGTATTGATCCTGCCAGTCTTCGGTTTATTATAATATAATCAGTAAAGTTTGCTGTCTTACCATCACGTGAATACCATGTTAACTTATGAGCCATTTTATGACCAAACACCGTACTGGTTATAACTAGATAGTTATACCTACAAAATTGCAAAAGTCTGTATCCATTACTGTTTTCTTTTTCTACGCCAAATTTACCTAGGCTAGGATACCATCTACCCCTATTTCTACCGACCTGGGCGTTAAAATCTCCTAGTAAAAACATCATATTTTTACTTGGGACCCTGTTTATTTGCTCCTGTAACTGTAAGTAGAATCCATCTGAGCCACTAGTATCTCCGTCAGTCGGTTCTACAGGGGCATATATTACTATAGCTGATATCCTGAACTTTTTAGTCATAAAATGAAAAATTAGTATTCTATTATTAATACCTTCCCAGCCTAAACAAGACTTAGCAGCTTCCTTATTCATCATAAGCCCTACTCCCTGCCTATGTACCCCATCCTTCCTGCCTGAGTAAGCAAATTCTATATCAGCTAATTTCATGCTTCCTACCCCAGGGATATGAGTTTCTGAAACTCCTAATAAGTCCAGTTCAAATCGTCTGAGTTCGTCAGTCAAAATGTCGATTCGATGATAATTTTTTTTTAATGTCGTAACATTCCAAGTTCTACATTTCATGTTCTTTAAATCATTTTAAACGATCGTTTGATACGATCATGAATGGTCGTATCAAACTTAAAGAGAACATAAATTGCCACAAATAAGAATAGGGCTACCCCTTCCCCAAACCCTCTAAAGTTCAGAGCGCCCTTTGTACTTTGATTGTAATATTTATAATTAATAATTGTTGAGATTTCCGGGAATTAAAATCATTATACTTTAAACAATCAGTCTATTTTCATTAGTCTGATATGCAATAAATTTTTATTCATACTTCCTTCCTTTGAAACGTATTCGTTTCAGATATAAGAAAAATCAATTGTTAAATCACTTATTGATTTGTCAATTCAAAGAACCTTAAGCATTCATTTTAAAATTTTGCTTAGGCATTAATTTTCTATTTGTCTGTATGAAATAGAACCAAAAGGAGAATTTTGATAAATATGTCCTTTAAAATAAAAAAATTAAATTGGATGCATAAATGTAAATGTTCTAAGAAATATTTGTCTTCTTTCCTGCAATCTTGGTTACGATCGTGATTGTCTTTTTTTCTGTTTATGATGTGAAAAATAAATAAATCACTAAATCACTTTTAGAAGGTTTGAAAGGGGGGGGGGGGGTGATAGCCCTACTCTTATTTATTCAAGCACTTACGTTTTAAGTTTGACTTGATTATTCGTCCTAATTTCTTTCCTGCTTATTATTCGTGGAATTTGTAATCCTGACCAATTTAAATTTTACTATGGCTCTTAAATCTTCCTTGAAAAACTTCTTTGCTGAAAAGTGTTTCTTTTTTTTTTAATTAGTAGCATCAACAAAAGCTTGGCAATTTAACTTGTGGTTAGAAACCACCACTTAAGCTTTAGCAGAATTTTTAATTCTACGTCAAAATAAGGATCTCAATGATCTAAGAAATTTAAGAACTTTTTAATAGCTCAAGAATTTAAGAACTTTAATTGAAGAGCTTTATGATTCAAATGAGAATAAATGACATTTTGACTTTTTGGACTATAGCTTTTTAGGTCCTATCAACTCATCAGCCTAGACTTGAAATCCTTTATTCGTGAGGCCAGGGGTTCGAGTCCATGTGTTGCTGGAAATTTGGTCTGGAACGGGAGTCATAGGTGTGACTGTGTAAGCTCAGCCAGAAGTGACCCGGCTCTGAATGGGTACCTGAAGAAATCTGGGGAAGGTAAACAGGAAGGGTGTGCAAAAGCACAGGATGGCTGGCCTTCACCCCCCCCCCCATTGCACTTCCTGGCTGAAGGGCCGTGAAACAGAAAACAGCACCGCCGGTACGAACTACAGAGTCCACTGCCGTATTCTTCACATTTACCTTTTACAGTCAGGCAAATTACTTTTGTGAAAAGTAATCGAGTCTTCTACTTCTTTTTCTTAAAGAATCGACTAATGGATTTTAGCGCTATAGCCCTTCAACCATAAGTTTAACCGTTTTCCTTGTTTCACCTTCGTCCAGGATTCTTTTTCTTCGCCAAGAGTTATACCATGATTTCCAGTGGACTGTTCCCCATCTACCTGGAATTCACTCAACGTGTAAAAGTGACCGGCGGCTCAAGTCACATGTAAGCAAACAAAAATGCTGTCTTAGCACAAAGCAAAAAAGAATGCATCTGATTAACAAAGGGAATCCTTGGCTTCTTCTGCTGACATTGCTACCTTGAAACTTAATACAAATTTACAACCTTCACTGAATTTAAAATGAGCATATTGAATTAAAATCAACTTAGTGGCAGTGATGAAAAACTTGAGAGCCATAGCTAATTTGAGTAAAGCCAATACAGATAGCCTCAGTGAGAGGCAAAGCTGGTATAACCCTTTTCAGAATTGTATAAAAAAGATTCATCTCACTTGTTAATAGATAGTCTATCATCCATCCTAGGGAAGACCTAAGGTAGATAGCCAACAAAACGGATAAAATGAACCAAGTCGTTTATTTACAGCACCAATGCATCAACATAGATGAAATTGAATATTTTCGGTGCATTCAAGAACTATCTTGTGGTAAATGTCTAAAATGTATTTGATATAGCATCAACTAGTTAACGATACTTTTATTTTATACAACAATCTAGGTTCAAAGTTTCATCCTTTTATATACATGGCCAATACCCTCGGGTAGCCTCCAGTATGTAAAGATTTATTTGTAAGTTTTCTGGCAGGGAAACAATCTTCAATTTTAGGAATTATTTCATCTTGTTTTAGATATTACAATATTCGCTGCAACTCTTCCATTTTTTTGCCAGCCAAATTTTGTTAAAGTCGGACGTCAATTTCTTCTAGAAATTACACTGATTGTTTTTTGTTTTTCTTTTGGGGCGGGGCGGGGGGGGGGGGTCTGTTGATACACGGTAGGAGATCATTATTACACCGATGGAGTTTACCACTAACGATGGAGTTTACCGGACAAGGAGCATAGGCAGTGCATAATTAAAGCATTAAATCATTTTCTGATCGTCATGTTAAGATCTAATCGACGGAAGTTTGTTTAGATTCTGGGAAATCTTTTGCTGTCTGTCACTCCTGATTAATTTCTTTGGGCAACGTTTACCAGGACAAAAATGTTGGCTTGTAAGAAATGAGATGGGCTTATATGCAAACAATAGTTTGAAATAGGTTCTTCCAGAAATTGAATCCCTTTTAAATTTGCATTAATTATTAAGAAGAAGCATAAATTGCTTTGCTCTAATATTTGAAAATACTAGTAAGCTGCCTGTAATTTAATAATGCGACTGCTATTCTTCGTAAGACTAAATTTTTATCAATAACACCCAATTTTTCAAAATATAATAACAGCCGAAATTTTCCAAGCATTTCCCAGCTCAATTAAAAAATCACGGCGATTCATGCTTCTTCTTGATGGCTAAATCGAGAATTTGTCTATATCTGATTTTTTCATTTAAATATTTTAATTTTAAGAAAGTAGATGGCGTATAAGTCAATTTAATAGCTCTAAACAATTGGAAATTCTCCCATACTCAGGTCAGACCCTCTATATTCAATTTCAAAGACGTAAAACTAGAGCATATAAGAAGAAGGGATGAAATGACACTTAGGAGTGGGGGTTCGAAAAAAAAACATAGACTAGCCAATTTTACGAAAACAGAAAGAAATCAGGAGAATCATATAGATCCCGAGACTTGGATGAAAGGACTCAGGCAAAAAATACCCTTACCCCCTGCCAGGGCCGTATCCAGGATTTTTGTTCAGGGGGGGGGTTTAATAATTTTTGACTTTTTTTTTGGGGGGGGGGGGTTACTAATTTTTGACTCAGTTTTCGACTAATTTTACTGATTTTTAATTAGGTTTTACTAATTTTCGACTTATTTTCGAGTCGGTCAAAAATTTCGGGGGGGGGGGGGGGGGGGGTCAAACCGGGTAAACCCCCCCCCCCTGGATACGGCCTTGCCCCCTGCACATATGCCTCGTCCCAACTTATTCGAATCAATAACATATTTTTTAATGGGTGACATTTATCCAGACAGAATATAAAAATGATACATAGATGGAAATTTCAGGAACACTAAAAATTAAACATTAAAAAGTAAATTGTAAAATGAACTATGTCAAAATTATGGATGTCAATGGTCCTTATTCCTTTTTTCTTGGCTTTTTTGGGTTCCTGGATCTTGATTTAGCCTTGCAGAGTGGACAAATCGGAGCATTTCTATGAATTTGCTGATGACAGGACAAGCATGATTTCATTGGAGGGGGTTGTTGCCTGAAAAAATAGCAAGACACAAATCATCGAATTGCTTTGAAATATGAAAAAAACAAGAGAATTAAACTGTATCAGGTACTTGTGCGGGCAGAGCGGGGAGCGGGGACTAGGGTTTGCTTTCCCAAAAGGCTCTACCGCCTGAAACAAAATTGTAATTCTCATGGAGGTTTTCTGATTAATTACTGTATGCTAGACTCAAAAATATCATCGGGTATTTTTTTTAATCCGACCGATTCGATAAATATTACATTCGACGGATTTCTTATTGTATCGCCCGCGGTTTTTACGCATTAAAGTTTTTATCTCTGGTATTAAATTTTTGATATTTCAGACGAAAACAATTTAAAAACTGTAGGTCATACAAAAACGCTTACACTTTTTTTTCAAATTCAACGTAAAATGTTCTTCATTAATTTTGTGCCATACATTTTGGACAGGAAAAGAGAACGAAAAAACTTTTGTACAAAATCGTTATCTGTTAATATTCCTTTTCAATTAATAGTTAGGATACGATTAGATTCCTAAATAATAAAAATTATCCAAAAAGAAGTAATTAAAGACAAAGAAAATAAAAGTAAAATAAAAAAAGATAACTCAACCAAATAAAGCTAAATGTAAATTAGGAATTTTGTGGAATATTATAATTACGTCATTGTGCAACAGATTTTCAACGTTGTTAAGAGCTTAGCCTTCTTTAATTTATGTTATAAACCTGATAAAAGCTTTTTCAACTCAAAAAAAGAATCCTTTAAAAATGAATACATTTAAAAATTTTGCTATTCTTTTACTGCAGACATTTATTAAACAAAAGTTATTAAGTTTCAGAAAGATTTAAAGTTCTAAAAGATTAAAGTTCTAAAAAATAAAACCAACAGAATACACATTTCGACGGCTAGGAAAGGAAACGAAGGTTGAAAGAGCAAGTTGCGTTTCTTCAATTGAAATGACTCAGTAACACAATTACTTAATATACCAAACTGATTAAACACTAGAAATTCCATTAAAAAGGGAAAGGGAAAGAGAACGATAATTTAAATATTCACAACCCAGAGCGAGTTAGTTGCCAAAATTATTCTCACGATGAAAGGAATTTATTTGCCCGTGACTCAAAAGCAGTGATTTAGGAGTATTACTAAAAGCTAGCTAGGTTAGGTTAGGTCACTGTATATAAATATTAGATTATATTATTTAAATACAGTGGGTTAGGTTATGTTAGATTAGGTTGCGTATTTAATACATGCTATGCTTTACCCCCCCCCCCCCCCTAATGTGCAAATATATATTCCAAATTTATTTCTAAACTATTATATTTTCATCCTATTTTGTTTTATTTCATTGGCATTAACGAAACTTTACTTCTCGCGTGGTTGCCCATCTTTGAAGCTTAAATCCAACGCATAGAAGCGAAGACAGCTGCGCAAACTCGTCCTCCGTCCCAATATATTTAAGGCTTACCTCTTTATCCTGTACCAAAAGTTCCTATTTATTTTACGTCCTTTCTTGCCACTCTTACCCCCCTCATTCGGGACGATCTGCTTTTCATTTGGCCTTGCATGGACTGCCGAAAAGAAAATATTTGGCAATCTGTCATCCTTAATCTACTAATTCAAACATTTATGTGAGAAAATTGTAACTTGGTAGTTGCGATTTGGGAATGTATCCATTATAGTATTCTAAAAAAAACTCCCAAGAAGGAACCTCATCAGAATCATCAAATTCCAAATTTACTGCTTTTTTCTTATGTTTTTGTACACTTTTAAACTCATTATAAAATAAGTTGCCAAATAGAGCATCCGCAACTACAATACGGAGAAAATATAGAGAAATAAATGATCTTAAGTGTTTTTTTAGTAAGTGTATGGAGTACTATGAGCAATTTGAGAACTAGTAAGTATAGGTAGGGGCAATATTAAAAAGCCCAGTATAGTTACAGCTGAATTCAACTTGATCCGAGTCAGTAAGCATACTTTAAAATCATGCCAATTATGATTTTACAATTTCTTTTTCGTAGAAGGTGCAAGCGTCACAAATTCGCACACAAATGCATCTGCATCGACTATATTCTGGTTCAATAGCTAATGTAATTTTGAACCTGGATTAAAAACACTTATTAACAATATTTCTAACACCCATTTTTTACGCATTTTTTAAATTGTTATTTTTCGTTAATTTTTGTTCTTTTCAAAGAACTGTTGCGAACAGGAGCTGAAAACTCACTTACTCACTCACTCACTCACTTAACAGGAGCTGAAAACTCACTTACTCACTCACTCACTCACTTAACAGGAGCTGAAAACTCACTTAACGCCTTGAAATCTGAAAACACCTAAATTTTGCTAAAAAAAAAAAATTATAAGCAAAAACCATGGCAATAGAAAAAAGTCGTTACATTTTCGAATTAAAGCTTAAAAATTGAACTACATTTTAGTTAATGAACAGCATAGTTTTGATTTTATTTCTTAATGTTATCAACATGATAAAGAGGAATTGTGTTTAAACAAGTTTTACAGGCCAATCGATCTTACGAAGGGATTAACTCGCATCTTCTTATCAAATACAAATTCATCAAATCATTGAAACACATGTCCTTAAGCAAATGTTTAAATCTTACATAAATATTAGCATCACCTATTCCATCAATAACGAAAACACTTTTTGACGTTTGCCCGTAAAATCGTAATTATTTTGTCTTGTACTTATCTAAGTAAACTAATTAAGGACAATTTGATTTAATGGCACGCGCCAGCTGTATGGTGAACTTTGGTAATAACTTTTGCCATTTATTAATTATGACATTTGTGTAATAAATCCATTACAGTTAGATGAAAGCGTTTCGGCATAGAATTTAACTGATTTCATTTACTCATTTGTGCAACAGTTTCGATAATTATCAGAAGCTGAATGAAGCCGACGAATATCAAAATGAAATAAAGAATAATAAAATGAAATAGTAGTCATTAAAAATCATTTTGTTCAATTTCTGTTTAGAAATAATGAAGAAACAGATGAATAAAAGTAGGTAAACTAGATAAGGCTTTTTTTAATTGAACTCCAATAAATTGAGCGGAAATTGAGAAAACTGACAAAGTAGTGTGGGGGCTCATGTGGAATTTAGACATGTTTAGATTTATTTACAGGTTTTTTAGCTTTACACAGGGTCGCATCCAGGAGGAGGGTTACGGGGTTCAATCCCCTCAAAATTTTTGTCCGATTCATTAAAACATAACGAAAAAACATATAAACAATTTATGATGTGTTTTTTAAGTTTTTATAGTACCCCCCCACACCACCCAAAAAAAAAAATCCTGGATGGACCCTTGGATTTAACATACGCAAATAGACCAAGAAAAGAAGGAACAATGCCAGTGGACGTTACAAACATGGCAGGCTGCTCGGATTTTTCATAACATCACAACATAATTAATTACTTCCAGTAAATAACGTTTTTATATGAGAAAACAATCCACATTTTATGCCAAGTTTGACATTGTTTTTTTTATAGTATAAACAGAAATTGGCTATATCATGGGTTTATGCTTACCCCCGAAGAAACTAACGAAGTAACCGGTTTGTTCTCATACAAATCGTAAACTTTAGTAAGTGGTGTATAATACACAAGTACCGGAATTTTTCACGGAGAGAGCCAAAATCACCCAATATTATTATTTAAAAACGATAAGAAATTAAATTTAAAAAAACAAGTTTTTTCAACTGAAAGTAAGAAGCAACATCAAAACTTAAAACGAACAGAAATTAATACATTATGAAAGGAGTTTCCCCTCCCACAAGAAGTTGCTCTTTACGCTAAAGTTTTGACTTTTTGTCCTAGTTCTAGAACGATTCCGTTCTTTATTTCCTGAAATGCTTTATTAGAACAATAAGCTTTGCTTTAGAATCTAAAAAAAAACACTTTAACGTAAAGAGAGAGGTCTTGAGGAGGAGGAGGCAACCAAGGGCGTATCCAGGATTTTTTTCGGGGGGGAGGGTTTACTAATTTTTGACTTTTTAGGGGGGGGGGGTTTACTAATTTTTGACTCAGTTTTCGACTAATTTTACTGATTTTTACCAAGGTTTTACTAATTTTTCGACTTATTTTCGACTCGGTCAAAAATTTCGGGGGGGGGGGGGTCAAACCGGGTAGCCCCCCCCTGGATACGGCCTTGGAGGCAACCCTTTTCATATACATAATAATTTCAGTTCGTTTTAATATTTGATGTTGCTCCTTACTTTCAGTTGAAATAAGTAGACTAGAAAGTACTATTTTGCCCAGACATATAGCCAAACAGGTTCTTCTAGTAGGTAAACAGGTCATCACACTCTTTCAAGGAATATACATGTTTTTTTTATTATGACATCGATTTTTTGTGTGTCAGTCGATTAGAGAAAGTTGGCGGTTTGTCCAATATAATAACTTGATTAGTCGGTTTTCTAAAAAAAAAAAAAAACTTGTCATGCTACAATGTACTTAATTTAAAAAAAAACCCGATATAATGTCCCGACACTGCATTCCAATTTTCATTATGCATTAAGACATTGTTTATAGTACACCATATATTTTTAAACTTTTGAAAACAATGGATTTGTCTATTTTCAATGTGAGTACACTTTTCATTCTTTTATTTCCCCCCAAAAAAAAATAAAGAAAAAAACGTTTTACTAGTAAATTCAAATTTCAGAGGGACAGCCCCCCTCCCCTCCAACAATACAAAATCTTAAGAATATGACGACTGTATTCGATAGAAATGTCAAAGCACGCTTTTTTTCTATTATGTAAATAAAATCTATCCATCATAGGTATGTTTACAAGTTTTAATTGTTTTGAAAAACAGTTCATTATCATTCAGAAATAAAGCTTTTTCCTAACATGATGTATTTTTCTGCTTTGAATGAAAAGCTTGCGTGTTACAAAGAGTGTGAGAGTTTTGGGGGGGGGGGGTTAAATTTCACAGGCTCTTGCTATAAACGGGGTTTGTCTAATTCCGATGTCACGGCGGATGACTTTGGGAAAAAATTAGTGTGGGAGGGGGGCCTAGATGCCCTCCATTTTTTTTTGGGTTACTTAAAAAGGACATTAGAACTTTTAATTTCCGTTCGAATGGGGCTCCAGATAGGAGCTTTTAACTTGTATAGTAGGGTTCTCTGATGATGTGATTTTCATTAAAGTTCTATGAGTTTTAGAGGGTGTTTTCCCCTTTTTCGAAAACAAGGCAAATTTTTTCTCAGGCGCGTAACTTTTGACCGCTATAGCTAAACTTGATGAAACTGATATATTTGAAATCATAAGGATTCGCTCTTTACGCTAAAGTTTACGCTTTTTTTCTATTATGTAAATAAAATCTATCCATCATAGGTATGTTATACAAGTGTTAATTGTTTTGAAAAACAGTTCTTTATCATTCAGAAATTAAGCTTTTTCCTAACATGATGTATTTTTCTGCTTTGAATGAAAAGCTTGCGTGTTACAAAGAGTGTGAGAGTTTGGGGGGGGGGGGGCTCTAAAAAGGACCATCCAACATTTAATGTTGATATGGACGGAGAAAAAAGTTCTTCTCTTTTACAAGTATTTATTTAGCCCAGGTCGAAAAAATCCATTGGCAAAAGACAGAGGAAAATACGGATTATTGAGAAGGTAGCAACACCACCAAGCTCCGACATATGGAGTTCGTTTCCTTTAACTGAAGCCGAGGAGCAAGTGTTCGTACAACATACTGCATCAGTCGAACAATGGTCAAATTTCATTAACAGTTATAATGAAGAGGCTCAAAGAATCGAATTGGACTCATATTTTGCGTTTTTATTTAAAAAAAAAATTTGGAATAAAACCATTAATTTTTTCTATCATTCTCTTGTTCGAACTTACCCTTCTAATAAGAATAAGACTACATTTTCCCGACAAAAAAAAAATATTTTTTTTTAACATGTTCAGTTGACATTATGAAAGACATAAGGCAATGTAACTTTTTTTCTTCTTCTTTTAATTGTTCAGGTGGTGGGACAATGACTATGAGAAATTGACAAAAGTTTATTAACTATAAAAAAAAATAATGATTATTTTACATAAAAAATAAAACTTTTTTTTTCTACAGATTAAAAATATAGCACTCCCAGCGGCACCATTGAGTGATGATGCAAGTATATTTACAGAACCAATTCTGTCACCACCAGCAGAGTTCAGGGATGAACCTACACTGGTTCTAGATAATATGGAGTGGCATGAGGGATTCCTTAATGATGTTTTTGGGGAAATGGCCAGCCTGGAGGACTTAACTTGTGATATTGACATGCTTGAGGACCCAGAGTGGGCAGATAGTTTCATGCGTGAATATTTAGATGATGATGCTACAAGTAAATCTGAACTGGGTCCTCATAACGAAATTCCATCAGAGGACAATACAGGCTGGCTTGACCAATTGTCCCAAAACACCTTAGAATATGTACTAGGGGACCTCATGTCACATCCCTCCAATGTGATTGAACAAACAGGGTCAGGACATCAAAACAGTACTACGTCCCCGGAATTGCCTGATTTTTATCTGTTAGAATCTGCTCTAGGTCATTTGCAAACATACAGGGTAGATTTTAGCCTTCCCGAGGAAAACGCTGGCATTATTTTAACTGACCCCGTGAAAAATCTCCATAGCTATATCGACAAAATTCGAGCACTTATTGATATTCAGATCCAGAATGGGGGGGTCGAGGGGGAATTAAAGCATCAGTGAACCAAAAAGTTTATTTACAAAAGGGGACATCTGGGGACATTTTTTATTTTCATTTTTCGACAGGCAACCAGACTTTCTACCCAGGTCTAAACGAATTTGAAGACAACTTTTTCAACTGGGTAAATAAACTAATTTCAACTTTGGATACATTTAGCGAGAGGGGGAGTGGGTCCACCATTTTATACATTGAACGCATGGATCTGAATCTCAGTAGATTTAAAAAAAACTTTATTTTAAGGGGAGGGAGGGGTAACAAAATAAAATGCCACCCAGATTTGTCGACTACAGGAGGAGTTCAGGGTTTCACATTTGACACTGGACTTCAATGCTTTAAGTATGCATTTTTAGCGGCGGCCCATAAGACATTATATAATGAGTCAACAATGAAAAATCTCGACAAACTTGCACGTAACGGTGGAAAAAAATTTCCCTAAAGTAAATTTTGATTGTTTAGAGGGAAAATATCCGGTGTCCTTTAAAGAAATAAGCATATTCGAGAAAGCAAATGAAAATCTTGGGGTGGGAGTGGTTGTTCTCCAGTATGACACTGAATTTGTAGATGGGGGGAAAAAACCGAATAAAAAAGGGGTTTTGTACTCAGTGAGGACACCGAGGGTGGAAAATGTTAAAAATTTTGTATGGGTTATTTACCAGCCTCCCAAAGATGTAAATTCTTATGGTCATTTTTTCCCCGTTACGGCGATAAGTCGACTCCTATGTCAAGGCAAAAAATATGGGGAACGTTTCTATTGCCCCATGTGCCTCTCCCCATTTAGATCCGAGCGAACGTTTTCAGATCACATGGGACATTGCAAAATTCACGGAAATCAGAGAATAGAAATGCCGGCAGAAGGCAAAGACATTTTACAATTTAAAAATTTTCAAAATTCTCTTCTGCAATCTGATAAAGTGTCTTTGGATTGTGAAACAAGACTGGTTGAGGTATCAGACCCATCAAGGCCAAATATAGTCAAGGAACACAAACTAGTTGCGTGTTCCTACGCACATGCCCGTCGCGACGCCAACAATAAAATGCTATTGGAAGAGTTTTTTTTAACTATGGACGAGGAGGGCAGTATGGAAAAGTTATTGGTTTCTTTAATAAAAACGGCAAACAGGGCAATTTCACGATTACGTCATACTAATTATCCGATGACATTGTCGGATAAAGAGCAACTGGCGTTGGAAAAGGGAACAATTTGCTGGGTGTGTAGGGGTGCCCTTGCCCCAAAAGACGCGGTGCAGGACCACAATCACCTTATTGACCCCAATTCAACGGGAAAAAGTAACTTTCGGGGGTGGGCTCACAATTCATGTAATTTAAAAATTAAACAACAACTTTTTCTACCGGTTTTTATACATAACTCTAACTACGATCTGAAGTTTGTGCTACCTGCATTGGCACATCTTCAAAGAAATGGAACAGTGGATGATGATGCATGGGTGATAGACAGCTTTACGTACAAAATCATACCTAAATCCGCGGAAAAGTTGCTTGTTTTGGAATTTATGTGGAAATTTGTTGAAGCCGGTGTTGAGTACACGAATAAAATTCGCTTTTTAGATTCCTACAGTTTTTTCCCCAAATCATTGAGCGAATTAATTCAAGTGCAGAAAAACGATGACGGCAGCAATGCTTTCCCCCTTCTCAAGCAACAATTTCCAAATGATTTATATGATTTGTTAACGGTCAAGGGCATCTATCCTTATGATTATTATTGTTCCATGTCGAGATTCGCCGAGGAGGCTATTCCTCCAATTGAATCGTTTTACGACAGTCTTCACGATCGTAGTTGCACCCCCGAGGAATACAGTTTTGCTAAAAAAGTTTGGGCAGAGGGAGGGTGTAAAAATGGATTTGACTACTGCAAGCTGTATTTGTCGAGTGACGTGTTAACTTTGTTAGACATTATGTGTAAAAATACGGATAAAATCTATGAGGAGTTTAATCTTGATTTGGGGTATTATTTTTCTTCGCCTCATCTAGTGATGGACCTCATCCTGAAAATTAGTGGGGAAAAAATCGGGCTAATCACTGACATTGATCAGCATCTGTTCATCGAGAGGTCAATGAGGGGGGGTTTTGTTTTTCACGGAGACCGTATCTTGGAAACTGATCCAACGGGGGAGAAGACGGGGACAAAATCAAATGCAGTTTTCCTCGATATGAATTCTCTCTACCCCTCGGCCATGTCCCATTATGCACTACCTTGCGGCGACTATAAATGGCTCAATGACCCTCAAGCTCCCCATTTCCCCAACATTGACAGTGGTGTTGAGGAGAATGGACCGGTTGGATGGTTTTTTGAAATTGATGGAGAGATACCAGTCGAGCTTCACGATTCAGTAAAGGATTTTGTTTTCCCGTGTATCAATAGACCTGTGACTAAGGACTCTTTGAGCCCTCGCAATAGGCGTTTAGTCGAGGTGGACGGATTGCATTGGGCGCCTTCAAAACAAAAACTTATTGCTGACCTTCTGCCGAAAAAAAACATAGTTGTACATCATGTAGCGTTAAAATGGATGTGTAACAATGGTTTCAACGTCACAAAGGTTCACCGAGCACTCGAGTTTAGTCAAAAACCTTATTTGAAAACATTTGTTGACACTTTTGTCAGCAAACGTTCTGCAGCAAAGACGAAAGCTGAAAAAGAAATTTATAAACTCATTTTGAATTCAGCTTTCGGCAAAATGTGTGAGAGTGTTCGTAATAGGAATCGTTGCGACGTTGTGACCGATCCAGAACAATGTGCTCGAATTATTGCCGATCCCAATTACACTTCCTTTACAATCATTGGCCCGGACATGGTACTTTTGAATAGGAAAAAAAGACGCATTGTCCTGAATAAAAATATTGCTGCAGGCAGTGCTATCTTGGAGATCTCAAAAAAGCTCATGTTGGAGTTCTACTACAATGTGGCTAGGGTACAGTGGCCGGAAAAGGGGCAAGTAGAGGTCTGCTACGGTGACACGGATTCTCTACTGCTCAAAGTAAAAACATCAAATCTAATTGATGATTTGGCGCACGGTGAAATTATCAGCTCACGGATGGACTACACCAATTGGAGTGTTGGTCTTTACCCTGAGCTAGTAAAACGTCGGGCGCCCAATCAACTTTTATTTTTAAAATCTGAAACGGGTAGCGACTTGATTTCCCGTGGTATGTTTGTAGGTCCGAAGGTGTACTTTATACAGACACACGACGAGGAAATCAAGAAACGTTGCAAAGGAGTACCCACGCGCTATGTGGACAAGAATTTCAATATGGACATTTATAGGAATTGTATTGTTCAAAATGCAATTCCACGAGCCAAATTGTTGGCAATTCGTTCATTGAAGTACAAGAACTATACTGTAAATGTAGAAAAAATAGCCATGAGTACCATTTCCGACAAGGTCTATGTTTGTCAAGATGGTGTGACCACCCTCCCCCTTGGTCACTATTTAACTTCAGACCGGATCGAATGTATTGCCCACCGTGAAAGTCTCGGTTTAAATAAAGTCCTGTAACTAATTTCCTAAAAACCTTTGGGGGGGGGGGGCTCGCGGCCCGGGGGGGGGGCCTCGCGGCCCGGGGGGGGGGGGGCCGGCCGCCGCCAGCGCGGGGGGCGCATCGTCACCAAAGTTATCTTTTTTTTTGGACTTAGAGCAGATTTTTTTTTTTTTCAAGTGCCATCTCTAATTTAATATTTTTTTCTCTATAAAAAAAAAAAAAAATGTTTTTTCTCTCTGTGTGCATTCCATGTAAATGCTGTTGTTGTATTTTTTTATTATAAATAAATTTAAAAAAAATGTATTTTTTCAAGTGCTCTCTCTAATTTAACGTTTTTTTTCTCTATAAACAAACAAAAAAAAGTGTTTTTTATCTGTGTGTGTGTGTACCTATGTAAATGTTGTTGTTGTATTTTTTATTATGAATAAATTTAAAAAAAAGTGTATTTTTTTTCAATGTATTGTTACATTTTTATGTGCATATAATAAAAGAAAAAAAAATATGATTCTTTGTCTTTGTCTTTGTCTTCTTCTTGAAGAACAGAGTAGTAGGGAAAAAAAAATTATTTAGTCATTAGACAATTAGGGTCTACAGTTAGTTGTCCAGGTGAACTGTTGAAAGGAACATGTATCAATTTAAAACACCATTCAGATCGTTTCTGTGTGGGCCCTCAATGTCGGGCAAAACAACACTCTTAACTAAAATAATTAAAAATTGTGATAAAATGTTTGCGGAAAAGCCGAAAAAAATCTACTATTGCTATAGTATTTGGCAGGAGTCATACAATAAAATAAAAACAATTGCTGCCACCACCATGGGATCGATGCAGATACAGTTCATACAGGGACTTGATGTTTTCAACATTATTGAACCAAACTCTTGGCTGATCATTGACGATCTGGCTGAATCCATTGAACAATGGTCCCAGCAAATGTTGCAATTGTTCACTGTTCGCTCTCATCATGAACAGATTTCCGTTACTCTGGTTCTACACAATCTCTTTCATCAGAGCAAATGTATGCGAACACTTGCTTTGAACTGTACCTACTATATCATCTACAGAGTTGTTCGTGATTCTAGCTCGCTAATAACCCTCAATAAACAAATCTATCCAGGTGCCCCTAAATTTCTGCTCTCGGCATACAATCAGGCAACTAATAAACCCCACGGTTATATCCTGCTGGATCTTAATCAAAATACACCCGAGGATCTGCGTGTAGTCACAGATATTTTCGACAATGAAATTACAGTATATCTCCCGGTGAACACTAAAAAGACCTATTAGTCGCTATCATGACACTGAAGAAACTACATGAAAATAGACACTTGTTTTCAGTTCTAAGCACTTCAAAACCTCAGCTTAGAAAAGCAATACTCAAACATGGTATTGACAATGATTTCATTAATCTAATATCTGAACTTTGTTTAAATTTGACCGAGGGTAATGTTCAACTACCAGAAGTAGTTAAGCAACAGGCAAAGCAACATCGTTCCATTGTACGTACATTGGCCTCTAAAAAGAAAGGAAAGAATTTTAAAAGGAAACGACTTCTTCAGGCGGGCGGTAGCTTTTTCACGCTTTTACTGCCAATAATTGCAGGACTTGTAAACAGTTTTCTCTAGTGAGAATGGCAAAACCCTATAAATTGACTCCAATAGAACTCGCTCTCTCACCCGTCGAACACTTTGAGGACAATCTGAGTAAATTCCTCGACAATGAAACTATTGATGATGATAAAAAACTGATTTTACTTCAAGATGCACTTCGCCGAGTGGACAAACACTATCGATCAAAGCCCACTGCTGGCTGCTGATCCCAAAAAAGAATCATCTTCTCAAGAGTCTGCTGCTGCTGCTGGAACACAATTAAAGAAGGAGGAATTGGATTCAATTGTATTGAAAATTGGAAATCTAATGCCCCACTCATATCGTGAACAAAGTAAACGACTCCTAATCTATCTCTTGGAAAGTGATCAAATTCAAGTTGAGAGCAATGGGGAAAGGATTATAATTCAGGGCAAGAGCTATAATCTACTTGATTTAATGTATGACATGGTTACAAATCGTAAAGGACTATTATCATTTGACACTCGTCTATACAACTTTCTAAATACATTAAACTTCCCCAAAAGTCTTATTGGCAATAGACAAATTCTAAAAAAATTAAATGAACGTGCATCATCAACATTAAAAGATGAACTTGAAGCAGAAGAAGATTTTAAATCAATTTTGGAAAATACTAGCACACCACTGATAGCTAGACAAAAGCGAAGACGTATCAAGTCAACGTCTCCGCCACCAGCAGCAGCAGCAGCCAGTATACAAAAGGGTAGCGGACGTTACACAACGTGTTTACGTTCAAAATGGCTGAAGTTCTGAAAGGTGTTTATGAAAATATTGGCGAGGCGGGGAGTTTAAGTTCCCCCACAACTCTTTCCAAAGTCACAGGTGTTCGCACTAAAAGTGTACAAGACTATCTACAAAATGAACCAAGTTACACTCTGCATAGAAATCATAGACTTCGTGCCAATCAATATCGAAAAACTAAAGCCTTTTACCCATTGGATATAATGCAAGCAGATCTCCTGACTCTAGATGAGCTTCAAAGACGTCACAATACACCGTACAAGTACATTCTACTTGCAATCAGTGTTTTTAGTCGCTATGCATATGCAATTCCATTGCGATCAAAGAGAGGTGTTGAAGTTGCTCAGGCCATTGAAAGTATTCTCGAAAAGGATTCATATAAAAAAATTCAAACGGATCGCGGTAGTGAATTTGTTAATCCTCATGTTGCAAAAGTACTAGAGAAATATAGTACACTGCTCTATCATACGCACAGTCCTATAAAGGCTGCATTGGCCGAACGATTGATAAGAACTATTCGACTTTTAATTTCAAGATATTGTACATTGAAAAATACGCCGGCTTTTATTCATGATCTAGATAAAATCATGTTGATTTATAATCAACGACCTCATCGATCATTGTCCAACTCTACACCAACGGAAGTTCATCATTCGGATCATAATACAATTGACACCTTTCTTAAACAATATTCCAATGAATCAAAAGTCAAGAAGAAGAAAAATAAATTCAATGTTGGTGATACGGTTCGAATTAATAGAACAACTAATGTTTTTGAAAAGGGGAATTACTTGTGGTCCACTGAACTTTTTAAAGTGGCAAAAATCCTAGACACTAAACCCATAACTTATCGCCTGCGTGATACCAAAGATGAAGAGATTCTCGGCGGCTTTTATGACTATGAATTGCAAAAAGTTAAAAATGCTAGTGAAATCTATCAAATTGAAAAGATATTAAAGACACGTACTCGCGGGGGTAAGAAACAGTTACTTGTTCGCTGGCTAGGATACAACTCCGATTTTGATTCTTGGATTGGTGTTGAAGATATTGACAATGCCCAATGATTTCTATGTAACTTTCATGTCCAACGTTTCCGATCCTCTCTACAATGACTTGAATACGACAAGTGATTTTTGGACAAAACTCTCACCCGCCATCAAATTTGACGGTGCATATGAAGTGGCCCTTGTCGACTGTATTCTCAAAAATACCTATGACATCCTGAGAAAGGATCGTAAATATGAAATAAAAATTAGACCGTTTGAATTCGGTGATGAAGGTGCAATGGCAACTTTTGACTCTAATCAGTACCCTATTGCTAACATCCCCTACAGGGAATACAATAACATGCATGAACTGTGTCGAGTTATCAACAAAAAAATTGCAAGTCGAAAAAAAGGTGGTTTCACTTTCAATTACTCGACGGAACAAAGGAGAATTTATATTACCAATCCATTTGAGAATGAAAGAATTTTCCTCAATGAGAATTTACGTGAGGTTCTTGGTTTTAAAAAACGTATTATTAAGACAGAAAATTTCAGTGGTAGTGACCATGTTATCTATGCAGACTATGCACCCAGCTTCTCCACGGACACTTGTATATTTCTCTACGCTTCATTTGTGGAAACATCTCGGGTTGGTAATTCAAATGTTCCCCTCCTACGAGTTCTTGAACGAAAAACCAATCAAGAACATGTTCACCACTACAATATAAAGCATCTTCAGTATATTCCCGTAAACACTTCCTATTTGGAACTCTGTCAGTTAACACTAAGAACCGAATTAGGTGATCCAATAGCAATTTCAAAGGGCCTAGCAGTGATTACATGTCATTTTCGACCTATTGTCAACGACAAAGACGGTACAATCACCTAAAAAATGAACAATAGAAGAATTCCATTTGTCTGTCCCGATATTGACTGTTATGTTGGTGCTTTGAGTCCACGTCAAATAGGCAATGGATTGGACTACTACAAGGGGCGTACTACAATGTCTGGCTATGGTCTTGGTAGCTGGTTTGCTAAGCTATTTCGTTCTGCACTACCCCTTGCCAGAAAATATCTTGTACCTGCTGCATCAAATTTTGCTGCCTCCACACTACAGGACTGGGGGTCGGGCAAGAATTTCAAGGAGAGTGTTAAAGAAAATATTAGATCTTCAGCAAGAGCCGTTGGCGAACAATTAAAATCTCGACAAAATGGGGAGGGATTGAAAAGGATGCGTTCGCGTCATTCACTCATCAGTCTCCACCCAGGCAGGAAGCAAAGGACATCAACAAGGACTTTGAGAAATAAAACAACAAAGACCAATAAGCAGCAGAAGAAGAAGAAGAAGAAAAAGATTGTTAGATCAAAGAAGGATTTCTTCTCTTAAGATGACTTATCTCCCTCACAAGGAATCATATCCATCAATCACTTCCTCATTGAATCTATTCAATGCTGAAAATGTTGATGTCAGTGTCAAGTATGGCTACTATGAACAATTTCACCCTCAACAACCCCTCTCGGAAAATATACACTTTCAAATATTTTCCAATGAAGACTATTTCATTGATTTGTCGTCAACATTTATTGATTTAAATGTTGTGGTGAAGAAAAAGTCAGATAATACAACTCCAAATGCCGGCGATGGTCTCTCCTATGAAAACTGTATTCTACACAACCTATTCAAACAAATTAATGTATTTATTAATGGGACATTGGTGAGCACTAGCAATAATTTATCCAACTATGCAAGACAAACGAAACTCAGAGAGGAGAGAAAGTAACAAAATGAAAAATAAAATCAAAAAGGGTGAAAAAACGAGGATTTTGTCAGCCAGCGAACCATGAAGATGACAAAATATAAGCAAATATTTCGACAAGGACCTCCGCCAAGTCGTCCTCAGTGCTAAACAAAAAAAGAAGAAAAAAAAAAAAACGAAAATCTAACCTTTCGAAGCTAACTGTACAAAGACAGGACAGACACTGAACAAAAAACCAGGCAGGAATCAATGAAAATGAATTTACCAAGATGATTGTGCAAAGATCTTTCGTCTTGCAATAACTTTAGCTGGTCTACAATTTCGGTTTTCATTAGATATGCAAATAGGTTCTTTTAAGTTTTTTCGGGTGAAAATATTGATTGAGTCCTTCAAGATTAAACTGTCGTAAATTGGGCTTAATGAAATATCTCCAGTATCTCTATTTATTGCTAAATTTTGGTTCATATATTTTTTTATCTCAATTACCTCCTTAAAAGTTTGTGGTACGCCATTAACGGTTGATATTAAGGTTGCCTCGTCAAACAGAACTAGATGGGTCGGGTTTACGAAAATATGCGAAGCCAATGCCGAATCAAAGTTGTCATTGTTATTTTTTAATCTCAGGGACTTATCTATTGAAATTTTGTGCTCATGCAAACGCTCACCTAGTTGTTGATGGGTCCTACCAATGTAAAACTTTCCACAAGAACACGGGATTCTGTAGACACCACTACCCAGTACAGGGTCTGTTTTATCCTTTCCTGAGTTAAAAAAATGTTCAACCTTTTGTTCGGTTTTGAAAGAAACAGAGAGATTATGTTTATTTAAAATTTTTCCAAGTCTATCGCCAAGTTTCGGGATGTATGGTAAAACGATGAAAGTTTTTTTCTCAATTGCCGGTGTAACTGAATCAAGGGGGACAAGCTCCCTATTTTGTTCTTTTATCTTTTTTAATCGTCTATCTATTATATTTTCAATGAGTTTGATTGGGTAACCATTGCAAAAAAGAATATCCTTGACATAATTTAGTTCAGAATTTATATGATTACGGGAACAAATTTTTAAAACTCTGTCGACTAAAGAGATTACTACCCCTCTTTTCATAGAAGGAGGGTGATGGGAAGAGAAATGTAGATATCGATCATTATGAGTCGGCTTTCTATATATAGAAAATTCAAGACTAGGATTAGTTTTTATAATCAAAACATCTAAGAAAGGCAGCTTACCTGAATCTTCGAGTTCCATTGTGAACTGGAGATTCGAATCAAAAGAGTTCAAATGTGCCAAAAAATCTCTTAGAGAGTCTTGTCCATGTTCCCAAACAGAAAGGATATCATCAACAAAACGAAACCAGATAGAGTGTTTTAAGTGGAAACTATTCAAAGCAGACTGTTCTATGAAATCCATGTAAAAATTTGCCAAATAAGGAGACAAGACAGTGCCCATGGATAAGCCCATTATTTGAAGAAAAATTTGTTTCGGAATTTAAAATACGAGGAGTACTTGTTGCAAAGACTCACCTCGTTTTTTCACCCTTTTTGATTTTATTTTTCATTTTGTTACTTTCTCTCCTCTCTGAGTTTCGTTTGTCATGTATAGCCAGTGTGGTCTAAGAATGTATTTGCGTCAAACTATGCAAGCTACATACAATTTATGATGATGACGCCAAAGGCGTACAAGGAGATGAGAGGACAATCATTGGGCTATGAATATCGAACAGGTGTTGATACTGACGGTGAGTTGACTACTGCAGTGACCCAGGAGTATCATCTAGTTGGAAAATTAAATCATGAGATATTCAATATATCCCAATGGCTACCCCCCAATGTCAAGATTGACATAAAGTTACAGATGGCCCCATCGAATTTCATTCTGAGAAAAACACTTCCTGCAGCACCCGATGCAAATGTTATTATCACATCGGCAATTCTCCACGTCCGAAAACAACAAGTTATGAGCTCTGTTGCATTGGCAGTGGAAAAGCTAAGAGCCAATGGTAACAACATTAAACTTCTTGTCCCCCATACAATCACCAATCAACGTCACATTGCCACCGGTTCTCGTAGCTATAGCGATTCATCGTTTATCAATGGAGAAATCCCATCAAAATTGGCTTTGGCCTTTGTGAAGAGTGGCAGTGCCGTTGGATCCTGGACTGAATCCCCCCATGATTTTAATTTTTTCGGTCTATCTAGTCTTGTGTGCAAAGTGAATGGTATTCCACTGTACACTCTATCATTTGACAAAAAATCCTATAGAACTCTGTACGAGTTGACCATGCAATCCCTAGATCATGACTCTCAACTATTTGAAAATGGAATAACCGAATCAATGTTTTCAAAAAATCATGGGGTTATTGTTTTGGACTTGTCAGGCACACAGGATATGAGCATAGTACGAACTGGGAATGTACGTTTAGAGTGTACATTTGCCGATGCTCTGACTGAGAGTATCACGCTAATATCACTGAGTCAATTTGAAACCTATTGGGAAATCACACCCGACGGCAGTGTTCTACTAGACCTTGCACCATGAACACAAATCAAATAATCAATGTATTTAGTATGGATCCATACATGTCCCAATACAAGTCCTATTGCATACCCTCGGACTTCATTGAAAAAATTCCAAGTGTTAACAATACCCTAATCATTGTTAATAGCAGTCCATCGACTTTGAAGACCGGTCATTGGCTATGCATCTTTCAAACAGCGAAGAATATTGAATTTTTTGATCCTCTTGGCCTATCGTATAAATTCTACGTTCCATACATCAGCAACTTTATTGAAAGCAGTGGGAAAACCATTATTCAAAATCAACGAAGAGTACAGGATTTAGCGACTAAGACATGTGGCTTTCATGCACTACTCTTTTTCATGTTCAGATGTCGTGGCTACACCTACAAGCAGTTTCTCAACATCTACGTTGACTTACCTCAATTGAACGACTTTCTAGTGGAGAATATACTTACAAGTGTATTTAATATTGATTTTAGTGCCCTAAGAATAAAATGTTCCAAAGATGTATGTGAAATTGTTTATTAATAAAAAAAAAAATTATATACATGATAAAACGACTTTTCTACTCTTTAGATTTCATCCACTACTAGGTATTTGTCAACAACAACTAGTGCAGGTAGATTATTTGAATTCACAGTGTACTGATTCTGATGTACTGCAATGTCAGGGTCACATTTTCTACAGTAGAGTGTGACTTCACTCTTGTCATATCTCTTTGTATAGTCAATGATACTATTCGCATTCATTCTATAGAATTCACATGTTTCAATTTGTGTATTTGAAGCAATTTCACAAACAGTGTCCTCAAGTGTCGAATCACATTCTGTCACTGCCAAATAAAAATCAGTGGGCTTATAATCAAAACACCCATTGTCTTCACAACAATGACGTAGAAACCATATTCTCTTGTTGTTCCAACAGTTGAATCGTTGACCTGGTTCCTCCTCCCAGAACAATCTAAAACCACGACGATACCAATCTCGTAGCAATAAACTAAAATCCCGGTTAGGATTCTTTCCAATCATACCGGGATATGTACTCTCCCACTGCTTACATTTTTCATAATGACAATTGGAGCATAGGTGACCTCTAGGATGAGAGTCACACACCTCTTCAAGACAGGAATTACAACCTTTAATTTGTACAGCATATCCTCTATGCAATTTACACGGGTTGCATAATCTACACTTTTCATCATACTCCTCAATCATTGTGCAATTCTCACATGATGACCAACTGCCCAGTGAGTACATACATAGTGGACATGTATGAAACATTTTGTCATGTGTTGACGCTCTCACTGCCACAATGAAACTGAGCTAGCAACATCAAAAAATTGCCTGAGATAGAGAGAGAGAGAGGAGTAAATCATCCTTGAGCACCATCTTTCTTATGAAAAAAAAAGTCCTAAATTTCTAAAAACTAATGTTTAAAAGCATATCCACAATATCATTTTGCTGTGTCGTGATCAATATATCAATAAATTGTGTAAATGCATTTGGACCACGATGTAGAAGCTTCATACAATAGTCTAATGATGGAGAATCAGTTTTCATTATATCGACAAGCATTCCCCGAGAAAATATCTTCCTTTGAATAGACAACTCTAGAAAATCATCATCTAGAATCAAACGTTTTTCCATAAGAATTAGATTCCTCATGATTCGATCTTTCTCGAATCTATCCATTTTTTAGAGTCCTAACTCTCTCACAACCAACTTCAGACTAATCAGAATCTCGTTTTGTACTCAAAATATACGCTTGTCTACTTTAGAAAAAAAGAAAAAATACCATTGATTTAGAAACAGTTTTATTGAACATAATTACAATAATAATATTCACTGATGCATTTTGTTCTCATCAATATATTTCGATAGAACATCTAATGCTGACCGAAGTTTATTTATATGGAGAATATTTACTTTTCCAGCAAAACACAGCTGTTCCTCCTGCTTAAATTTGCTTAATGATATCACATATCTAGCATACATAGTGTCCCATTCAAGACATAGTCTACAACCAGCAGTTATTTCCACAGCTACATTAGGTACTCGTATATCGTTGCTGCTGCTGCTGTCGGTTCCATCATTAATCTCCAATAGTGTAAATGCACCACTCATTTTTTCTCCACTAATATCCTCTCAAATAAAAAACTATTCTCTTTGAATCCAATTCTCTTACTAATATGAATTGTAGTGAAAACCATTCCTTTTATTCAAATCCTAATCACCAATCAAGTCATACACATTCCTCTTGGCAAAGAGTGTAATGACCGTAGAATAGGACTACCAGAAAAAAACCTGTTTGGCTATATGTCTGGGCAAAATAGTACTTTCTAGTCTACTGAAATACTTGTTTTTTTTTATTAATTAGAAGCAAATTTGAGTAAGATTATTCTGCATATTATTAAGTAAGAATTATTTCTGACTTCAAACTGTCCAAATACTTTACCCCCTTCCCCTATGTGCAAATATATAGCCCAAATTATATATTTCCCATCTAGTCTGTCACTTGTCTTTGTCTTGTCTCGCGCTAAGCTGAAAGAAACTAATGAAGAAACCGGTTTGTTCTCGAGTTTTACACAGCGTAAACTTGAGTGAGTGGCATATAATATATAAGTACCAAAATTCCTCTCCCTATGGAAAAAACTCAAATAAAATTCTCAAATTTGGAAAGCCTTATTTTCCATAAGGGTATTTTCCGGGGGGGGGGGGTGTTTTACAGGGAGTTGTTTCCCAGGGGGGGGGGGGTATTTTACGAAGAGGTTTATCCGGGGGGGGGGTAAACGCCGGCCACCGCCAGGAATATTTATCCGACAACTTCATTCCATGCTGAGCTGTTTAGAGCAATAAGGTCTTGGTCGAAGTAACCACAGTAAAACCATCTTTAAATTTATTTATGAGGGATTTCGTGTCTTTTATGTGGTAGATTGAATTCAATGTGATAACTACACACACTAGTAATGATTAGATTTGCCTGACACTGCAAATCTTGCGACAAAAAGAAGCTTCATTTTCGAACTAACTATATCATTGAGAAAAGAGGATATTACCCACTCGGGAAAAAAACCCAAAAACTTCTAAACAGAGAAGACCAATTCAAAGAGGGGAAAATGGATTGAAACGAATGATAGAAGTGACCTATTCTGCGGGAGTGGGGGGTGTAGATTCAAGTTAAAAAGATATAGTAAAACCCCTTTGAATTAACGGAGCCAAGTGGAACTCTTAAGTCAAATCCTCTGACAAACCAATCCTAGTGGCGTCAATTCACGTAAATATACTGGGCGGGGGGATGGGTAGGGGGGTAATTTTTAATTTTTAAAATGAAAATACCAAACAAAGCATTCTTCAATGAAAATACCTCCCTCCTCCCAAAAAGGAAGGTATTTTTTTCAAAAATTTAGGGAGGTGGAGGCAAACAATTTAGGGGCACGGACAAGTGCCCCCAACCTCCCCCACTTTGATCCGTTGACAAAGATTTACCGGAAATTAAAAACTTACCACGCGTTTAAAAATCAAAGCTAGGACAAAACGACGGCAAGTCCTAATTTCAAATGGACAAAAACCAAAAAGACAATATTTAGCCATTTCTCAGATACCATAAATTGACATACCAGACTAACTATACTGGACACAATTATAATGGCTTGTATTTGGGAAGAGCATTGATTGATGAATTGAATGGTATATATATATATATATATATATATATATATATATATATTATATATATATATATATATATATATATATATTATATATATACTATATATATATATATATATATATATATTAATCTGATTTCTGTTATGTAAAATAAATTAACCTAGTATAGTTATCACCATAGAGAACGAGAGTTTACTTCTCTGTATTGGTTAAAAGCGGGTCTGCCTACATCACTAGAAAGCACTCTTTCTAACACGGAAGCATATGCTAAATTGAGATACTAGACTAATGGCAGTTCATCTCACTTGAAACCACGAACAAAGTCGTGTGTTTCGACGGTGGGCAGCCTATTTACAACAAATATTTACTCTTTTTCGCCTGATTTTCGAAGAGGGGTAAACACCCCCTAAAAGGAATTACGGAATATCAATGAAAATCACACCACCAGATAAAGTGTACCAGAGAACCCTAGTATAGAAGTTTCAAGCTGCTATATACAAAAATACGGACTTTGTATTTTTTTTTGCCAGAAGAAAGATTACGGATGTGTTTATTATTATTTTTTTCCAGGGGTTATCGCATCGAACTAATGGTCCTAGAAGATCGAGAGAGGGTGTATTAGAACAGAAATTTAAAGTTCTAGTTCCCATTTTAAGTAACCAAAAAGATTTGATGGAAACTAACCCCCCTCTCACGCCTCTTTTTACCCAAAGTCGTCTGATCAATATTTTGAGACAGCTAATTCTGTCCATTATAGTTGAAAGATCGAATAACTATGCTTTTAGGGGTAACATGACCCCCCCCCCCCCATAGCTCGTCGGGTAAGGGCTGTAAGTTATGAAATTTGTCCACTGTTTGCGTATAGTATTTGTTATTCGAAAGTATAAAGACATTTTTTCGGGGGATTTTGTGTTTGGGGCGGGTTCTCACGGGGAGGAATTTTTTCGTGGAGAGGGAAATTTTCAAGGGTGAAAATTCCAGGAGAAATTATACACTTGGGGGATTTAACAGAATTCCTATACGAAATACTTTTTATTTGTCTTACTTTCTCTTTGCGAACTCAATTTTGCATGTGGAGATGTTCAAGGGCCAATTGTCCGGGGAAAAATTTTCAGCGGGTTCGGATTTCCGGGAAAAAAAAATTCCGGAGTGATTGGAAAAATATTAGAATATAAGGTCTTTTCAAATGAAAGTATGCTAAGGAGAATGTTTCAGGCTGAATCGTCCGCAAGAAATTTAACAGATGCAGGGGGGAATTTTCAGCGAGGATGGAATTATTTGGAAGGAATTTTACGGGGGGGGGGGGGAAGGGTATTTTACGTGGGAGGAAATTTCCACGGAGGAGTTTCCCGTGAGTGGAGGGAATTTTACCTGAAGGGTGACCCAGACTTACCGACAGCATTTAAAAATCGATCGGAAATTAAATTAAAAAACGAGTTTTTTTAACTGAAAGTAAGGAGCAACTTTTAAACTCACAACGAACAGGAATTATTCCGCATATGAAGGGCTTGGGGCCTCCCTCCTTAATATCTTGCTCTTTACGCTAAAGTTTGACTGTTTGTCAATTTTTTTTAAGAACGACTCCGGAAACACAAGGGCCGTTTAATTAGAATAGGAAGATTTTTTTTTAAGTGCTAAAAACTTTAAAGTGAAGAGCAAGCTATTGAGGCGGGGGGGGGGGGTAACTCCTTCATATACGGAACAATTTCTGCTTGTTTTGATTTTTAATGTTGCTCCTTACTTTCAGTTGAAAAAAAATGATTTTTGTATTTAATTAAATTAAAAAAAGCCACTCTACTCTTATATTATTAGACCATGAAAAGCTTCGTTTGAAGTTTTCTGATTAATTAATCTGTGAAATTACAGCAAATCTTATCCGACCCAAAGCACTGCCAAGTTAAACATCGTATACTAATCAATAGTCTCTTGAATTATTAATGAAGTAAGTCATTCCTGGAATAAACACTGCAAAATTCTACTTTGCCATTCCACCATAAACTTTGATGGTGAATTATAGGCAGCTAGAATCAATAAAACGAAAATAATTTAGTCATCCTAATTATAATTTCAAATGAAGTACCTCAAAACATGGACATGACAACTTGAGCTGATGTCCGACCAAAAGCTGAGTTTGGTTCATACTTTCAGCCAAAAATGACTGAAAATATCAGCCACCTCTAAACAAACTTTTAAGGTCGGCACATACGAAACAGTATTTTCAAGCGTGTTTTGTGTTATTTCGACACTTTTGCAGTATACTTTTCAGGAGTTGAAAGTCGAGATTTCATTTGTCAGCCTTTAAAAAAGAATTCAGTTCTATAATGGTTATAACGTTTTAAAACTACACAGCGTTACCACATATATATGTTACGGCGAATGTCCAAAATCGGCGGATGACGACATTCACCAGTGAACGTCCGAAATACCTTTTTTTCTTCTTGGTTTTAGTTAGCGTTGCCAGTCAACTTTTTCAGTTTAATGCAAGGTTTGATGATGTAATTAGTTTGGGTTAGCTTAGGTTTTTAGCCCATTTCTGATATTTATAACCAAATTTAACCTAATCTAACCTAAACTAACATAATCTAACCTAACTTTACCATCATAGCTTGCATAAGACTGAAAAAGCTGACTCACAAAGCTAATTGAATCTAAGCAGAGAAAAAGCAATTTCGAACATTCACCGGTGAATGTCGACATTAACCAGATTTCGGACATACATGGTAAATATATACAAGTTTTTTTTTTTATCAAGACCCGTTACTATTAATCGGCCATCTAAATCAAAGCGTATAAAGTTACGATATTAAGTTTGAAAAAGTGATATTTGAAGTTACTGAATTATAAGTAAAATTCTGGTATCAGCAGGATTTTCGATTAAACAAGGATTAGCAGGGACAGGATGATAGAGAGCCTCTTTACGCATTGGCCTCATCCTTATATATACCCATTAAACTTAGCTGGTTTAAGTCATTTGACTTAAGCGATTTGTTTTTGAACTGAAACTACAGATTCTGTTTTCTTCACTAAATAAAAAAATTGTTTTTTTTTTATCTTCTGAGCCTACAAATTTATTGTTAAATATATTGCTAAATTATTTTTTAGGCTTCAGAAGGCCAAAATAAGATCTAAGAAGTAGTCTTTCTTAATCTTAAGAATATCTTTTCTCAAAATGTAATCTATATCGTATGTTTCAATAAAATGTCTTCTCAGCATTACTACAATGATGGAGGGGGGGGTCACTACCTTCACATTTTATCCTTAATTACGAAAATCTTAAATTTTGAGTTATGGAAATATACATTATAGAAAATTCTTCAGGCTGTATATTTAATGTCCATTAACATAGGACGTAGTAAAGGAATGATTTCTGGAATAAAGTTTATAAATGACAAAGAGAAATCCGCTTTTAAAAGAAATATTCTTCCGAAGTTAAATCGTTATTGATAACTGTAATCTTAATTAAATACCAAAAACTAGGAAAGTTTTCAAAAAATTCGGTTTTTGTGCTTTGAAAAAAGTTAAGATGGCGCAGTGGCCAATACCGTTAAAGCGAGGCAGCAAAACAATTTTGGGGGATTAATTAATTTTAGAGTAAGAAAATTTTACATAAAAAATAAGTTTTATTTTTAAATCTTATTCTGGAGCATTGGTCTTTCTAATTCGCAAGAAAACAAACAAATTGCAATGTTTTCCAGCTATAATCTGTGGTTACTCAGAAAATAAAACATTATCGACTCTTGACTATTTTGTTTACGAAAGTCATAAAATAAACATTAAACACAACAACGGGGAAGGCAAAATGCGCCTGATAACAGATGGCTGTAACCCTCTGACTCTCAAGCAATTACTCATTCAATTAAGAAACAAAAAATGCTCTCTCTCATCATGTCTTTTCAAAAAAGAAGGAAAAATCTAAATAAATTACCCCCCCTCCCCCCCCCCCAAAAAAAAAACCTTCATTCAATTTCAATAAAAAAAATGAATACACTACATTTGCTCATTAAACTTTGAAATATTGTTTTCTTTGAGTGCATTCATAGAGGTGGCAACTTTAGAGATAGCCACTGAGTCAAAATTTATGGATTAAATTAGTGTTAGCCCAAAAATGTACTTAGAGCCAAAACACACTTTAAAATAGCAAAGATCCATGCATTTTGAGCTTGTTTGTCGGCCTACGACGGCTCGGCTATTCTCTGTCAAAACCTAGGATCTAAACAAATTTGATTTTTAGTAAAGGATGTACCTTCCCTAATCCCAATACGGTAAGTCCAACGGCGCAGTCAGAATTTTCTATTTACTATACTTGATGATATAGGATTAAAAGCAGATTTTTACCGAATTTCTGCAGCCAAAACCTAGCTCAGACACACTAGAATTACAAAACTTAGCATCTATGCCTAAGAGAACATGGAGTGGCAAAGGATGGAAGAAAACTAGCTTCAGGAAACCTAAAGCTAGTTCCCTCGTTCCAAAAACCATCAAAGAGAAAAATCTCAATGAAAAAAAAAAAAAACAACAAACGAGACTGCGGCCAGTGAAGAGAAAAGAAAAGACAAATACAAAACAACGCGGATATTTCGCCTGTATCACAAACAAGGCGTCTTCAGCACGAAAGACAGAAGAAGAACAAGATAAAAAAAAAAAAAAAACAAGTTAAAACTAAAAGACCAATAAAACCACCACCAAAACAAAAATATACAATTGGCGCAGACTGATCCACGTAGGGAAAAGATGCTAATATGGAGTTACTTCAGTGAGAACACCAGAGCAACTGCGGAAAAATAAAAAAAAATGGAAATTACTTTATCTGTTCTGTTGCGAAATAATCCTTTTATTGGCTATTATTATTCTAAAGAGTGAATCAACAGTCAATAAGGGAATTAAGATTATAACTAATCACCAGGGGACTGTTTTACATACTAGACCAAAACGAATTGTTTCATTAATTGCCAATAAAAGGATTATTTCGCAACAGAACAGTTAAAGTAATTTCCATTTTTTTTTATTTTTCCGAAGTTGCTCTGGTGTTCTCACTGAAGTAACTCCATATTAGCATCTTTTCCCTACGTGGATCAGTTTGCGCCAATTGTATATTTTTTGTTTTTGTGGTGGTTTTATCGGTTTTTTAGTTTTAACTTGTTTTTTTTTGTTTTTGTTTTTTATCTTGTTCTTCTTCTGTCTTTCGAGCTGAAGACGCCTTGTTTGTGATACAGGCGAAATATCCGCGTTGTTTTGCATTTGTCTTTTCTTTTCTCTCCACTGGCCGCAGTCTCGTTTGTTGTTTTGTTTTTTTTTCATTGAGATTTTTCTCTTTGTTGGTTTTTGTCATGGCTGGCCAGTTCGGCTTAAGATCTTTCCCTTGTTCCAAATCTAATTCCCTCGTTCCAAAAATGGACAAAATCACTATTCTGCGGTTTCCTCAAATACTTGAAAAATGCAGATATTATGTTTCAACTGAAGACACCAGGACTATACCTTACTGAACCAGACATCATAAATAAGAACCAGTCATTGGGCAAAAATATCAAATTCCGTAATATTAATTATCTCAAAACAGAAAACAAAACACATTGTTTCATTAAAATGTCATATTGATAAAAAAAAATATATAGTTGTGACAAAAAGTCACAAACATTTTTTCTTGCTATGGCGATGAAATACCCCCCCCCCCAAAAAAAAAGAAGATGAAAAAACTACAGGCGGGATTGATTGTCGACACTACAATTATAGGCCTTTTAAAGTCACATACTGCCGTCATTTTTCAAAGAAATATGCTTCAAAGAAAACAAGTTAATGCTACACGCAACTAAAAACGTACGCTTACTGATCAAACAGTTCGTAGTGACGAACTATAAGTAAGGAGTGATACGGCTCAATAGTAACTGAAACTCTAAGAAACAGAGTTATGATAACAATAGATACATCAAAAGAATCGAATTTGATCCTTATTTAAAATATACAAAGTTAATGAAGTTTAATGTTACCCATCAAAAGTTATGAGCTTGAGAAAATTTGCCTAATTTTTGAAGAAAAGGGGGGATTCCAAATACATTAAGTGATATTAATAAAATCACCCATCAGATTCAGCATATCAGAGAACACTACTGTAGAGATTTCAAGCTCCTATATACAAAAATGTGGAATTTTATGTTTTTGCCAACAGAAAGAAAGATCACAGATGGGTGTTTATTATTATTATTTTTGTTTATTTGTTTCCTCCAGGGGTGATCATATCGAACCAGTGATCCTAGAAAATCCGGAGAGGGCTCATTTGATAGGAAATCAAAAGTTCTATTGCCATTTTTAAGTGACTAAAAATACTGTAGGGTAGCCAGCCCCCCTCCACGTCACTTTTTTCCCCAAAATGGCCCAATCAAAATTTTTATACAGCCATTTTGTTCAGCATAGTCGAAAGATCTAACAACTGTGTCTTTGAAGATGACTTGACCCCCTCAGTCCTCCCGGGGGAAGGGCTGCAAGCTATGAACTTTCCCCGTTGTTTACATATAAATATGGTTATTGGGTAATATACGGACTATATTTCTCGGGGGAGGGGGGTCAGTGGGGGAGGAATATTTTCAAAGGGGAGAATTTCCCGTTGGAAGGGAAGCTTCCGAGGGGCAAAATTTCCAGAAAAAATTTTACATGGGTGGAAATTTGCCAGAATTTATATGCAAAATTCGTTTTAATCGTCTTACTTTCTCTTTGGCGATTCCATTTTATGTATAGAGATGTTCTGGGGGAATTGTCCGGGGGATATTTTCAGCGAGGTTGTAATTCCCTCGGAGATTTTTCCGTTAGGGAGGGGGGATTATCCACGGGGGAAATTTTTCGTCGAGGAATTATCGCCGGGAGAAATTTTTCGTGGAGGAATTATCACTAGGACAAATGTTCCATGGGGGGAATTATCACCGGTAGAAATGCACCCTTCATATTGCAGATTTTGTTTAAAACGAAATATTCATTGCAGTTTCCTACCAGGACAAAATTTGGAGAGGTTAAAGGGGGTCAACTGTGTCACCAGGAAATTTAGATAGGTTGGACGGGCACAAATGCTACCAGGAGATTTTTCGGAGCTTGAGAGGGCAATGGCACTTGGCCAGAATTCATGTTCAAAATTTGTTTTATTTGTCTTACTTTCTTTGACGATCCCATTTTACATGTGGCGATGCTCGGGGGAAATTGTCCGCGGGAGATTTTCAGCGGAGTGGGAACTCTCTCAGGAGGATTTTACATGGGGGGATTTCCCACGAGAGAAATTCTCCACGGGAGAATTATCAGCAAAAGAAATTCTCCAGTGGAACGTTTTCCGCGGGAGAAACCTTCCAATGGGGGGAGGGGTTAGGAAATATTTCCCACACAGGGTGGATTCAGCCATGACCTGAAAAACGATCAGAAACTAAATAAAAAATCAGTCTTTCTTCAAATGAAAGTATGCTAAGGAGTATTTTTCAGGCGGAGTCATAATCAAAAAATTTTCTGGGGGGAATCCGCAGCGAGGATGGAATTGTCCGGAGGTAATTTTACGGGAGAAGAATTTTACGTGGGGAGAACTTTCTAAGGAGGAATTTTTTGCGCGGGGGATTTTCCTCGGAGGGGGGGGGCGGATTTCTTGAGAATAGTTGAAAAGCCATCAGACATTAAATAAAAAAAAATCAGCTGAAAGTAAGGAGCGACATTAAGATTTAAAACAAAAAGAAATTACTCCCTATATGACGGGGACTGCCTCTCCTCAATACCCCACTCTTTACGCTAAATTCTTTCGCCTAATTCTCTAAGAACGATTCCTGAAACAAAACGGCCATGTAATTAGAATCATAACCATTTTTAAAAGTACTTAAACAACCTTAGCCTGAAGAAAGGGGTATTGATGAGGGGACAGCCCCCCTCATCAATAATTTCTGCTCGTTTTAAGCTTTAGTGCTGCTCCTTACTTTCAGCAGAAGAAACTTGTTTTGTTTTTTTTACTATTTAAGCAAAATTAGTATTAAATAGAAGGAGTCGGTGGAATAAAGTGAATAACTATGTTTTATTTTATTAATTTATTTATTTATTACCCGTCAAAAAAAGGTACAAAAGACGGAGTATCACTAAAAAAGAAAAAACACACACAAAAAACAAATTACAACACATTACACATAATCGAACAAATTACAAAGACGAGAAACAAAAACTCAATTATACACTGCACTGCAGGTACGTAAGAAATTTTACTTTTTAAACTCCCAAGTACTGAAGAAACATAAGCAATATGATTGATAACTCCAATTCAACTAACCTAACCTACAGCAAAATACTTGATAACTTCAATTCAAAATCAACGGACTCGATCAACTAGTCTAAATATGACAAGAGATGGTAAAAAGACTAAATATGACAAGATATGTGCAAATAAAATTAAATGGACAGCGATTTACTGCCTTAGCAAACGGTATCAAGGATGGGAAGAAACTTTCTCGTTGTACCGTTTAATTTGTTCAATTAAAGCTGACGTTGGGCCCGCAATTTTAAAATTTTTAACAAGGTGCGAATTTCCTTTAAATCTTTATTTATGACGTCCTCCCTCCCCAGGCAAGGAAGACCTGCTTTCTGTTTAGCCCTAAACGGTTGGCCGAAAAGAACAATCTTCGGCAATCTGCCATCCTTCATCCGCACAACGTGCCCTAGCCATCTCAACCTTTCTTTCATTTTAGCCCTAGAGAGTGGTATTGAACCATATTTTTCGTACAGCCTATTGTTTGATTTACGGTCAGTCAGCCGGGTACCCAGAACAATCCTTAAGCAATTTCTCTGGAAAACATCTAGCAAATCTTCATCTGTTTTTCGGAGCGCCCATGCTTCAGAGCCATATTTGAACACTGTCATCACTGTAGCTCCTAATATTCTAATCTTGGTTTGCAGACTTATCTTCCTATTCTTCCAAACTTTTTTTAACTGTGAAAAAAACACCCTGAGCCTTGGCTATTCTATATTTAACATCTTTACTGCTACCACCATCATTACTAATAATACTACCAAGGTAAGTGAAGCTGCCCACCAGATCAATCTTTTCATTACCCTACGTCACCTTTTCATCTTCACTTATTCCTAGCCTTAGTGACTCAGTCTTCCTAACATTAATTTTCAAACCAATTCTAGCACCCTGAACTCGCAAAACCTCTAAAACTTCATTCATTTTGCTCACACTTTCATCTAGGATGCTTAAATCATCAGCATAATCCAAGTCCAGGAGACTTTTTCCTCCCCATTTGATTCCGTGGTCTCCCACTGCCTTTCCTTTGCTCCTTAAGACAAAGTTCATCAAAATAATCCATATAAAGGGGGATAGAACACAACCATGCTTAACTCCTGATTTAATACAAAACCAGCTGCTAACCTCATTTCCGACCTTAACATCAGCAATGTTATTTTCGTGCATAGCACTAATCGCTTTAATGTATTTGTCTGGTGTACTATACAAGGATAAAACTTTTACTAAAGCTCTACTATCAACAGAATCGAACGCTTGCTCATAATCTATAAAACCGAGGACCAAAGGTGTTTGCCAACTCAGGCGCTTCTCAATTATTAACCTAAGAGTGAAAATTTGGTCGACACATCCTCTACCTTTTCTAAAACCGCACAGTTCTTCTCTTAGAACTTTGTCTACGGCATATCTCAGTCTAAAAAGTATAACATTACTAAGTAATTTACTACCTACAGAGACCAGACTAATGCCTCAATAATTACCACACTCACACTTATCACCTTTCTTATACAGTGGTTTGATTAAGGTTTTCTTAAAATAGTTAGGTACTTCCCGCTTTTCGAAAATCATATTCATAATCTTCAATAACTTATTTCTAACCTCAGAGCCATCATATTTAAGAAACACATTTACCACACTATCAGCACCTGGGGCCTTATTATTTTTTAGCCCTTTTAGTACTGTCACTAATTCTATCTCACAAAACAAATTTTGATTCACATCCAAGGTATCACAAACTTTTTCATTTTCTTCTATATGTTTTCCTGCAACTCTATCTCGGTTTAACACATTCTCAAAATGTTCTGCCCATCTCTCTTTAACTCTTTCCTTATCACTAATTGTGGTCCCGTTCCTATCTTTAACTAGGACAAGTCCGGATTGACTACTCCCTCTCAATTTATTAACATGCCAGTACAATATTTTACTATTATACCATCTAGCTGCATCTTCCAGATCCTCGGCAATTTTATCCATGGCCTCCAGTTCACACCCCCTTAGTTCATATTTTATAGCTTTCTCCACTTTCTTTACATTCCTTTTGTTTCATATGATCTATCACTCAGATAATTCTTGTACAAGCCCCTTCTCCGCTCTAATAAACATAAAGCTTTTTCACTAATATTCTTAGCTGCATTCCTAACTTCCTTCCATATGACACCATCAGTAACTTCACAGATTGTTTTTTTTAAATTGTTCCAACCATCTTCCATATTGTCAAATTTTAAACTCTTGAGATTTGTATTCAACTATTCCTTGAAAATCTCTCTCAAATTCTCATCCTGGAGTCTACCAACATCAAAATTTTCCGAGAGGTAGTTACCCTTCCGAAATTACAGCTTTAAATTAACCTTAGACACTACTAGATGGTGATCTTTATCAAACAGTTCGTGGTAACGAACTATAAGTAAGGAGCGACCCGGCACAAAAGTAACCAAAACTCTAAAAACCGGAATTTTGATACCAATAGATACATCAATAGAATCAGATTTTTATGCTGATTTCAAATTCATACTGCAAAAATATGGAACTTTGTATTTTTTGCCAGAAGAAAGATCACGGATGCGTGTTTGTTTTTATTTATTTTTTTTTATTTCCCCAGGGGTGATCGTATCGATCCAGTAGGCCTAGAATATCTTAAGAAGACTCATCTGAATGGAAATTAAAAGTTCTAGTGCCCTTTTTAAGTGACCAAAAAAATTGTAGGGCAACTTGGCCCCCTCCCACGCTCATTTTTTTCCCGAAGTCACCCTATCAAAATTTTGAGATAGCCATTTTGTTCAGCATAGTCGAAAATCTAATAAATATGTCTTTGAGGATGACTTAATCCCCCAGGAGTTCCCGGGGGAAGGGCTGCAAGTTATGAACTTTGCCCATTGTTTACATATAGTATTGGTCAATGGGAAGTATACAGACGTTTCAGGAGGGATTTTTTTCTGGTGGGGGAGAGGGGTCGGAGGAGGGGGTTACGGGGGAGGATCTTTCTATCAAGGATGTTTCCTTGGGGGAAGGAACATTTCTATGAAGGGGGCGTCGGATTTCCCAGCATTATTTAAAAAAGATCAGAAATTAAATAAAAACAACAAGTTTTTTCAACTGAAAGTAAGGAGCAACATTAAAACTTAAGACAAACAGAAATTATTACGTATATGAGGGGGTTCGCTCCCTAGTCAATACCTCACCCTTTACGCTAAAGTTTTTTAGTACTTTCAAAAGAGCTATCTATTCTAATTAACCGGCCTTTTGATTCAGGGGTTTATGATTCGAACAAAATTCGAACTTTAGCGTAAAGAGCGAGGTATTGACTAGGGGTAAACTCCCTAATATACATAATAAAAACATAAAAATATAGAAATTCGTTACGTAAGTTAATTCGTAAGTTACGTCAGAACAAAATTTCGAAAAAGCCACTTAGCCAAAACAAGTAAAATTAATATGCAAATTTCATTCTAATTATTCATGTACGGTGAGCCAAAATCAAAGCTGCATTAATTCAAAAACGTTCAGAAATTAAATTTAAAAAACAAGTTTTTTTAACGGAAAGTAAGGAGCGACATTAAAACTTAAAACGAACAGAAATTATTCCGTATATTAAAGGGGCTGTCCCCTCCTCAACGCCTTGCTCTTTACGCTAAAGTTTGACTCTGTCACACAACTTTATTTTTTAACACAATAAAAAACTTTAGCGTAAAGAGCAAGGCGTTGAGGAGATGACAGCCCCTTTTATATACGAAATAATTTCTGTTCGTTTTAAGTTTTAATGTCGCTCCTTACTTTCCGTTAAAAAAACTTGTTTTTTTAATTTAATACTTTTAACATCAATAACAGCACCCCTATATACCCTAGTATCTTGCATTGACTCTGCCAGTCTTCAGTTTTTTTTTCGGAGGGGGTTTTACTACAAAAAAATTTGGGGGGGGGTACACAAAAAACCCTCAAAAAACGCATACAAAATTTGTTTATACCCATTTTTGTTACGCTTTTACGAGTCAGACAAACATTTCACGGAGGGGGGGGGGTTCAAACCCCCTGACCCCCCCCTGGATACGGCCTTGACCTACAAAATTTCAAAAGTCTGTAGCCGTTACTATTTTCTTTTCCTTCACCAAATTTACCTAGGCTAGGATACCATCTATCCCTATTTCTACCGACCTGAGCGTTAAAATCTCCTAGTAAAAACATCATATTTCTACCTAGGACCCTGTCTATTTGCTCCTGTAATTGTGAGTAAAATTCATCTGAGTCACTAGTATCTTCGTCAGTCGGTTCTACAGTGGCATATACTAGTATAACTGATACCCTGAACTTTTTAGTTATAAAATGAGCAATTAATTATCAATACCTTCCCAGTCTAAACAAGACTTAGCAGCTTCTTTATTCATCATGAACCCTACTCCCTGTCTATCTACCCCATCTTTCCTGCCTGAGTATAACAAATTCTATATCAGCTAATTTCATGCTTCCTACCCCTGGGATATGAACTTCTGAAACTCCTAATAAGTCCAGTTCGAAACGTCTAAATTCATCAGTCAAAATGTCGATACGACAGCCATTTTTTAACGTCGTAACATTCCAAGTTCCAATTTTTATGTTCTGTAAATCATTGAAATTGTTTTGGCCTCAGGAAAAGCAATGATCCCGGATACCAATGCAGGATGGGGATCACACATCTTCTTAAGTCTACACTGAAGCGCTTAAGCCGGCTTAGAACCGGACAGCAATTTTTTTGGTATTTTCATTGAAAAATTAAAAAAAATATTACAAATTTGCAACCTCCCCCTAGATTCTAAAGAACATATTTTGCCCCTTCTACCTAAATTTTCGTGAATCGACGCCATTGCTCGATGAGCCTTTTCATGCTCTTTTCATATATAAATGTACAAAAAGTACGTTGATATGATCAAGAGCTTTGAATTGACCCATCAAACACCTCTCTACAATGTTGCAGTATCCTGCTAGTTCTTATACTTACTTAACTTAATCCTCATGCCGGGGTGGCGTTGAGATTGTCGTCAGCCTTGTGCATGAGGGGCGGTCAGCAGCAAAGGCCTCTGCATCAGGTAGCAAAATTTCAGCCTGGTCGAGGAATTTCCCGAGACCGTCGTTCCACCGGAACTTCGTTCTTCCTCTTGGACGTTACAAGCCGCTATTGACGGGTTCATAGTCATACATAATCCGATCCGGGGTAACGGCAGGCAGCAGCAAAAGATGCCGCAATCTAACAAACTGACCCTCAAAGGATCTTCATTTTGGTGGCTCGTTTGATCATTAACTTCTTCCAAACATGGTTCAGTCTATCAAAGACAGCAGAGGCCTTGGCCGCGCGGGTAATAACTTCATGGTCGATGAAGCCATCTGATGATATAATACAGCCAAGAGAAGTGAAATGGTCAACCTCTTCTATTTGGTTCCCGGCGACCAAGTAATTATAATTGTCGGCGTAAGACTTTGGCTGCATTGCCATGACTTTCGTCTTCTTCCAGTTAATGAAAAGTCCTGTCCTGGCAGCATCTTCCAGAAGCGTGTTCAGAGCCATGAGCAGCTATGAAAGTTCTTATAGACAGCCGAATATTTATGATAGATTTTAAGGGGGCTTGGAGGGGCAGTATATAAGAGAGTGGATTATAAAACGTCAGATTCCAGGTTTTAGACCATGGAGATTATGATGTTACCCTTTTCATATTTCCCAGCACATCTGAACAAATAAAAGTTCAAATAGGGATAAGTCCTTTTATTAGTCAGTGAAATAGATACAAAAAGTTCTGGATATTTCGATCACTTATAAAGTGACCGTCATCAGGAGATAAACTAAAGTGTTACAATTAAAACAAAATATATTTATACTAAAAATAACATTTAATTGCTTCCCGGTCACAAATAGTTTCCGGTTCATTGGCTGAGAGGGTTCAACAACAAGGTTCATTCCAAGTCTTGAGTTGGAAACTTTTCTCCTTAATATTGCCTTAACGTAAGTTGTATTTTTAATGAAGATGGCACAGTCTTATCCTTCTTCCAATTGCAAAAGAAATGTTGCTGAATTTATAGCTATACTCCTGTTTGGTCTATGATCCCCATATATATGACGTAGGTATTTTTTCGAAGACCAAACTGCCTTTCTATGACAAACAAAGAGAAGTTCAAATACATATAAGTCCTTTTATTAGACAGTGAAACGGGGTTTAGCAGAGGACAGCCCCCCCCCCACCTCTAATACGATATAACTTCTGTTAGTTTCTGTTAGTTTCATGTTTAAATGTCGCCATTTGCTTCCATTGGAATTTTTTTTTCTTTGTTTCTAATACTAAAATGACCTAGGCTACCTTTAGCAATAAGCACGTTAATAAAGCATTTTAGAACCAATGGAACCGTGCCAACTGTTGCTAATCTTGCAGATTAGCAAACCGTAGTAAATAACTGTAGTTGTATCCACAGTTGAAGTTTAGTTTGCCTCCTAAATAAAAATTGTGTCTCACTAATGCTCCAAATACAGTTTCAATTCAAGTTATGGATTATCTTACCATGTCAAAGAATAAAAGTAATTTCATTTAATCTTTTTCAGTTCATTAATGTAGATTAAACTTTTATCCTTTTGTTGTTTATTCAAATTAACAAACGCAAATGGATTCTATTCACTTTAGTTTTATTTAAAATAAATAACGATGTCACGACTGTTCCTTTTTGAAACATAATTTTCTCTCATGAAATTATAATTTTTTCTGGGGGAAACGTCGACTTTTCGCAAGAATTAATTAAAAAAACTTTTTCCACAAAATAAGATTTTCAAAGAAAAGTAAAGAGCTACATTAAACAAAAATGAGCAGAAATAAGGTCAAATAATTCTCCGAGCGTAATAATACCACAAATCGCCATCAATAAATAAACGAAACACAAAACGAACAGAAATCAGAGGCAACGCTGTAGCGTTGCCTATAGTAAAGGCCATACGGCTCCAATGTTTTATTATTATTTTTTTTCCCCCAGAGGCACTTCATACGGAAGGGGTCGTCGTAAAAAATTCAAAGGGGGCTCGTTCGATTGGAAATCGAGAGTTCTAGTGCCCTTTTTAATATTCGAAAATGATTGGAGGGCAACTAGCCCACCCCCCCCCCCCACGCCCATCATTCCCCCAAACACATCCAATCAAAATTTTGAGATAGCCATTTAGTTCAGCGTAGTTGATTTCCAGATAGAAAATATATTTTTGAGGAGGACACTCCCCCACAACCCTCAGGGCAAGGGTTTTAAGTTATGCCCTGGGGACATATAAGGTTTTTATAGAAGGCGTTGTCGTAGAAAACTTCAAAACAGGCTCATTCGATTGGAAATTAAAGGGCTAGTGCCCTTTTTAATAGTCGAAAGTGATTGGAGTGCAACTAGCCCCCCCCGCCCATCATTCCCCAAACACATCCAATCAAAATTTGAGATAACCATTTTGTTCAGCGTAGTTGATTTCCAGATATAAAATATATTTTTGAGGAGGACACTCCCCCACAACCCTCAGGGCAAGGGTTTTAAGTTATGCCCTGGGGGCACATAAGGTTTTTATAGAAGGCGTTGTCGTAGAAACTTCAAAAAAGGTTCATTCGATTGGAAATTCAAGGAATGCCGTTTTAATAGTCGAAGTGATTGGAGGGCAACTAGCCCCCCCTACGCCCATCATTCCCCCAAACACATCCAATCAAAATTTTGAGATAGACATTTTGTTCAGCGTAGTTGATTTCCAGATAGAAAACATGTTTTTGAGGAGGACAACTCCCCCACAACCCTCAGGGCAAGGGTTTTAAGTTATGCCCTGGGGGCATATAAGGTTTTTATAGAAGGCGTTGTCGTAGAAACTTCAAAACAGACTCATTCGATTGGAAATTCAAAGGGCTAGTGCCCTTTTTAATAGTCGAAAGTGATTGGAGGGCAACTAGCCCCCCCCACGCCCATCATTCCCCAAACACATCCAATCAAAATTTTGAGATAGCCATTTTGTTCAGTGTAGTTGATTTCCAGATAGAAAATATATTTTTGAGGAGGACACTCCCCCACAACCCTCAGGGCAAGGGTTTTAAGTTATGCCCTGGGGGCATATAAGGTTTTTATAGAAGGCGTTGTCGTAGAAACTTCAAAACAGGCTCAATCGATTGGAAATTCAAAGGGCTAGTGCCCTTTTTAATAGTCGAAAGTGATTGGAGGGCAACTAGCCCCTCCCCCCACGCCCATCATTTCCCCAAACGACATCCAATAAAAATTTTGAGATAGCCATTTTGTTCAGCGTAGTTGATTTCCAGATAGAAAATATATTTTTGAGGAGGACACTCCCCCACAACCCTCAGGGCAAGGGTTTTAAGTTATGCCCTGGGGGCACATAAGGTTTTTATAGAAGGCGTTGTCAGTAGAAACTTCAAAAAAGGCTCATTCGATTGGAAATTCCAAAGGGATAGTGCCCTTTTCAATAGTCAAAAGTGATTGGAGGGCAACTAGCCCCCCCCCCTACGCCCATCATTCCCCCAAACACATCCAATCAAAATTTTGAGATAGCCATTTTGTTCAGCGTAGTTGATTTCCAGATAGAAAATATATTTTTGAGGAGGACACTCCCCCACAACCCTCAGGGCAAGGGTTTTAAGTTATGCCCTGGGGGCTATATAAGGTTTTTATAGAAGGCGTTGTCGTAGAAACTTCAAAACAGGCTCATTCGATTGGAAATTAAAGGGCTAGTGCCCTTTTTAATAGTCGAAAGTGATTGGAGGGCAACTATCCCCCCCCCCCCCCACGCCCATCATTCCCCAAACACATCCAATCAAACTTTTGAGATAGCCATTTTGTTCAGCGTAGATGATTTCCAGATAGAAAACATGTTTTTGAGGAGGACAATCCCCCACAACCCTCAGAACAAGGGTTTTAAGTTATGCCCTGGGGGCATATAAGGTTTTTATAGAAGGCGTTGTCATAGAAACTTCAAAAAAGGCTCATTCGATTGGAAATTCAAAGGGATAGTGCCCTTTTTAATAGTCGAAAGTGATTGGAGGGCAACTAGCCCCCCCCCCCACGCCCATCATTCCCCCAAACACATCCAATCAAAATTTTGAGATAGCCATTTTGTTCAGCGTAGTTGATTTTCAGATTGAAAATATATTTTTGAGGAGGACACTCCCCCACAACCCTCAGGGCAAGGGTTTTAAGTTATGCCCTGGGGGCATATAAGGTTTTTATAGAAGGCGTTGTCGTAGAAATTTCTTCAAAACAGGCTCATTCGATTCAAATAAAGGCTAGTGCCTAATAGTCAAAGTGATTGGAGGGCAACTAGCCCCCCCCCCCCCCCCCGACGCCCATCATTTCCCCAAACACATCCAATCAAACTTTTGAGATAGCCATTTTGTTCAGTGTAGTTGATTTCCAGATAGAAAATATATTTTTGAGGAGGACACTCCCCACAACCCTCAGGGCAAGAGTGTTAAGTTATGCCCTGGGGGCATATAAGGTTTTTATAGAAGGCGTTGTCGTAGAAACTTCAAAACAGGCACATTCAATTGGAAATTCAAAGGGCTAGTGCCCTTTTTAATAGTCGAAAGTGATTGGAGGGCAACTAGGCCCCCCCCCTACGCCCATCATTCCCCCAAACACATCCAATCAAAATTTTGAGATAGCCATTTTGTTCAGCGTAGTTGATTTCCAGATAGAAAATAGTTTTTGAGGAGGACAATCCCCCACAACCCTCAGGGCAAGGGTTTTAAGTTATGCCCTGGGGGCATATAAGGTTTTTATAGAAGGCGGTCGTCGTAGAAACTTCAAAAAAGGCTCATTCGATTGGAAATTCAGAGGACTAGTGCCCTTTGTAATAGTCGAAAGTGATTTGAAGGCAACTGACCCCCCGCTCACGCTCACCTTTTCCCCAAACACATCCAATCAAAATTTTAAGACAGCCATTTTATTAAACGTAGTTTTAAGTTCTGGAAATTAGGTCTTTGAGGATTACAACTCCCCAAAGCCCTCAGGGCAAGGGTTGTAATTTAAGGATTCTCCGAATCCTTCATATTATTTCTTATGGAAGGGATGCTCGTATAAACTTTAGAGAGGGCTCATTTGATTGAAAATTGAAAGTTCTTGTTCACTTTTTAAGAGTCAAAAGAGATTGAAGGGCAACTAGCCCCTCTCCCTCCTCCACGCCCTAAATGCATCAGATACAAATTTTGAGATAGACATTTTGTTAAAATAGTTCAAAGTTCTGATAACAAAAAACTCCGGTGTCGACACAGCCCACCAGGGCCAAGGGGTAGGCGTTGTAAATAATGCCCTGGGACATAACTTATTAAGGGGGGTTTATAACTTATGGGAAGGGGTTTTGTATGGGAAGAACACATAGGAAATCTATTATAGTTATCCAATTATAAGGTTAAAATACATACTCTGTGAAAGATGCAAAATTGCTTTGGCACACAAATTCCTATTAAGGTCAATTCCAAACAGTCGTGATCCCTTTGTGTCAGCAAGTGAAATGGTCTAAACCCCCTTATTTTTTCAATCCATTCATTGTTGTCAATCGCTGTCCACAAGTTATGCAAGCTGTCTATTGTTCATGTATAAGGTTTTTATCAAAGAGGTAATCGTATAGACTTTGAAAAAAAAGCCTCATTCGATTTAAATTGAAAGTTCTAGATCCGTTTTTTAAAGTCAAGAATAATCGGACAGTAAGCACCCCCCCCCATGCCATAAAAACTTGAAACTTTTTGCAATCAAAAACGAACAAAAATTAATTAAAAAAAAAACTTTCCGAAAAATAAGTTTTTCAAAGAAAAGTAAAGGCCATTTTAAACTTAAGCTCAGGAGATACAAATACCTGTTAAAACTCAAACTCAAACGAATTAAAGAATAAATGAAACCCAAAACGAACAGAAATTAAATAAACAATCATAGCAAAAAACATACAACAAGTAATAATATAAATGAATAAATAGATCTTAAAGCGAGTAATGCTTAGATTGAATATGAAAATCAAGCTTAAAACGAAAACAAATATTTTGCTATTAAAGTATAAATGAAACTTAAAACGAACAGAAATTAAATAAACAATCAATGCGAACAAACATACAATATATATTAATGTAAATGAATAAATAAATCTTAAAACGAGTGAAACTTAAACTGAATATGCAAATCAAGTTTGAATCGAATTAAAATAACTACAAACAAGAGTTTGGGTATCGTCTCACTGCAGAAGCCTAAAACCTACTGCGTCATTGGCGCTTTACTGAAAACGAATTATATTACAAATGTTTTCTTTTGTACTTAATATTGAAAATAAATATTAAAATTACAGTAAAATTTTGAACTGATGAGCTTTTAGCAATTAATATCATTATGCATCAAATATTCAGTTTAATTTATTAGTTCTTTTCAAGATTGGTCAAGACAAATATAGTTTCACTACAAGCAAAATTTGGATACTGCCCCCTTCTTTAACTGTAAAAAACCTAAAGCCTTCTGCGTCATTGGTGCTTCACTGAAAATGAATTACTCGTATATTACAAATTTATTATTTTCCAGTTCTTACAGCATTGAAAATGAAAATAAAAATTACAGTGAAAAAAAATCTTGAACGGATGGATCTGTCAACAATTAATATCATTATATATCTAATATTCAATTTGATTTTGTTTATACTTTCCAAGACTGTTCAAGACTCACATAGTTTTGCCATTTTTTTTTAACTCTGCCATTTTTTGTAACTAATCGTGTTAGTTTGTTATGAAAACATTCTATGGCTTCTAGGCATTTGTATTTGAGCAGAAAACTGCACCTCAAACTTTGTGGAACATGCATTTTCTTGCATGAAACACCAAAATATAACAAAATGTCAAGTTTCGGAGTGTTCCACCACTCGCAAGCAAGAGCCATTGGTATTTTTGAATCCGCATGGTCAATTTAGGGGGTGGAGGATAGGCTAATTCTCGTAGCAGCCCCATTCCGTCGTGGTATGGTTCACATTTTCAACACCTGGCGTCCGGACTCCATCATATAATCTACCAAGCATAAAACTACCCCAAAACAGTATCAATAAATAAATGAAACCCAAAACGAACAAAAATTAAAATAAATATTAGAGTCAAACTCGAAACGAGCATAAATTAATGTGAGTAGGGTTCAAAACCCCTATGCTTTCTAAAAGCCAGAATATAATTTGTACTTTACTGAAAAAAATTCAAATGAGTTTACTGAAAAAAAAATGTGCATTGTCAATTTAATATACATATGCTGGTATTTATTCCAAAAATTTTAATTAATTTTGATTTTTTAAAGTTACAAAAGTGAAAATATTTCAAAGAATTGTTTTTCAGTAAAGCGCCAATGACGCAGTAGGTTTTAGGCTTCTGCAGTGAGACGATACCCAAACTCTTGTTTGTAGTTATTTTAATTCGATTCAAACTTGATTTGCATATTCAATTTAAGTTTCACTCGTTTTAAGATTTATTTATTCATTTACATTAATATATATTTTATGTTTGTTCGCATTGATTGTTTATTTAATTTCTGTTCGTTTTAAGTTTCATTTATACTTTAATAGCAAAATATTTGTTTTCTTTTAAGCTAGATTTTCATATTCAATCTAAGCATTACTCGCTTTAAGATCTATTTATTCATTTATATTATTACTTGTTGTATGTTTTTTGCTATGATTGTTTATTTAATTTCTCTTCGTTTTGGGTTTCATTTATTCTTTAATAGTAATTTCTGGTCGTTTTGAGTTTGAGTTTTAACAGGTATTTGTATCTCCTGAGCTAAGTTTAAAATGGCCTTTACTTTTCTTCGAAAAACTTATTTTTCGGAAAGTTTTTTTTTAATTAATTACAATAAATAACCGAGTCAAACTCAAAACGAGCAGAAACTAAGATGAGAAACAGAGACCATGCCTTCTGATGATCAGAACATAATTTGCACTTTAAAAAACAAAACGAAAAAAACACAGTCTTAACCAAGATTGCTGAAAAAAAACAACAACAAATAAATATGGATTAACAGTTTAATATACACATGCTGAAATTTATTCCTTAAAGTCTTAATAACTTTGGATTTATTAAAGTTAAAAATGTTCAAACACATAAATGTATTTTGTTTTCAGCAAAGTGCAAATTATGTTTTGGAAATTCAAAAGTTTGGAGTTTTCAAAGTTTAGGTTGATATTATTTTTGAGGCCCTATATTACGCCCAAAAATAGTAAGTTAAACTCGACAAAATTTCAAATAAGTAATGACTGGATTTAAGAATCCTATTGTCTTTGCAGCTCGATTAAGTATCATCCTTTTTAATGGTAGACACCGTGGAAGATAAAAAACTTGCAATGCGATCTTGTCGAACCTTATTCAGGGTTCACAAATCAAGGCACAAAAAAGAGTGACTTTTGCTAAAAAAAAAAGAGTGCAAGTCAAAAATTTACGTGGGCGCGACTACCAACGCGCCAGCATCCCCTCTAAGGTAAAAAAGAGCGCATAAAACACGAAAAGTACGAAGTTGGCAACCATGTTGCTTGGGTTAAATGTACTTCTGACGAAGTTGCCAACTACTGACTTTAAAGTGAATGAAAAATGACAACCGAAAAGATTGATTTTCACTCTTCCGCATCCCCTCTGAAGTGAAAAGAGTACATTTCACGCGAAAAACGGAATGTGTAGCATTTCCATTTGCAACCATTGCGTAAACTTTTTAATTACAGTGATAGCCCATGAAGACAATTTTTCTTCCTTTAGAGAAAATGAATCTAATATACGCTAACAACGTGCTGCTCCCGCAACACTTTTGCTCGCAAAGGCAACAGAAGGCTGCTGCAACACTTCACGTAAATCTAATTCAGAATTTTTGTTTTGTCAGAAATGAATTATGGCTGTTGTCGAGTCAAGCATGCGTTGCACGTAAAAACTGTTCAATTTTAGGTTACCAGTTTTTTTCACATAAACGACAAGAGATGTTTCATGTTCATTAGTTTTTCAAAGTCTTTATGGTTAAAACTAAAACATGGTTTAAAAATCAGAAGGAAAGTCTCGAAATTATCCGCCAGAGTAGCCTAACTAATTATGGCAAATGAATAAAAGAAAAAAACATCGAAAGATATATACTTTTTTACCCACAACTTCCGCATGTTTATCTAATATTCTAATAAAACCGGATGAACGAGTGATCACCTTATTTTTATCTCAAATTATGTCTTGTGATAGCTAACAAAGAAGTTGCCTTAATTGATAGCAAAAATTCAGAGGTTAAACACGAGGCACATAACAAGATTTGAACGGAACACAGCCGCTATAAAAAATAGCTATTATATCGAAGGAAACTGACCCACAAAACAGGAGTGGAAGAAACAAAAAAAAAAATGAACAAAAAATGTAACTATGCCGAAAACTCATAAAATTTGAAAATTCAGAAGATGCGCTCATGCCGAGGCTCCCTCGATGTACGTATCTGCTAAAACCGAAGTTTATGGGGGATAAATTAAAAAAAAGCAAAAAACAGACAATTTACATAAAAATACAGAATTACAGGAAAAACTACAAAACTTTTAGAATTCCAAGGTTTAGAGCGCTGACTGGAGGGCTCCTTGACCTGCATTACTGTCTATTCTGGGCCATTGCAACTTCCCTTGAAAAACTTCTGACAGAGGAAGCTGGAAGACAAGACAGACTTACCTCTGTCATTCAGACCACTCAAATTTAGAAACAGTACGAGTACGAGAACGGTACGAGATAAAAAAAATCTTCTTTTTTTCATGACAAAAGGCACAATTAGGCATTCTTAAGGAATGGATTATTATATATATTCTAGGGAATAATGTCAAATAGCTTTACGCACTGTTACTGTTACAATATGAAGTCCACCACCAAATTAGTTGAACATTGAGCTGATTTTATTATGTTCCTACATCTTCTGACCGCTTTACTAAGCAAGTTCTCTTTGTAAACCCTCAGGCAGAATTTTTAAGGCAACCAACCCACAGTAGACAGAATATACAGTATCGACAAAGGCTATACTATCTGTTAAAAAGAAATGTGAAACATTTTTTTAACCACACAAGATTCATACTCCGCCTTCGCGCACGCGCGATACCGATGTACACATCATGAGAAACCTATGGAAAACCTGTTTTTTTTTTTGTCTAACCACTAGCACCTAAACTAAGGTTCTGACGTATATTCCCAGGGTCAGTACGCGCGGTATCAAATGTGTTTCATGTTTGGAAAAAGAAGACGCTACAGTCTACAGTGCAACCAACCAGGCGGTAAACCAAAAACCTGGTTGATTACTGCGGATAATGATGTTGATCCAATTTGAGGCTTTCCCAACTCTGGTGGGGGGAGGAGGGGCAGGTGCTGTCAGCAAGACAAAAAGGAGACAATCAATGCTACCCATGCAAAAATGAGGTTTCTTTTTTGTTCAAGGTAGGGGACTGTAAACCTCCAGCTAAGGATTTTTCGACAATGGCGATTTCAAAGGTGTACTTTCTATTTAACTTGAGCCCTATTTTGAGGAATTTCAGGCTATTTTTTGAAATCTCTCAACTTAGAAATTATTGTTCAATCGAATCTGAAAAAGAATTATTATTCTAAAAATAGCGTTGTACGGGAAACATTTGCCCCTAGACAATTTCTTAAGAAATCTGTTTTTGACATTGGGGTAACTACGGGCGCCATTCCTTCTTTGCTAGGTAGTAGCTGCTGTTTCGAAATAATTTCTTGAAGATATGAAACAAGAGCCAGAAGACTGGAACATTATGATACGAAGTCTTCTGGATGCCAGTGAGCCCTGCCTAATCCCGCATCAAATATATTTAGGCCTAAGATTACTTAAAGCTGAAACAAGGTGACAAAGAATAATGCAAGATCTATCAAAATCGTTTCAGAATCAGCAAACGGATAAACAAAGAAAAAGAAGAAAAATCGTCCCGTACAAGAATCATAGAAGAAAAACACGATATCATCTCTATTTTCAATAGCAAATAATTACGAAGCTCATAATAAATAAGCGTTCCACCGCCCAACAATTGCTGCAAATATAGAGATTCAGAGATTAAATTACCTTATGTTATAGTGATTTAGAAACGAGTTGATCTATTTCATTCTATGTTATAACACATGTCCTATTTTTATTAGACTTCATTTTTAAAAAGTCATGAATCAAAATATCACCTCTAGCCGTTATTAATTACCTTCTATTCTTCTGCCAATTTTTTGTCTACAAGCACTGAGAGCAAGAATTTTAAACTGATTGGCACCTGGCTAGTAAATGACATATTATTTATTTTAGTTTATGATTAGATCTTACCTAAAAGCAGGTGGTCCTGTTGGTACAATGGATCTCATTTCTTGCTTAGGTAATGCGCCCATTAAGAGATGAGTATGATGGTTTGATGCTGCAAGATAGGCAGCACTAGATGGCGTGGATGGAACGTTCATAATAACAGGGGTAGGTACTTCTTCTCTCTCAGACATGGATGACCAGTCGTGACGAGATTTTTCGACAGCGCTGAAAGACAGTTTTTATAGCAATGTTAACAAAAACTAAAATAGCAATATATTATGAAATCATAAAAGTCGTTAAGGCGTGAATTAAATCCCAGTGGCGTCAATTCACGGAAATTTAGGGAGGATGAGAAAAATATAGTTTTCGAAATCTAGGGTGGAGGGGCGAACTTGACATTTATTCAAAGAAAATACAAAAAAAAAGTAATTTCCCGACGAAAATAATCCCTTAAAAGAGATTTTCAAAATCCAGGGGGTACTAACCCACCCCCAATAGACGGCGTTCTTTATTCCTCTGTCTATTAAACGATTTAACTTTTTGTAATGTCTTTCCATGGAAAGTAAAAATTGAATTGGAAGCCTAAAATGATTATACTACCCCATATTATGTAACAGGGGTAGGTACTTCTTCTCCCTCAGACATGGGTGACCAGTCGTAGCCAGATTTTTCGACAGCGCTGAACGACAGTTTTTATAGTAATGTTGAAAAAAACTAAAATAGCAATATATTATGAAATCATAAAAGTTGTTAAGGCGTGAATTAAATCCCAGTGGCGTTTTCGAAATCTAGGGTGGAGGGGCGAACTTGACATTTATTCAAAGAAAATACAAAAAAAGTAACTTCCCGATGAAAGTAATCCCTTAAAAGAGATTTTCAAAATCCAGGGGGTACTAACCCGCCCCCAATAGACGGCGTTCTTTATTCCTCTGTCTATTAAACGATTTAAATTTTTGTAATGTCTTTCCATGGAAAGTAAAAATTGAATTGGAAGCCTAAAATGAGAGGAAACTGTTATGAATGAAGCTTAAAACGAACATGAACTGCCCTGACAAACATAAATTACCATAAATAAGGGTAGGCGTTGCCATACATGAGTCGCCCTCTTCCCAAAAGTGAAAGAGTCATTAGGTTTTACTGAATACTCAGTAAATTGTTTAAATTGAAAAATCGTTAAATATAAAAGAAAGGACAGAGAGACGAAATTAAAATAAAAAACAAAAAAACTAAATTAATTATCACAAAAATTCTTTACCCAAACTGTGTGTGGTGTCACCACCCCTTAATCCACGGTCTATACTAAAAAGAAGGGTGCTAGCATACCTAAGACTTCCAATCATAGAGATGGAAAATCCTTGCATGGGTCGAGCCTAAGGACTTAAATTTGGACTATAGAATAGTAATAATAACCTTCTTGTGGGGCATCTGTGAATAGTAGGTCCAAATATGGGCCCACTATTGCTAATCTCAGTCACCTTCCAGCACCTGGCCGTCCTACCTAGAGTCTGATTATGAGTCAGGGTATTTTTCGGGATACGCATCTGAGATAGGATGGATTGAAGCCAGTAATGGTTGCCAAAATCATGTCCAAAGGGGTAAACCCCTACAGACATATGAAGCTCCAACCGCGGCGCCAGAAAAGTTCCTTTGAGGAGCAATACGAGATGGGAGAAAGAAGTTATCTTGCTAGTACCGGTTCTAAGGATCAAGCACAGCGTGTCGCTGATCATTGGCGAGTGATGGATGACTTCCATCTCTTTTGAATGGCGAACGTTGCTTGCTCAATCCAGTCTAAAGCCGGCGGGTGGGATTCACGATATCAAGTAAAGAACACGTTTTTTTTCCCTCCACACCCGGGCACTTCGTATCGAAGGAGTTGTCGTAGAAACTTCGAAAAGGGCTCATTCAATTGAAAATTGGAGTGGCTAGTGCCCTTTTTACTAGTCAAAAGTTATTGGAGGGCAACTAGCCCCCCCCCCACGCCCATCATTCCCCCAAACACATCCAATCAAAATTTTGAGATAGCCATTTTGGTCAGCGTAGTTGATTTCCAGATAGAAAATAGGTTTTTGAGGAGGACACTCCCTCATAACCCTCGGGGCAAGGGTTTTAAATTATGCCCTGGGGGCATATAAGGTTTTTTATTGAAGGCGTTGTCGTAAAAAAACTTCAAAAAAGGCTCATTCGAATGGAAATTCAAAGGGCTAGTGCCCTTTTTAATAGTCGAAAGTGATTGGAGGGCAACTAGCCCCCCCCCCCCACGCCCATCATTCCCCCAAACACATCCAATCAAAATTTTGAGATAGCCATTTTGTTCAGTGTAGTTGATTTCAAGATAGAAATTATGTTTTTGAGGAGGACACTCCCCACAGCCTTCAGGGCAAGGGTTGTAAGTTATGCCCTGGGGCCATATAAGTTTTTATGGAAACCTTTGTCGTAGAAACTTGAAAAAGGGCTCATTCGATTGGAAATTCAAAGGTCTAGTGCCCTTTTTAATAGTCGAAAGTGATTGAGGGCAACTAGCCCCCCTCTCTCAACCACCTTTTCCCCAAACACATCCAATCAAAATTTTAGATAGCCATTTTGTTCAGTGTAGTTGATTTCAAGATAGAAATTATGTTTTTGAGGAGGACACTCCCCACAGCCCTCAGGGCAAGGGTTGTAAGTTATGCCCTGGGGGCATATAAGGTTTTTATAGAACGCGTCGTCGTAAAAAACTTCAAAAAGGGCTCATTTTATTGGAAATTGAAATGGCTAGTGCCCTTTTTAATAGTCGAAAGTGATTGGAAGGCAACTAACACCCCTTCCACGCCCACCATTTCCCCAACAAAATTTGTAGATAGCCATTTTGTTCCACGCAGTTTAAAGTTCAGGAAATTATACCTTTGAGCAGGAAACTCCCAACACATTCTTCAGGGCAAGGGTTATAAGTTATGCCCTGGGGCATATAAGGTTTTTATTGAAATCTTGGTCGTAGAAACTTGAAAAAGGGCTCATTCGATTAGAAATTCAAAGGGCTAGTGCCCTTTTTGATAGTCGAAAGTGATTTGAGGGCAACTAACCCCCCTCTCACGCCCACCTTTTCCCCGAACACATCCAATCAAAATTTTTACATAGCAATTTTATTCAACGTAGTTGAAAGTTTTAGAAATTAGGTCTTTAAGGATTACAACCCATCCCCCCCAACCCTCAGGGAAAGTGTTGTAAGTTATGACCTGGGAAAATGTAAGGTTTTTATAGAAAGCGATGTTGTAAAAACATCAAAAAGGGCTCAGTCAATTAAAAATTGAAAGGGCTAGTGCTCTTTTAATTGTCGAAAGTGATTGAACGGCAACTAACCCCCTCTCACGCCCACCATTTCCCCAAATACATCCAATCATAATTTTGAGATATCCATTTAGTTCAACATAGTTGAAAGTTCTGGAAACTGGGTCTTTTAGGATGATAACCCCATCAGAGCCCTCAGTGCAAGAGTTGTAAGTTATGCCCTGGGGGCATATAAGGTTTATATAGAAAGTTGTTGTAGAAATTTCAAAAGGGGATCATTTGATTTGAAATTGAAATTTTCCTTTTTAATAGTCGAAAGTGAGTGGAGAGTAATTAACGCCCACCATTTCCCCAAACACATTCAATCAAAGTTTAGAGATACCCATTTTGTTCAACGTAGTTGAAAGTTCTGAAAATTATCCGAGTTACAGCGGTAGCTAGCAACCAAGTAAGAGACGATCACGTCCAATGTTAAGAAATATAAAAACCCATAGCTCCTAAAAAAAAGTCAGATCAAAACAAAAAGTACACCATTAGAACCGCCATGTCCAAAACCCCTGTATAGTAAACTTTCTGCCCCTTGGCTTGAACAGCAAGCGAAATAAAATTGGCTTGAAAATCAAGAAAAGTGGCAGCTACTACAACCTTCTGCCTAAACGGTATATTTTTTCTTTCTTTTCTTTTCCACAGATAGCTTGGCACTGGAACATCGTAGAGAGTTGTTCAACGGCTCATTTTAAAGGAAATTAACTGGGTTAAAAATCTTTAGTAACTAAAATAAGTTATTTATAAAAGAGAATAATTTTTTCCACTAAAACTGCATTTTTGATGTCTTTTTATACTGCAGTCTTTTCAAAGATATTTGACTTTTGTACATAAATCATAATCGTATATCAGCGGTAAGATTTGAACCCACGCCTCCGAAGAGATGATGGCTAATACCAACACCTTGGACCACTCGGCCACGCTGCCTCTCATAGCTATATATGTGAATCCGGGAGTAGTATGCGCCTTCTAGATTTGCCAAGGCCTCTAGGAATTTCAACGTTATTCTATAGAAGCTCTACACCTTTTCAAAGAGATTCAGAGCTCCCTCACATAATGGAATTTGAGGGTCGATAAAGTGAAATTATGTCACTATTCTAGTTGTTCTAAACCGGTATTTGCTTGCCTGTATAGGACCATGCTATTTGCTTGGCCCAATAGCAATTCCCATGTTATTTGCTTATTTTTTTTTGTTATTAGAAAATTGGACACCATACTCAGAATTATTTGATTGACATTTAAAAAGGGGTAATGAGATTTGCAAATTGGACACTATGAACGATATTAATTAATGTTTTGAATAATAGGAGTGTGAATGATTCTAATTAGTGATTAAAGGGTTCATGATAAAAAAAAAATCGTACCGCCCTAGCAATTTCTATGTTATTTGCGTACCGCCATAGCAATTTCTACATTATTCTATAGAAGCTCTTCACCTTTTCAAAGAGAGTGAGTATAACTTGATTGGTGATTGGGATTTGAATAAAAGGAATAGTTTTCTTTACAATTCATCAGGTTTCTGGGCCAACCAGACAAGTTTCTGGGCCAACCAGACAGGTTTCCGGGCTAATAGGTGTATGGAAATACTGTGGGTACATATGGAATCCGGTTAATAGCCTGTAGCTTAAAGGTATCTGGGATCTCGCCCCAGTATCGCATACACTATTAGAGATATCAAAATGATATCTAATTTGCATTAAGCTAACTCAATTTGCGAAGAGAAAATTCTATTTACACAACTCTGCTCTGATTGAATTGTCACCAGCAATGGATCGAAAATGACACGTAATCACTGCTAAGCCTTTTGTTATTGCCAGAGGATTACCCAATTCGCTTCTTAGTGTTAACTGACAGAGTTCCAAATACGAACATTATGAAAAGCAGACAGTTTTTTTTGTTATTAAAAAATTGGACACTATAATCAGAATTATTTGATTGACATTTAAAAAGGGGTAATGAGATTTGCAAGGTTCCTGGGATTTATTATTTGAGAAGTTAACTTTAGTATTTCGTATTTGACGTGCCTGAAATCATGAATTAGAATATTTAATTGGCTGTTTGGGGATTTTCAGACCTAGGTTTTTTAGGTTTTCGTGTGTGTTTGACTCCTGGGGTTTATTATTTGAGAAGTTAACTTTAGTATTTTGTGGTTTTACGTGCCTGAAATCATGAATAAGAATAGTTAATTAGCTGTTTGGGTTTTCAGACCAAGTTTTTTTAGATTTTTCGTGGGCGTTAGGTTCCTGGGATTTATTATTTGAGAAGTTAACTTTAGTATTTCGTATTTGACGTGCCTGAAATCATGAATTAGAATATTTAATTGACTGTTTGGGGATTTTCTGACCTAGGTTTTTTAGGTTTTCGTGTGTGTTTGACTCCTGGGGTTTATTATTTGAGAAGTTAACTTTAGTATTTTGTGGTTTTACGTGCCTGAAATCATAAATTAGAATATTTAATTAGCTGTTTAGGGTTTTCAGACCTAGGTTTTTTAGATTTTCGTGGATGTTTGACTCCTGGGGTTTATTATTTGAGAAGTTCCTGGAGTTTATTATTTGAGAAGTTAACTTTAGTATTTTGTGGTTTTACGTGCCTGAAATCATGAATTAGAATAGTTAATTAGCTGTTTGGGTTTTCAGACCTAGTTTTTTAGATTTTCGTGGGTGTTAGGTTCCTGGGATTTATTATTTGAGAAGTTAACTTTAGTATTTCATGGTTTGACTTGCCTGAAATCATGAATTAGAATATTTAATTGGCTGTTTGGGGATTTTCAGACCTAGGTTTTTTAGGTTTTCGTGTATGTTTGACTCCTGGGATTTATTATTTGAGAAGTTAACTTTAGTATTTTGTGGTTTTACGTGCCTGAAATCATGAATTAGAATAGTTAATTAGCTGTTTAGGGTTTTCAGACCTAGGTTTTTAGATTTTCGTGGGTGTTTGTTTCCTGGGAGTTTATTATTTGAGAAGTTAACTTTAGTATTTCGGGGTTTGACGTGCCTGAAATCATGAATTAGAATAGTTAATTAACTGTTTGGGTTTTCAGACCTACGTTTTTTAGATTTTCGTGGGCGTATCTGATGAAATAATTTAGGTCGTATGATCAATTTAATTTATTTTTTAATGCACTAGTTTTTCAGTAAGGACATTCGATATCCTAAAAGTGTTTAATTCAAACTTTTACCTTGACCATCGATGTTGTTAGCAGAATTTCAAAAGGATCATTTATGAATGCTGGCGTATCTGATGAAATAATTTAGATCGCATGATCAATTTAATTTATTTTTTAATGCAGTGATTTCACATCTTGGATATACAGTACAGATACTTCATTCAAGAAATTATGAAAAAATCGCAAGTAAGTAACAAACTCTTTATTGTTTTCACCTCTTGGATATACAATGCGGATATTTCATTCAATAAATTATGAAAAAATTGTAAGCAAGTAACAAACTCTTTCCTGAAGTCACATCTTGGATACACAATGCAGAAACTTCATTTAAGAAACTATGAAAAAATTGTAAATAAGTAAGTAACAAATTCTTTCTTGAAGTCACCTCTTGGATACACAATGCAGAAATTTCATTAAAGAAATTATGAAAAAATTGTAAGTAAGTAGCAATTTCTTTCTTGAATTCACCTGCTGGATAAACAAAGACATTTCGTTCAAGAAATTATGAAAATATTTATAAGTAAGTAACAAACTCTTTCTTGAAGTTACCTCTTGGATACACAAGGCAGAAATTTCATTTAAGAAATTATGCCAAAAATTGTAAGCAAGTAACAAACTCCTGAAGTCACCTCTTGGATACACAATGCAGAAACTTCATTTAAGAAACTATGAAAAAAATTGTAAGTAAGTAAGTAACAAATTCTTTCTTGAAGTCACTTCTTGGATACACAATACAGAAATTTCATTAAAGAAACTATGAAAAAATCGTAAGTAAGTAGCAAATTCTTTCTTGAATTCACCTGCTGGATAAACAAAAAGACATTTCGTTCAAGAAATTATGACAAAATTCTAAGTAAGTAACAAACTCTTTATTGTTTTCACGACTTAGATACACGATGTAGAAATTTAATTCAAGAAATTATGAAAAAATTCTCAGTAAGTAACAATTTCTTTCTTGAAGTCAACTCTTGGATACACAATACGGAAATTTCATTCAAGAAATTATGAAAATATTTGTAAGTAAGTAACAAACTCTTTATTGATTTCACCTCTTGGATATACAGTACAGATACTTCATTCAATAAATTATGAAAAAATCGCAAGTAAGTAACAAACTCTTTATTGTTTTCACCTCTTGGATATACAATGCGGATATTTCATTCAATAAATTATGAAAAAATTGTAAGCAAGTAACAAACTCTTTCCTGAAGTCACCTCTTGGATACACAATGCAGAAACTTCATTTAAGAAACTATGAAAAAATTGTAAGTAAGTAAGTAACAAATTCTTTCTTGAAGTCTCCTCTTGGATACACAATACAGAAATTTCATAAAAGAAATTATGAAAAAATTGTAAGTAAGTAGCAAATTCTTTCTTGAATTCACCTGCTGGATAAAACAAAAAGACATTTCGTTCAAGAAATTATGACAAAATTCTAAGTAAGTAACAAACTCTTTATTGTTTTCACGACTTAGATACACGATGTAGAAATTTAATTCAAGAAATTATGAAAAAATTCTCAGTAAGTAACAATTTCTTTCTTGAAGTCAACTCTTGGATAAACAATACGGAAATTTCATTCAAGAAATTATGAACATATTTGTAAGTAAGTAACAAACTCTTTATTGATTTCACCTCTTGGATATACAGTACAGATACTTCATTCAATAAATTACGAAAAAATCGCAAGTAAGTAACAAACTCTTTATTGTTTTCACCTCTTGGATATACAATACGGAAATTTCATTCAATAAATTATGAAAATTTGTAAGCAAGTAACAAACTCTTTGAAGTCACCTCTTGGATACACAATACAGAAATTTCATAAAAGAAATTACGAAAAAAATTGTAAGTAAGTAGCAAATTCTTTCTTGAATTCACCTGCTGGATAAACAAAAAGACATTTCGTTCAAGAAATTATGACAAAATTCTAAGTAAGTAACAAACTCTTTATTGTTTTCACGACTTAGATACACGATGTAGAAATTTAATTCAAGAAATTATGAAAAAATTCTCAGTAAGTAACAATTTCTTTCTTGAAGTCAACTCTTGGATACACAATACGGAAATTTCATTCAAGAAATTATGAAAATATTTGTAAGTAAGTAACAAACTCTTTATTGATTTCACCTCTTGGATATACAGTACAGATACTTCATTCAATAAATTATGAAAAAATCGCCAGTAAGTAACAAACTCTTTATTGTTTTCACCTCTTGGATATACAATACGGAAATTTCATTCAATAAATTATGAAAATTTGTAAGCAAGTAACAAACTCTTTCCTGAAGTCACCTCTTGGATACACAATGCAGAAACTTCATTTAAGAAAGTATGAAAAAATTGTAAGTAAGTAAGTAAGTAACAAATTCTTTCTTGAATTCGCCTCTTGGATAAACAAAAAAAAGTCATTTCATTCAAGAAATTATGACAAAATTCTAAATAAGTAACAAACCCTTTCTTGAATTCGCCATTGGGTTGCACAATACAGAAATTTAATTCAGGAAACTATGAAAAACATTGCAAACAAACTCTTTCTCGAACTCGCTTCCTGGACAGACAATACAGCAATTTCACTCAAGAAATTATGAAAAAATTGTAAGTAAGTAGCAAACTGTTTCTTGAATTCTCCTCCTGGATGCACAATACAGATATTTCATTCAAGAAATTATAAAAAAAATTGTAAGTAAGTAACAAACTCTTTCTTGAATACACCTCTTGGATACCCAATACGGAAATTTCATTCAAGAAATTATGAGAAAATTCTAAGTAAGTAACAATCTCTTTCTTGAAGTCCCCTCTTGGATACGCAATACGATACGGAAATTTCATTCAAGAAATTATGAGAAAATTCCAGGTAAGTAACAATCTCTTTCTTGAAGTCCCCTCTTGGATACACAATACGGATATTTTATTCAAGAAATTATAAAAAAAAGGAAAGTAAGTAACAAACTCTTTATTGATTTCACCTCTTGGATACAAAAAAAGACATTTCATTCAAGAAATTATGACAAAATTCTAAGTAAGTAAAAAAACTCATTCTTGAATTCGCCGTTTGCATGCACAATACAGAAATTTCATTCTATGGGACCTCTACACGTGATTAAACACGTTTTGAAACTACATGCTATTTGCTTGCCTTTCCTTGGTACCTTTCCAAACGTAAAACCACAAAATACTAAAGTTAACTTCTCAAATAATAAACCCCAGGAGTCAAACACACACGGAAATCTAAAAAACCTATGTCTGAAAATCCCCAAACAGCCAATTAAATATTCTAATTCATGATTTCAGGCACGTCAAATACGAAATACTAAAGTTAACTTCTCAAATAATAAATCCCAGGAACCTTGCAAATCTCATTACCCCTTTTTAAATGTCAATCAAATAATTCTGATTATAGTGTCCAATTTTTTAATAACAAAAAAAAAACCTGCCTGCTTTTCAAAATGTTCGTATTTGGAACTCTGTCAGTTAACACTAAGAAGCGAATTGGGTAATCCTCTGGCAATAACAAAAGACTTAGCAGTGATTACGTGTCATTTTCGATCCATTGCTGGTGACAATTCAATCAGAGCAGAGTCTGTTTAAATGGAATTTTCTTTTCGCAAATTGAGTTAGCTTAATGCAAATGAGATATCATTTTGATATCTCTAATAGTGTATGCGATACTGGGGCGAGATCTCAGATACCTTTAAGCTACAGGCTATTAACCGGATTCCATATGTACCCACAGTATTTCCATACACCTATTAGCCCGGAAACCTGTCTGGTTGGCCCAGAAACTTGTCTGAATGGCCCAGAAACCTAATGAATTGTAAAGAAAACTATTCCTTTTATTCAAATTCCAATCACCAATCAAGTTATACTCACTCTCTTTGAAAAGGTGAAGAGCTTCTATAGAATAATGTAGAAATTGCTATGGCGGTACGCAAATAACATAGAAATTGCTAGGGCGGTACGATTTTTTTTTATCATGAACCCTTTAATCACTAATTAGAATCATTTACACTCCTATTATTCAAAACATTAATTAATATCGTTCATAGTGTCCAATTTGCAAATCTCATTACCCTTTTTAAATGTCAATCAAATAATTCTGAGTATAGTGTCCAATTTTCTAATAACAAAAAAAAAATAAGCAAATAACATGGGAATTGCTATTGGGCCAAGCAAATAGCATGGTCCTATACAGGCAAGCAAATACCGGTTTAGAAAAACTAGAATAGTGACATAATTTCACTTTATCAACCCTCAAATTTCATTATGTGAGGGAGCTCTGAATCTCTTTGAAAAGGTGTAGAGCTTCTATAGAATAACGTTGAAATTCCTAGGGGCCTTGGCAAATCCAGAAGGCACATACTACTTCCGGGTTGCAGCAGTAGCTAGCAACTTAGTAAAAGACGATCAGTCCAATGCTAAGAAATATATAATAAAGAACGACCTCTTGCCTATACTAAATTTTATAGGCCACTTAACTATAGTATAGGTTAATAAAGTTTGCATGAACTCAAAACGAGCAGAAATTAACATAAGTTGGGAGCAAAAGCCCTATGCCTTCCCAAGGCCAGTAATTTGCACTTTACTGAAAAAAATACAAATGAATGTGCATTGTCATTTTAATATACATATACTGATAGTTAGTAATCAAAATGTTAATATTATTTAATTTACTAAAGTTATAAAAGTAAAAACATTTATATATTTTTCAGTAAAGTGCAAATTATGTTCTGGCTTTGGGAAGGCATAGGGGTTTTGAGCCCAACTTATGTTAATTTCTGCTCATTTTGAGTTTGACTCGGTTATTTATTGTAATTTCTGTTCGTTTTGGGTTTCATTTATTTATCGATGCTGATTTGTGTAAGTTTCACGCTTGGTAGATTATTTGATTTTATTTTTGTTCATTTTTTGTTTAATGGAGTTCTTTACTTTTCTTTGTAAAACTTATTTTGTGGAAAAAGTTTTTTTAATTAATAAGGGAAAACAGCGGTGGACAATCGACACCACCAAGGCTCTTCTACAAAGGAGAAAAAAAAGAAAGAGGAAAAAATGATTTTTTTGGGGGGGACGAGGCAATAGGCCTTTGTGGCCTGGACAAAGCTTTTGTGAGTTCGCCCGCAATAATAGCAAAAGTAATAAAAAAGGACCATTCAATCATAAATACCGAACATTCTTCTAGGACCCTGGTTCTATCAAGATGGTTAAAAAACAACAGGCCAGGGGGATTTTAGTGAACCTGGATCCTCCAATTACACAGACTGAAAATTCATGTATGAACTAGATTTAGACAAGGTGCCCACTTATGCATGCCCATTTTTCTCCTAAAGTATATGCACAAAACCTCTGTTTTCAACGTGCTCTTTGTGTAAATGGCGTAATTACCCCTGGAACTGCACTTATCACGTGATGACATATCAGGGTGCAGGAGAGCCTGAGGGCACATGGAGCACTGAACGAGAGTCAGACTACACCTTCAGTCGTCTCAGCCCTTGAACAGAGCACTGAAAGTAAGAATCTACGATCGAGTGAGGCCTTCTTCAGCTCTCCACGATCGTTCGACTAAAGTGGCGACACAGAAGAAAAGAACCCCAAAAATGAGAACACTACATGGCAGATGCGTCTATCTTTATTAAGTCGGCGCTATTGCGTTAATAAGGATTGGGTAATATAATATGTCATATTTGCGTCCACGAGCTGTTTTTCTTTCTGGAAATATATGAAGTTCCTTATTTGTAAACATCTAGATATAAGCCAGATTACAATTTCTAAGGATTGCAATAAAAAAAAAATTAAACAACATAAGCCTAGACTCTACCATTGACAACACTGGACAACACTCAAAATCAAATTTTATGCATGTTAATATTTTTCCTTTGGTTATAGATTGACTTATTCTAGCGAAAGCAAATTGTAATTCGGCTCATTACATGCCAGGCCGGCTGTATAATTGCATTTACGTCAACAAAAATCTGGGAAAACCGCAACCAGGGTTCACAACTTGAAAATTCTTAAACATGAGATCTTAATCGCTTGTTTCTTTAACATTCGTAACATATATTTACTAGCTAAAGATTCAAAAGTTTTTGAACAGTCTGTCTCTTATTTCGAAGATGGCACCACAAACTGTAATTTTTCAGGCGATATGACACCATGGTTTGGCGTTGTCATAATGGGCTTATAAAAAGTGGACAAAAAGAAGAAAACCGTAGAATGCGCTCCTGTAAGTCGACCTACGACAATCCAGTGGGCAGCTAGCGCTGTTAAGAAATTAGATAAAAACAACAAGTTTTTTCAGTTGAAGGTAAGGAGCAATATTAAAACTTAAAACGAACATAAATTATTCCATATATGAGGAGGCTGCACCCTCCTCACTCCCTCGCTCTTTACAGTAAGGTTTTTATTACTGTCCCAGGAGTCATTCTTACAGAATTGGGACAAAGTCAAATTTCCAATTTTGAAGTTTTATTGAATTAGATCTGGGTAAAGAACATCATTCCCGAACAACCATACAATTTTTTGCTACTATTCATAGTGGTTTGCTCTTTACCAGGTTGCACCTATCTTTGAACCATAGATAGTGATGTTTTTTACTCTTCTTTCATTTTGTAATTTTTTTTTATTTCTTTAGTCTTTAGAAAACCTTCCATTATTCATTTATTTTTCACTTTTCATTTAAGTTGGCACTCTTTCTAGTTTTTCTCTGTTTTATTGTGTTTTACTTACATAGAGAACTTAATAATGTTTTTTGAAGGCACAATATTCTTATATATTTTTGTTGCCTGACCAGCCTGACCCCATAAAGGGGCATCCGTCACATCCAACCGACAATTTAGAATTTTTCGAGTCATTTGTATATATTTCAAGCAAGTCTTTTTTTTTTTCTTTCTTTTTCCCGTGCCAATCGTTAAATAGCAATCTGATTTTCATATCTTTTTGAGTAGACTATATATTTTTGTGAACTTGTTGTACACTTAGGATTACAATAATGAAGGGGGAAGATGCCCCCCCCCCTCCAATAACTTGGAAAAAACTATAATTTATTAAGTAGCTTTAAAACTGTTGCTCATTTTAAGTGTCAAATTTGCTTTTTATTCTGAACAGATAATTCTTTTTAATTAATCCATGCTCATTTTTAACATAAGGAAAACGAGAAAAATGGCGGTCCATTACACTTCATAATATGTTCCACATTAATATTTTTCCAAATATACTGCCTTTGAAACCGTATCTTCAAGTAAAAATGTGAGCCTAGTTAATGGCAAAATTGAAAAACGTTCCATGCTTCCTGTTTCGCCACATTTGCTCAGGTAAATTTTTTTCCTTGATATTTAAGGTGCTTTTACTTCCTAAAATGTATCAGTTCAAGATTTGATTCCAGAAAAATACATTCCACCTTCCTTGGTGGCTTGATTTTGAAGACAAAGTCAAGATGAAGATGCGACACCGTCAATCGGGAGACAACTAACTCCTTTATTTTTACCAAAGTATAATCACCTACGGAACAAGTCCTGACAAAACTCTCCAAAAGTGACCCCGCGTACCTTAGCGCCTCTAGACGCAAAGTGCTGTACTACTTAATCGCTCCGAGCCAAAATACCGAGTGACCGGGATGAATTGTGTAACTACAGGTTTTAGTTGCCAGGTTCGCATAGGTATACAAAGGGTCACTCTTTGTGTGTGGAGAGGATAGGTTTTGTCAGTACTTGTTCCGTAGGTGATTATACTTTGATTTTTACTTCATTGAAGCTGACCATTCATGAGTAGTTCCTGATCTCCAGGAGATTACTTTTAGGAACAAGGAAGCATTAATAGGGTCTTCATTCTCGACACGGCTGCATGCGCTGTAGGTCTTAGGGTTGATTCTTTGCCCCTTAGTTAAAAATGCTCCAAAACAAAAAGTAAGATTCCTCGAGAAGTAAGTGCATTCTATTTAAAGAGGTTAAAATAAAGGAAGTTGAGACGCGGCATTTGAGACATTTGCTCCGAATTATTGTCAGAATCGTCTTATCTAAAGTTTTGACATTATCGCCATTCCACGACAGAATATAAAAGATCCTGAAGGCTGTAAATGACTGACTTTTCACAAGCTTCTTTAGATGGCTGCACGAACCGGAACTTCGGTCAAAGTCTGTCACCATAAAGCTTTTTTTAGCTTTAAAGTTTCAAAGTTAATGCGCACAAAGAAAATCTGCGTCATCTCAGGCTCCCGTGTTTTTTTTTCTTTTTCTTTTTTTTGGATTAAAATCTAAACCGGTTCACGAAATTTAAGAGCAACAAATACAGGAGTGGCAGAACAACAAAATCTCAAATTGGATTTTATTAAATATGCCCTCGTCGGTATACACATAAGATAAGATTTATTTTTCATTAGACACACATACAATATTACATGTTATTATTCCCCCAAAGGCTCATTGGCCTGTACAAAGGGGGAAGACAAATAAGTTACTTACTCAGAGATGAAAAGCAAAAGAAAATTTAAAGTGATCACCTACTCCAAGGCCGTATCCATGGGGGGTACCCGGTTTGAACCCCCCCCCCCCCCGAAATTTTTGACCGAGTCGAAAATAAGTCGAAAATTAGTAAAACCTAGGTAAAAATCAGTATAAGTAGTTGAAAAATGAGTCAAGAATTAGTAACCCCCCCCCCCCGAAAAAGTCAAAAATTAGTAACCCCCCCCCCCCCCCCCGAAAAAAATCCTGGATCCGCCCTTGACCTACTCACATACGAAGGAGAAGAAAAGAAAATACAGATAAAATGAAAACTATAGAAAAAATAGAATAAATAAACTAAATTAATTAGTTAGATTAAATAGATTAAAAAATAAAAAAAAATAAAAATAAATTAATAAAAACATAAATAAAAATAAGTTTTACGAAGCCAAAGAATTTTTAACAATTTTTTTAAACAAACCGAATGAGTGGCACTCTCGAGCTGATTCAGGCAACTTATTCCAAACAATATGACCAGCCATTAGAGGATTAAAATCTGACCTTATGCAAGGAGTAAATGGAGCTTGAACATGATTATCATATTGCGAAGATTATAATTATTTTGATCAGAGGTAGAAGATATCGGAACACTTAGGGGCCCGGGGAGGTTATCATGAAGCTGAGAAAAAGTAAAACATGCACATGAAAGAATGTATAGTAACTCAAGATCAAGTAATGGTATAACTAATGAACGATTAGTTTCCTGAATGAGGTTTCTAGCTTCGTTGTAAACCTTAGAAAGTGGTTTTAACAGTGAAGGAAAAGTTGACATCCACACAATTGGACAGTAAGAAACGTAAGATTGGATCAAGCAGTGAAAAGGATTTTCAAAATTGATCCAGGAAAAGTATGTCTAAGTTTCCTTAAAATACCGAGACTCCTGCATATCTTCATTTTAATAAAACCAATGTGGCGTTTGAAAGATAGGTTTTCATCAACAAGAATGCCCAAAAAACGAACATATCGGTCTTTAGATCTATGAATTATTTCATTTGGCTGGTGAATTTCTGATAACTGGGGATAAACCTGAGAAACACGCGAAAAATAAAAAAAACTAGACTCAGAAAAATTTAGGGTAAGATAATTAGCATCAAGCCACAAAATCACCCTCTCAAAATAATTTTCCAAATTTAATCGAAGCTCGGATTCGCAGTTTCCCAAAGTGTCAAGCGTGCTGTCATCAGCAAAACAAACAAGGACATCAGAAGAAGGCGAACTATAGTTGCCACTATGGGCAAGGGAAGGCTTAGGATGACTAAGTCAACAGCAATTAATAAGTTTCTGCTTTTTTACAACATAATAAAATTCATTTACATAATCAAAAATAGCGCAGGCCCTAAAACTGATCCCTGGGGAACACTAAAATTCACTTGCGAGGGTGACCGGAAAAGTGGAGCAACAGAAATTAACCTATCCTTCAAATAAGACTGAAACCAAAAAAATACATTTCCCCTTATGCCAAAATGAGACATCTTCGATAGAAGAATTTCATGGGTTAAGGAATCGAAAGCCGTACGAATATCCAGGAATACAGTAGCCGGAATCAATCCGAATCTAACGCAGAATGAATAAAATTCAAAAGGGTCATACAGGCATGTTCAGTGGAGTGCTTCATTCGGAAACCAAATTGAAAATCATGAAGAAATTTTTTGGATTTTAAGAAAGTAGGGAGACGAGAAAGCATAGCCTTTTCAAATATTTTACTAAATACTGATAAAATTGAAATTGGTCGATAATTTGCCGGATCATTTCTTGGTTCACCTTTATACATAACAATAATCCGAGCACGCTTGAGAGCATCCGGAAAAACATCACATTCAAATGAGAGATTAACAAGTTCTGTTAGGGGCAATAGTATTGAAGGAAGAATAGATTTAACTACCTTGGTAGTGATAGAATCTGGCCCAGATGATGACGATTTTTTCAAGCTATTAACAATTTTCACATAGGGTGGGAAAAGATATTTTGGGCCCTTGCTTCCGTAAAAGGTCACATAATTCTTAAGTTTTCCCTATAGTGTCACATATTTTCATGTAATTACCCTTCTTTTTACCTTTGTTGGAGTATCTTTACTTGTTTCTTTTTTTTTCGCAAGATAATTTAAACCGGTTCACTAAATTTAAGAGCAGCAGATACAAGAATGGCAGAACAGAAAAATCTCAAATTGTATTTTTGTTAAATATGGCTTCGTCAGCTAAACACACAGGGTGGGACAGGGGATTTTGGGCTCGTGTTCCCGTAAAAAGTCACGTGATTCTAGCGTTTTTCCTATAATGTGGTATTTTGTTATGTAATTTCCCTTCTTTTCACTCTTTTATGGATTTGTAGCCCTCCCCCCCCCCGAAAAAACAAATCCTGTGCACGTTCCTGGCTTGTCCACTGAGTTATCTCTATCTAAAGGCCCTAAATCTTCAGCATTTTCCCAATAATCTTCAATAAAGAATAAATTTATTCTGAAGAATAAATCTTCAGCAAATTTTCCCAACTACCATAAGGCATATGGAACTATGTCCATATAAAATTTGAAAAAAAATCTGCAAAATCTGAAAAATCATCAAGCTAAGACCATCTCCCAAAATTGACTCGTTTAGCGCTGAATAGCCCACTAGCCTCTGCTAATTTTCAGGGTTTTGAATTAGGTACGGGATTAATAGCTCTTGATGCCGCTATATCAATTGCTGACGTCTGAGAAACCACTAAACATCACCTTTTGATTTGTCAAGGCTCGAAATCGGCGGCATCAATTCAAGAAAATGTAGGAGGGGAGGCAATGATTTTTTTCAATTTCTGAAATAAAGACACAAAAAATTTATTTTTAGAAATCTAGGAGGAGAATTTTTGAAAATTTAATGAAAATACACAAAGTTTCAAAAGTCTAGGTATAATTTTCCCCAATTGCTCTTGCCAGCAATAATTACGAGAGAACGCAATAATTACGCACCATCTTTTTCTAGCCAAGTACAGTGTTTTCAAGCTGAGATGCGCGAAACTTGTTTCTGGCCACAAGTTTCCAGCATACAGTGGAATTGCTCCTTAAAAAAAGCTTTAAAAAAACGCATAAAAAATTTGTTTATATACATTTTGGATACTTTTGCATTATATGGGCCTTTCTAAAAAGTCAAGTTTGGTTAATGCTAATGAAATAAAATAGGATGACTATATAATAGTTAAAAAACAAAATTGGGCTATATATTTGCACATTAGGGGGGTGGCGGGGGAAAAGCATTGCATATATTAAATACGTAACCTAACCTAACCTAGGTACCTTTTCCCCCATCTAAACTCCAAAAAACAACACTTTAAATATCTTAAAATCACGATAGACAAAGTATTTCTCTCAGCGGTGTCTTGAATCATCTGGTAAAAACGGGTTTTTCAAAGCGTCTCGGCCGTTTGACTGTAGCATCTCTTGTTGGACTTCTTTAGAGGGGCCCATATAATGCGAAATTACCCATTTTTGTTACGTTTTTATGAGTCGGGCCAAAAATCTGGAGGGGGGTCAAACTCCCTAACCCCTGGATACGTCCCTGATGACACCACATTGTTCTTGATTAGCTACTCTTCTACTATGTGCATAAAGTGCGCATGGTGAATGCTGACAATTCTAGTTTTCCAATCGTTTCAATTAAGACGCGGCTGGGTTGTGTAAGTTATTTGCGCAATAAATGGCAGAACATATTTTTAGAAATCTAGGAATTTCCATTTTTTTTCAACAATTTAATGAAAATACACTAAGTTTCAAAAGTCTAGGGGGGCAGTTTTCCCCAATTGGTGCTCCTGCTCAAATCGCAATAATTTCGTAGTATCTTTTTCTAGCCAAGCATAGTATTTTCAAGCTGAGATGCTCGAAACTTGTTTTTGGACGACCGAGCTCAAGAATTTGGTGCCTAGTGACATACTTCACGGGCGGGGTCTCACACTTCCCTGAAATTTATTATGTATTACTAACTATATTTCATTCTCACGACACATAAAATGATTTCGAAATGAAATAATTTACAGTCGTATCTTAATGAAACTTGAATGCAAAGAACATAAAATAATTATGGTTTATTAGTCACTTTTCTCAAATGTGTTTTCTATAATGTTCGCCAGACAAGAAGATATCTTAATTTAAACGTCTCGTAATTTACTTGATAACGAAACGCATAAAATGTACGTTGCGAAATACAGATTCATTATTATACTCAATTATATTTCCCACAGCCAACAAAAGATTGCTTTAAAAATACACACCGCTAATGTTCCACCTAAAGTGACAATTTAGATAACTATTCACCGACTCCATTATCGAAACCTTCTTTTATCTACAAAGGAGTCATTTTTCAAAATGCCAAGCCTTACCACTGCTATTACTTCAATACCAATAATTATGGTGAGCTGCCGTCTTTTATAATGGACAATTTTGGAAGTCAACCTGGCAACAAAATTGGTGTGTTAAAATTGAACCGAGAATTTTATTTTTAGCACAATTAGTTATGTGTGTCTTTGAACAAAAGCTCAAAATATGAGACTTGTGTGAGCATTTTCAGCTTAAAACGTTTCTTATACTTTTCCAGAGCGCATAATAACTACAGCACATTCGCATAATCACAGAAATGAACTCTCAATTTTCGAGATTAAAATTGATGTCCTTTAGGAATTGATGTTACTTTTATTATTATTTTTTTATTATTATAATGGACAATTTTGGATATCAACCTGGCAACAAAATTGGTGTGTTAAAACTGAAGCGAGAATTTTTTTTTAACACAATTAGTTTTGTGTGTCTTGAATAAAAGCTCAAAATATGAGACTTGTGTGAGCATTTTGAGCTTAAAATGTTTCTTATACTATTTCAGAGCGCATAAATACTACAGCACATTCGCATAATCTCAGAAGCGAACCCTAAATTTTCGAGGTTAAAATGGACGTTCTTTAGGCATTGATGTTCTTTTATTATTATTATTATTATTATTTTTTTAGCAATAGACCTCGAAAATACCACACACAAATTATCTCATAAAGCTCAGGGGAGGGTTCAAATCACAAATTCACCCAATAATGTGGTATTTTAAGTTTCCTAAGAGGAAGGGTATAAGACACCTTCACAGCCCTCCCTTACTTGTAAGACATATTTCCAGTTCCTGTACAAAAAAGCAGAAAGAATACTTCGAGCGTTATAATTCTGCTTCATAAATACCACAGTATATATAATTAACAGTATGATCTTTCCCTATCTCACCCATTATAAAAACCTGGACCGAGGTGCGAGTGCTCCAGAGAACGTATAAACATAAGCGACATTAGATCTTTTCACGGGTAGACAAGTCAGATCTCTCCAGTGATGCCAAACGTGGTACAATTGTACCATTTTGGTACATTTCATCCTCTACTGGTACAATTTAGTACAATCCCATAAAATATGGTACATTTTACAAAATTATGGTACAATGTGGTACAATTCAGTATTTTTGTACCTATGTATGTATTCTTTGATCTACAAATATTTTTTTTCACCCTGATCTGTTCGGCATATTCAAGATAAGAGACAGACAAGCAGTCAGTCACCTATTTTCCTTTTTCCGTAAACAGACACTTAACTTTCGGTGTCCAAAGGTCGACAAAAACATCTTTCTGTGTATCAACATCAAGTCTTACCGATTAAAAATGAAGCTATAATGATACTTGGATTCGTGATGGTTGAGAATCTAGTGGAATAAAACCAAAAGCCAACCACCCAAGGTGAATCTCCTCAGTTTGAAAATTTTTATTAAGGAAAAGGACCCTGCTGAGAGAAATTAAAAGTAAGAAGAAATTTAAAATAAGGCGATCTAGCTCAACTATATATATATATATATATATATATATATATATATATATATATATATATATATATATATATATATAATGTATATATATATATAATATATATATATATATATATATATATATATATATATATATATATATATATATATATATATATATATATATATATATATATATATATATACATATATATATATATATATATATATATATATATATATATATATATATATATATATATATAATATATATATATATATATATATATATATATATATATATACATATATATATATATATATATATTATATATATATATATATATATATATATATTATATATATATATATATATATATATATATATATATATATATTATATATATATATATATATATATATATATATATATATATATATATATATATATCATAGCACATCTATAAAGATCGACATAATATATCTAGATATATATAATCGATTAGATATATATACTAAATATCTTATATCTATGTATATATAAGTTAAACGTTGTCCGATTGGGCTGAGAATTTAGAGGTCTAAGCTTTCCTAGGGGCCCGGAGCTTAATCCTCGAAATTTCAGCTCAATCCGATCACTCCTTCCCTGTTTTCAAAAAACCAAATATAGCCACTTAAAATTCATCATTTCTTTTTTGTTCTTAGCCACGCCTACAGGCCACAGTTGGCAACTGATCCGGTGAATGAGGACTCATTCGAGCAGAATTCGACCTGTTTGAGGGCCTTTTGATATTTTCAGACCGAAAAAAATTATCCCCCGAATTTACATTTACGAAAAACCTCGTTTTCTATAAGAACCCGCCTATAAGCGGGCTAGCCCGCGAAAACGCGGGCTCGTTTTGCCTATAGAGAGCCCGCAAGCGATTTCCGGTCCTAGCGGTCGCAGAGAGACAGCGGTAATCGGCATTTTGTGCCCCAAGCTCAAACTAAGAAACGTGCCAAAATTTCACCCCCTCAGACTTTATCAGGAGGCACACTTGTGCCTCTATAAAGAGGCGACCCACCACAATGTTAAGCGATTTCAGGTCCTAGAGGTCGCAGAGAGACGGCGGTAATCGCATTTTGTAGCCCAAGCTCAAACTAAGAAACTTGCAAATTTCATCCTCCTCCGACTTTATCTTCATGGGGTAAACTGGGCCGGAAGTTTCGACCCTCCCACCACAGCCCCCCTTTAACGTTGTCCGATTGGGCTGAAATTTAGAGGTTAAGCTTTCCTAGGGCCCGGGAGCTTATCCTCGAAATTTCAGCTCAATCCGATCACTCCTTCCCTGTTTTCAAAAAACCAAATATAGCCACTTAAAATTCATTTCTCTTTTTTTTTGCTTATCCACGCCTACAGGCCACAGTTGGCAACTGATCCGGGTGAATGAGGACTCATTCGAAGCAGAATTCGACCTGTTAGGGCCTTTTGATATTTTCAGACCGAAAAAAATTATCCCCCGAATTTACATTTACGAAAAACCTCGTTTCCTATAATAGCCCATGTTAATTTTTCCACCACAACCCCCCTTTAACGTTGTCTGATCGGGCTGAAATTTAGAGGATAAGCTTTCCTGGGGCCTGGGAGCTTATCCTCGAAATTTCAGCTCAATCTGATCACTCCTTCCCTGTTTTCCAAAAACCAAATATCAAGTTTTGTGGGAATTTGCTTGCGCGAAAATAGATTCCATTTACTAAAAAACAATTACAATTGTGTCTCATTAGTCCAGCGATTGATACTTCAGACTGTCAGGCGGAAAACCCGGGTTCGATTCACCGTCAGAGCAAATTTTTTATATACTGAATTTAAACTTTAAAAAGAAACTCAGTTTCTTTTTAAATTATTTGAAAAAAATTACGTTTTCTAAAGAGTTAAAGAGGCTGAGTTACAAGGTCGACCCTTAAAACGTACAGGGATTAGGAGGCACAGTTGGGGGCTGTTAAAGAGGCTGAGTCACAAGTTCGAACCTTAAAACGTACAGGGATTAGGAGGCACCCTGTATGACGTGATTTGAGTATTCAGGAATTAAAAGCCTTAACACAAGAATGTTCAAGAGTGGGGGTTTTAACTCCTGACACGATCAGCTAACAGTTAGTCAAGCAATAATAAGTAATAAACTGTACAAAAACGTGCAGAAATTATTTGAAAAAAACTACGTTTTCTAAAGAGTTAAAGAGGCTGAGTTACAAGGTCGAACCTTAAAACGTACAGGGATTAGGAGGCACAGTTGGGGGGCTGCCGCCCCCCAAACCCCCGCTTTCGCAGCCTTTAAATAAAAAAAAAAAGTTTTTAAACTGAAAGTAAGGAGCGACATTAAATCTTAAAACGAACAGAAATTATTCCGTATATGAAAGAGGCTGTGCCCTCCTCAACGCCTCGCTCTTTACGCTAAAGTTTTTTATTGTTTTAAAAAATAGTTGTGAGACAAGTCAAACTTTAGCGTAAAGAGCGAGGCGTTGAGGAGGGCACAACCTCTTTCATATACGGAATAATTTCTGTTCGTTTTAAGATTTAATGTCGCTCCTTACTTTCAGTTTAAAAACTTTTTTTTTATTTAAAGGCTGCGAAAGCGGGGGGTTTGGGGGGCGGCAGCCCCCCAACTGTGCCTCCTAATCCCTGTACGTTTTAAGGTTCGACCTTGTAATTCAGCCTCTTTAACTCTTTAGAAAACGTAGTTTTTTTTCAAATAATATATATATATATTGTGGTACTCCTTCGTTATACCTACTCTTCTATATACTGCTAGTTTTGGTTATGCTAATGAAATAAAATAGGATGAATATATAATAGTTTAGAAACAAATTTGGGTTATATATTTTGCGCATTAGAGGGGGGAGGGGGTGGCAAAGCATAGCATATATTAAATACGTAACCTAAACCTAGGTACCTACGCGACCCCCCCCCCCCAAAAAAAAAAAAAAAAAAAAAAAAAAAAAAAAAAAAAAAAAAAAAAAAAAAAACACTTTAAATATTTTATACGCAATTAAAACCACGTTTATACATTGGTATTTCTCTACATCGGTGTCTTGGATCATCCCGTAAAAACGCGTTTTTCGTCGCATCTACAGTTTGAACATATATAAAAGAGTAGGTATAGAACTAGGAGTACCTATTTTGTTGTATATAACATAATTATTTGAAAAAACTACGTTTTCTAAAGAGTTAAAAGAGGCGTGAAGTTTACAAGGTCGAACCTTAAAACGTACAGGGATTAGGGGGCAGAGTTGGGGGGCTACCGCCCCCCAACCCCCCGCATTCGCAGCCTTTAAATATAAAAAAAAATTCTTTAAACTGAAAGTAAGGAGCGACATTAAACTTAAAACGAACAGAAATTTATTCCGTATATGAAAGAGGCTGTGCCCTCGCTCAACGCCTCGCTCTTTACGCTAAAGTTTGACTTTCTCACAACTCTTTTTTTATAAACAATAAAAACTTTAGCGTAAAGAGCGAGGCGTTGAGGAGGGCACAGAGCCTCTTTCATATACGGAATAATTTCTGTTCGTTTTTAAGTTTTAATGTCGCTCCTTACTTTCAGTTTAAAGATTTTTTTTTTATATTTAAAGGCTGCGAAAGCGGGGGGTTTGGGGGGCGGTAGCCCCCCAACTGTGCCCCCTAATCCCTGTACGTTTTAAGGTTCGACCTTGTAAACTCAGCCTCTTTAACTCTTTAGAAAACGTAGTTTTTTTCAAATAATTTCTGGCCACGTTTTGTAGCAGTTTATTACTATTATTGCTTGACTAACTGTTATGCTGATCGTGTCAGGAGTTAAAGTTGGGGGCTGCCGCCCCCCAAACCCGCCCGCTCTTGAACATTCTTGTGTTAAGGGCTTTTAATTCCTGAATACTCAATCACGTCGTACAGGGTGCCTCCTAATCCCTGTACGTTTTAAGGTTCGAACTTGTGACTCAGCCTCTTTAACAGCCCCCCAACTGTGCCTCCTAATCCCTGTACGTTTTAAGGGTCGACCTTGGAACTCAGGCCTCTTCTAACTCTTTAGAAAACGTAATTTTGTTTCAAATAATTTAAAAAAGAACTGAGTTTCTTTTTTAAAGTTAAATTCAGTATATAAAAAAATTTGCTCTGACGGTGATTCGAACCCGGTTTTTCCGCCTGACAGTCTGGAGTATCAACCGCTGGACTAAACAGACACAATTGTAATTGTTTTTTAGTAAATGGAAGCTATTTTCGACGCAAGCAAATTCCCAAAAATCTTGATATGTGGTTTTTGGAAAACAGGGAAGGAGTGATCAGATTGAGCTGAAATTTCGAGGATAAGCTCCCAGGCCCCAGGAAAGCTTATCCTCTAAATTTCAGCCCGATCAGACAACGTTAAAGGGGGTTGTGGTGGGAAAAATTAACATGGGCTAATATAGGAAAACGAGGTTTTTCGTAAATGTAAATTCGGGGATAATTTTTTCGGTCTGAAATATCAAAAGGCCCTAACAGGTCGAATTCTGCTTCGAATGAGTCCTCATTCAACCGATCCGTTGCCAACTGTGGCCTGTAGGCGTGGCTAAGAAAAAAAAAGAAATGATGATGATGAATTTTAAGTGGCTATATTTGGTTTTTTGAAAACAGGGAAGGAGTGATCGGATTGAGCTGAAATTTCGAGGATAAGCTCCCGGGCCCTAGGAAAGCTTCACCTCTAAATTTCAGCCCAATCGGACAACGTTAAAGGGGGGCTGTGGTGAGAGGGTCCAAACTTCCGGCCCAGTTTACCCCATGAAGATAAAGTCGGAGGAGGATGAAATTTTGCAAGTTTCTTAGTTTGAGCTTGGGCTACAAAATGCGATTATCGCCGTCTCTCTGCGACCTCTAGGACCTGAAATCGCTTAACATTGTGGTGGGTCGCCTCTTTATAGAGGCACAAGTGTGCCTCCTTGATATATTGTGCAAGGAAACCGGTCACGAAAAACCCGCCAGACGGGTTAACTGCAAGAGACCACTATAAAGAAATGCAATGCAAAGCGTGGTTTTAATTACGTTTACGTTATTTAAACTGTTGTTTTTTGGGTTTAAGGGGGGGGAAGGTCTCCCTGAGACCTTCCCCCCAGTGTTTAACTGGTTTGTACCAAAACCAGTTAAACACCATTTAGTATAATGCGTTTCTGGGTGACCTGATTTCCATAATTCTCTGTTGTACTTTCCATAATTTTGTAACTAAAGTATTATATTTTCATCATATTTAGGTATGTTTTCCTTGGATTAACCTTAATTTCACTTCTATAATACATAAGAACCTAGTAATTTAATTTATTAACAGATCCATAGCACGTCCATCCTTGGTATTAAACTAATATTTTCTAAATTATAACTATTAAACATGTTAACAAATGGACAATTTTCATAAAACCCAAGAGTCAAAATAAAAAACTAAGTAGGCTGGTCCATGATGATTAAGTAAGAATAAAATGATACTGATAAAAGAATGACGTCAGTTTCAAAGAGACCTAGTCATTTTTTGAAACATACTTCATGTGTTAACAAAGAGAACACCACCCAACATGAAGCAGGTATCCAATGATAGTTCAATATGCAATAAAAAAAGAGGAAATTCACTATTCATTGCATACACAGCAGCAGGCTGCCCTGACTGACAAAGCAAATTTAACCAATTGTAATGCGGATCTGGTCAAGTTTAGTTTCCTTCGACAATTTTGTTTGAAAAGTATTACCACAAACAATAAAAATATAGTTGATTTCCTTTGTAGCGCCGTGATTAATTCTAAATAAATGAAAAACAAACAAAAGATAGGGTAAGTCCCAGGGAACACGTTGTACAGATATGGCATGTTTACAGAAATTCATTTGGCGGCGGAGGTGGGACTAATTGCATTTATCTATGGAATTATTTAAATTAATCTATGGAATTTAACAGCAGTTACATAGCACTTAATCTCCTTAGCCGGAGCTAAGGAGATCCAAAATAGTATTATATAGGCAAGGTACTAATACATAAATTATCAATACGAACTTTAAAATAAACAGGAGAATTGTGACCGATTCATATTTGGGTACTTATGCATTAAAGCCAACACAACCAAGAAGTGAAGTTATGTTAGTCCTAATGAAACAATTCTTACTTCACAATAAGCAGAATAATTGTAGCTAACACATTTTGCAGGCAGATCCGCTATAATTTACCCCGACCCCCCTCTTAATGTATAAATATATATCCCAAATTATATATTTTCCAGCTATTCTCGCAATGCGTCTCTCTTGTTTCAACCCCTGTAAATTGAATCAACTGTGACGAAACAAAAACTGGAAAAATAAGTTACGGGAGGCAGAATGCATTGAAAATATATAATTTGGGCTATATATTTGCACATTAGGGGGGGGGGGGGGTTAAAGTATAACGGGTCCGTGCATGTAACAGTAGGTGTTAGCTATAATTATTCTCCATCTTATGAAGTAAGAATTATTTCATTAGGATTAACCTAACTTCTCTTCTTGGGTGTGGTGTCCTTATCATAGGCAGCGCATTTTTTTTTTGGTTTTAGACCAGGGCACTTGGTATCGAAGGAGTTATCGTAGAAACTTCGTAAAGGGCCAATTCGATTGGAATTAAAAGGGTTAGTGCCCTTTTTATTAGTCAAATGTGATTGGAGGGCAACAGCCCCCAAGCCCATCAATTCCCAAAACATGTTTAATCAACATTTTGAGACAGTCATTATGTTTCAGCCTAGTTGAAAGGTCTGGAAATTATGTCTTTGACAACCCCATACCTTCTCAAGACCAGAACTATTTAATTTGCACTTTACTGAAAAAATTTAATTTTTTTTTTTACTTTTTATAACTTTAATAAATCAAATAATATTAACATTTGATCACTAAATATCAGTATATGTATATTAAACTGACAATGCACATTCATTTGTATTTTTTTCTCAGTAAAGTACAAATTATTGAGCCCTACTCATGTTAATTTCTGCTCGTTTTGAGTTTGACTCGGTTATTTATTGTAATTCCTGTTCGTTTTTAGGTTTCATTTATTTATCGATGCTGATTTGTGGTAGTTCACGCTTGGTAGATTATTTGATTTTATGTTTGCTCATTTTCGGTTTAATGGAGTTCTTTGACTTTTCTTTGAAAATCTTACTTTGTGGAAAAAGTTTTTTTTAATTAATTTCTGTTCGTTTTATATTGATATTGTCTTTTCAGGGAAAAAGAAAATAATTCTTTAAATCTTTTCGTTTTTTAAGACTTTATAGTTTGGCCTGCAATTTATATGCTGGAGAAATTTTTTTTAGCAATTTTTAACAACATACACCCTTTTAAAACTCTGGACACAAAAATTAGTGTTTAATTTAGTTTTATATCTTCTCTAGTTGACCAGAAATAGAAAACTTGATACCATTCTCAAAAAAATTTGTTTACTTTCTTTGATAGCTTGGATACACTTACGCTATTTTGGTTTGGTTTAATTTTAAAGTGCCCTGGTCAAAAAAAAGAAAGAAAAGAAAAGAAAAATAATAATACATTGTACCCACATCGATCTTTACTATAAAAATGTCAAGCCTTCCAATCACTATCGACTATTAAAAAGGGCACTAGCCCTTTCAATTTCCAATCGAATGAGCCCTTTATGAAGCTTCTATAACATCAGTGTTATAGAAAACCTCATACGCCCCCAGGGCATAACTTACAACCCTTACCCCGAGGGCTCTGAGTGGGTTACCATCCTCAAAGACCTAATTTCTAAAACTTTCAACTACGTTAAACGAAATTGCTATCTCAAAATTTTGATTGGATGTGTTCGGGGAAATGATGGGCGTGAGAGGGGCGTTAGTTACTCTCCAATCACTTTCAACTATTAAAAAGAGGCACTACCCCTTTCAATTTCCAATCGAATGAGCACTTTTGAAGTTTCTACGACAACGCCTTCAATAAAATCCTTATATGCCCCAGGGCATAACTTGCAACCCTTGCCCTGAGGGATGAGTGGGGGGGGCTGTCATTCTCAAAAACATAACTTCCAGAACTTTCAACTACGTTGAAAAAAAGGGCTATCTCAAAATTTTGATTGGATGTGTTTGGGGAAAAGGTGGGCGCGAGAGGGGGGTTAGTTGCCCTCAAATCACTTCCGAATATCAAAATGGGCACTAGCCCTTTCAATTTCCAATCGAATGAGCCCTTTTTGAAGTTTCTAAAACAGCACTTTCTATAAAAACCTTATATGCCTCAGGCCATAACTTACAACCCTTGACCTGAGGGCTGTGAGGGGGTTGTCATCCTCAAAGACATAATTTCCGGACCTTTCAACTACGTTGAACAAAATCACTATCTCAAAATTTTGATTGAATGTGTTTGGGGAAATGGTAAGCGTGAGAGGGAGGTTACTTGCCATCCAATCACTTTCGGCTATTAAAAAGGGCACTAGTTGTTTCAATTTCCAATCGAATGGTTCCTTTTTGAAGTTTCTTCTACGACAACGCTTTCTATAAAAAAAAACCTTATATGCCCCCAGTCCATAACTTACAACCCTTGCCCTGAGGGCTATGGGGGGAGTACCATCCTCAAAACACAATTTCCAGACTTTTTAACTACGTCGGACAAATTGATTATCTCAAAATTTTGATTGGATGTGTTTGGGAAAATGTTGGGTGTTAGTTATCCTCCAACCACTTTCGACTATTAAAAAGGGCACAATCCCTTCTAATTTCCAATCGAATAAGCCCTTTTTGAAGTTTCTATAACATCACTATTTACAAAAAAAAAACTTATATGCACCCGGGCTATAACTTACAACCCTTGGCCCGAAGGCTATGAGTGGGTTATCATCCTCAAAGACCTAATTTCTAAAACTTATAACTCCGTTGAACAAAATGGTTATCTAAAAATTTTGATTGGATGTGTTTGGGGAAAAGGTGGGCGCGAGCTCTTTTTGAAGTTTCTACGACAACGCTTTCTATAAAAACCTTATATGCCCCAGGGCATAACTTGCAATCCTTGTCCCTGAGGGCTTTGGGGGGGGGGGGGTTGTCATCCTCAAAGACCTAATTCTACAGAACTTTCAACTACGTTGAAAAAAAGGGCTATCTCAAAATTTTGATTGGATGTGTTTGGGGAAAAGGTGGGCGCGAGAGGGGGGTTAGTTGCCCTCCAATCAACTTTCACTATTAAAAAGGGCACTAGACCTTTGAATTTCCAATCGACATGAGCACTTTTGTAAAGTTTCTACGCCACAACGCCTTCCATAAAAAACCTATCTGCCGCCAAGGGCATAACTTGCAACCCTTGCCCTGCAGGCTGAGTGGGGGAGCTGTCATTCTCCTTAGAATAACTTAATTAACTATCCGGAACACTCAAACTACGCTGACGAAAAAATGGCTATCCTCAAAAATTTTGAGTGGATGGTGTTTGGGGAAATGGTGGGCGTGAGAGGGGGGTTAGTTTGCCCTACAAATCACTTCCGAAATATCAAAATGGGCACTAGCCCTTTCAATTTCCAACGAATGAGCCCTTTTTGAAGTTTCTACAAAACAGCACTTTCTATAAAAACCTTATATGCCTCAGGCCATAAACTTACAACCCTTGACCTGAGGGCTGTGAGGGGGTTGTCATCCTCAAAGACCTAATTTCAGCGGACCTTTCAAACTACGTTTTGAACAAACTCACTATCTCAAAATTTTGATTGCATGTAGTTTGGGGAAAATGGTGAGCGTGAGAGGAGGTTACTTGGCATCCAATTCACTTTCGGCTATTAAAAAGGGCACTAGTTGTTTCAATTTCCAATTTCGAATTGTTCCTTTTTGAAGTTTCTACGACAACGCTGTTCTATAAAAAAAAACCGTATATGCCCCAGTCCTAACTTACAACCCTTTGGCCCTGAGGGCTATGGGGGGGAGTAACCAATCCTCAAAACACAATTTCCAGACTTTTTAACTACGTCGGACAAAATTGAATTAATCTCAAAAATTTTGATTGGATTGTGTTTGGGAAAAATGTTGGGTTGTTAGTTATCCTCCAAGCCACTTTCGACTATTAAAAAGGGCACAATCCCTTCTCATTTCCAATCGAATAAGCCCTTTTTGAAGTTTCAATAACAGCATCCACTAGTTACAAAAAAAAAAAACCCCTTTTTTTTATATGCCACCCGGGCATAAACGTACAACCCTTGGCCCGAAGGCTATGAGTGGGTTATCATCCCTCAAAAGACCTCATTTTCTAAAACTTATAACTCCGTATGAAACAAAAATGGTTATCTAAAAATTTTGATTTGGATGTGTTTGGGGAAAAGGTAGGGCGGCGAGCTCTTTTTGAAGTTTTCTACGACAACGCTTTCTAATAAAAACCTTATATGCCCAGGGCATAATTGCAATCCTTGCCCTGAGGGCTTTGGGGGGGGGGGGGTTGTTGTCATCCTCAAAGACCTAATTTACAGAACTTTCAACTACGTTGAAAAAAAGGGCTATCTCAAAATTTTGATTGGATGTGTTTGGGGAAAAGGTGGGCGCGAGAGGGGGGTTAGTTGCCCTCCAATCACTTTCGACTATTAAAAAGGGCACTAGACCTTTGAATTTCCAATCGAACGATCCTTTTTTAAAGTTTCTACGACAACGCTTCCATAAAAACCTTATATGCCCCAGGCATAACTTACAAATCTTGCCTGAGGCCTGTGGGGGAGTGTCCTCCTTAAAAACTTAATTAATATCTGGAAATCAACTACGCTGAACAAAATGGCTATCTTAAAATTTTGAGTGGATGTGTTTGGGGAAATGGTGGCGTGGAAGGGTGTTAGTTGCTTCAATCACTTTCAACTATTAAAAAGGGCACAAGCTACTACAATTTCCAATCGAATGAGCCCTTTTCGAAGTTTCTACGACAAGTCCTTCGAATCGAAGTACCCTGGTCTAAGACCAAGAACAAAAAAAAAAATAATAAATACATTGTGCCAACATCGTTCTTCACTTAGGCAGCGCTATTGCGCTGCCTAAGGCCTACTACGCAGTTATAGGCCTACTACTCATGCTAAAATGCCGTTTTCCTTAAATTTCAGGATGGTGAAGTGTAAACCACCAGTTAAGGGTTCTGAACCATGACAAATCGATCGGCTATCATAGAATTTGCATTATCCGGCCTTATGACCCTCTCTGAGAAACAACTTGACGTTTCGTGGCTCAAAGTGGCAGAAAACGGCACTTTACTGATGGCGCAATATCTCTGATTACTAAAAATATATATTTTATTACCAACACACATGCCTGGCGCACAAGAAGGGTTTATGATGTTTTTTTAAAGGAGCCATGCCCTAAGTATATCCGGTGCACTAAAGCCAGGAACGGAAGCTAAAAGCTTGGAACGATTGTAGAGTCAAAAGCACAAATGCGCGAAAACAACCACTTGCAGTAAGCCTACCCATCTGTAACTCAGGGGCTACATTTTCTATGGGGCAGGGAGACAACTGCCACCTTACGACCCCAGTTTATCCCCCCCTTGAAATTTAGCGTCGTCAAAAATCTTGTCAATACTAATATAGGCTTACATAATTCAAGTATCAACAGAAACAGATCAGTTTTCTTTAGTATACATTTGCCTTTATAGTACTATATTTTCATTTTTAGCTGTCAATTTCACTTGACTTGGGAAATCGCCCCAACTTTGCCCCTCCCAGGATTCTGAAGAAAAATTACGCCACTACTGTTACTTATAACAATCATATTTTTTTCTATTTTTGCCAAACCTCGGTTCCTAGTCATTGAAACCATTTAACAGGGCGACAAATTTTGGCTTGCGACCAAAATCAAGAGTTCTCGCTTCAATGAACAATGCCAAATTTAATCTACGCAACCTGACTATTCATCCATCACACATGCGTGTACCTAATTAACTTAAATTAAATACTGAGAAAAAAAAAAGAAGAATCCGTTATGATTTCTTTGACTGTGATTTCTCATAGTAGAGTTAGATTTTGTTAAATGGGATGGAAGACCACAATGATTTATTGGACATCCAAAGAGCAGCATATTAATATAAACTATTTCTTCGCATTTGCATTGTACTTAGACAGGAGTATATTCAGGGCAGTGGGGGGGATGAAACAACAGAAAGATTGACATTTCGAAGGAGGTGGAGTGCGAAAACTCCCTGCTTTATGTTCCTGTTTCACGTATAACACTTGCATCCGGGGATTGTCGCGATTATATCGGACATTTAAAGTAGTCAGCAAGTAGAACTAGGGCTTTTCAATAATCTTGTACTCATGGTGACATCGGCAATACCCATTCAGCAATGGTAACTATAAAGGACAGATCACATTGTCAGATTTGTTCCAAAGAAATGTGAAAATTTGTTAAAGGTGATTCCGTAAGCAAGAGTTATCCAAAAATCACGTGAAGACGCTACTTTCTGATAAAAACAAAACCATGCAGGAACTTCTCACGCGTAACCCCCCCCCCCCCCCAATGAAAAATCCCACCAGTGTAAAATTTCCTCTGGAAAGTTCACTCCCGGAAACTTTCCTCTCCATGGAAAATTCTTCCCGTGGAAAATTCTCCCCCCCACCCCCATAATGTGTTTATACTTCCCAATAACAAATACTATATGTAAGCGATGTACAAATTCCATAAAATGGTCATCCCCAGAGCCATAGTTACTGGACTTTAAACTATGCGGAACAAAATGACTATCTCAAAATTTTGATCGGATGACTTAGAGGAAAAAGATACGTGGAAGGGGGAGGCTAGTTGACCTTCAGTTGTTTCGGTCACTTATAAAGGGCACTACAACTTTTAATTTCCGTTCAAAATGGGCCCTCTAATGATCTTCTAGGGTCATGGTTCGATAGGACCCCCCCCCCCCTAAATAAAAAATAAATAAATAAAAACAACTGATAAACACGCATCCATGGACCTTTCTTCTGGCAAAGAACACGAAACTCCACATTTTTGCAGATGGGAGCTTGAAACCTCTACAGTAGGGTTCTCTGATACGCTCAATCTGATGGTGTGATCTAAGATTCACTAAGATTCCTGGACTCTTTGGGGGTGTTTCCCCCTTTTTCAAAAATCAGGCAAATTTTCTCAGGGTCGTAGCTATTGATGGGTAACATTAAACTTAATAAATTTTACATATTTGCAATCAGCTTTCAAAGCCAATTCTTCTAATGAATCGTTACCGTCATTATCGAAATTCCGTTTTTTAGAGTTTCATTTAATATTGGGCTTTCTGTCTCATAGATTTTGATAATTACATTTTTACATTTACACTTGCATTGAAAAATTGCTTTGGGGGCATTTTCACTGGGCAAACTGAAAAACAACGAAATTACCCCACAAGATTTTGAAAAATACATCCTCCTAAATTTCCATGAATTGACCCCGCTGTCCCCAAAGGTGTTAGGCATCCCCCCATAAAACACCCCCTCGCCCGAAATTTTTCTCCCTGCTGAAAATTTCGCCCCGACAATTCCTCTGTAACATTCTTTCCAAATGTAAAATTGTGCAACCAAAGAGGAAGAAAGATTCTGTACATGAATCCGGGGAAACTCTTCCCAGAAAATTTCCTCCCCACTGAAAATTCTCTCGGTGGACCCCCCCCCCCCCCAAAAAAAAAAAACGTTTCCCAACAACGAATACTATATGTAAACAATTGGAAAAATGCAAAACTTCAGCCCTTTCTCTAAGGGCATGTCGGGAGGGAGATTTGGTCATCTCCAGAGGTCTATTTATTGCAAATGACCTTTCAATTACGCTGAGCCAAATGGCTATCTCAAATCTCAATCAGACGCCATTGGGGGAAAAGGGGGGTGGGAAGGGGACTATTTCGACTGGTTACCCTCCAATCAATTTGGTCACCTTAAAGGGCACTTAAAATTTTGTTCAAATGAGCCCTCTTCCGATTTTGTAGGATTCTTGGTTCGATACGATCATCCCTGAAAAAAAACACATGCATCCATGATGTTTATTTGGCAAAAAATATAAGATTTTAAGTTTTTGTAGACGAGAGCTTGAAACCTCCAAAGTAGGGATCTCTAATCGTTTTGTAGTTATTTTCCTCAAAGGGTGCATTTTAATACCAAAACACCCTAACTCTCATTGAGCCTTCACGTACGGAATTAGTTCTAAGGAAGGAAACGGTATTTCGTATAAGAGGGGGCTTCCCCTCCTCATCCCCAACCTCCCCGTCGTGGTCGCAAAATTTAGAAGGATGCTCCTTTGATCGGAAATCAAGAGTTCCAGTCCTTTTTTCAGAAGTCGAAACTGATCGGAGACCAGCCAGCCGGTCCTAGAACCTATTTCGATATTTGGTCCTTTTTTTTCATCCCTTAGCACATCTGATCGACATTTTTAGGTACCTATTTTGTACTTTCTCTGTGGCTGCTTAATTTTGCATACGGGGGAATTTTTTATGGGTGAAATTATCCAGAGGAAATTTTCCTCGGGCTGGGGGGATTTTCCTCGGGAGTAGTTCTCCGGCGGGGGGATGCCAGCACCCGTCACCGAAATCCTAAGTTTTCCCGAATTTCTGAGCGCATCTTATTTAAATTCTCAAATTTGATATTTTTAATTATTACCCATCCCAGAAAAATCCTTCGTAAGTGCCTGTCTCTAAAGGATACGAAATGCAGCCGAAAACATTTACAAGAAACGGCAGCAAAAAAGTGCAAACTTAGACTAATTAGGCGTTCTATTCTTGTTGAAAAACGAAAGTTAATTACCCAAATATTTTTTTTTATCTATTTTATTTACACATAATACTGTCCATTAGGATTATGATTATCTAATTTTGGACTATTTCTGTCTCTATGTGGTTTCAACAACTACTTATATTTTGACATAAATTTGAATTTATAGGCATAAGTTCTTTTGTTTTCACAGTTATCCAACGGGAATTTTACGCTATGGGAATTAATTTTTGTTTGCTAATTATATGTAACAAGTGATCTATAATTACAGACACAAAAGGGTAAAAATTCAAAAAGGCACAGGGTATATGAAATAAAAGATGGACTGGTTCAAAATATTCTCAAAAATGAGGCGTTATGTGTTTTTGAAAAATAATTTTGGATCCATAGGAATGGACGATGCTAGGTCAGTTTCTCCCCGAAAAATTACCCCGCTCAGAAAAAATCAGGATTTAACATTTTTGTATATAGCAGCTGGAAACCTCCTCAGTATAGGGATCTCGAATGTGCTAAAACTAATGCCTTTTTGGGAGTGTTCGGCCCTTTTGGGAGTGTTTTATTTGTAATGAACTTTATTGAACTTTATACATTTGAAATCAGCACAAAACGCCAATTCTCTTGATGTATTTATTGTTATCAAAATTCCATTTTTAGAGTTTACGTTACTATTGGCCCAGAAGTCATTCCTTAAGTACAATTAAATAAAAAACAAATTTCTTTCATCTGAAAATAAGGAGTAACCTTAAAACTTAAAACGAACAGAAATTATTCCGTAAATGAGGGGGCTATCCTCTCCCAATCCCTCGCTTTTTAGCTAAAGTTTGACTTGTTGTCACAATGCTTTAACAAAGACTGTTCAAGCACAAGGGCCGATGAATTTCAATGATAAGTATTTTAAAGAACTTTAAAACTTTATCGTAAAGAGCGAGGGATGAGGAAGGGACACCCCCCTCATTTACAGAATAATTTCTGCTCGTTTTAAGTTTTAACCTTCCCTCCCTCACCCTTCTCCAGTGTAAAATTTCTCGTGAACAAACTGAAAACATTCATCCCCACGGAAAATTCTCCCGGGGAAAATCCTTACCCCCTCCCCCCCACCCAAAAAAATCCGTATATTTTCCAATTGCAACACTTTATGTGAACAGTGGGAAAATTGCATAGCTTACAGCCTTTTCCCCATGAAACTATGGAAGGCCATGTCAACCTCAAAGACTTAGATATTGGACCTTTCAACTATGCTAAATCAAATGGCTTTCTGAACATTTTGATCGGATGTCTTTGGGGAAAAAAGAGGCGTGGGAGGGAGCTAGTTGCCCTCCAATGTTTTTGGTCACTTAAAAAGGACACTAGCACTTTGATTTCCATTTGAATCTCCTGATCTTCAAGGACCACTGGTTCGATATTATCAGCCATAGCAAAAAAAAAAAAAAAAAAAAAAAAAAAAAAAAAAAAAAAAAAAAAAAAAAAAAACATCCTAATGAGAAAAAGAAAATGAAAAATTCGACATTTTTGGAGACAGGAGCTTGAAAACCTCTACATAGACAACAGGGTTCTCTTATGTGCCGAATCTGATGGTGAACTTTTTATTAAGATCACTTGACTTTTTGGGGGTGTTTTCTTCCTTTTTCAAAAATCACACGAATTTGTCTAAGCTCGTAGCTTTTGACGGGTAAACATAAACTACTACTACTACTAACAACAACAACTCACCGCAGCACTAAGCCGCCTGAGGCCAACACAGCTACGCACGCTCCTCCTCCACCCCAATCTATTCAAAGCCTCCCTCTTTACACCCTCCCAGGAAGTTCTCATTTCCTTTAAATCTTTCTTTATGACATCCTCCCACCCCAGACGAGGACGACCTGCTTACCGTTTAGCCCTAGACGGTTGGCCGAAAAGGACAATCTTCGGCAAATCTGCCATCCTTAATCCGCAGAACGTGCCCTAGCCATCTCAATCTTTCTTTCATTATAGCCCTAGATAGCGGGATTGAACCACATTTTGTACAGCCTACTGTTTGAAATACGGTCAGTCAGCCGGGTACCCAGAACAATCCGAAGACAATTTCTCTGGAAAATTTCTAGCAAATCTTCATCCGCTTTTCGGAGCGCCAATGCTTCAGAGCCATATTTGACCACTGGCATCATTGTAGCTCCTAATATTCTAATCTTGGTTTGCAGACTTATCTTCCTAACTTTTATTTTAACTGTGAAAAAACACCCTGAGCCTTGGCTATTCTACTTTTAAGATCTTCACTGCTCCCACCGTCTTTACTAATAATACTACCTTTACTAATAATAAGGTAAGTGAAGCTGCCCACCTGATCAATCTTTTCGTTACCCAGCATCACATTTCGTCTTCACTTATTCCTAGCCTTAGTGACTTAGTCTTCTTGGCACAAAACTTAATGAATTTCATATATTTGGAATCAGAATAAAAAGCCAATTCTCTCGATATACCTATTTACCAAAATTCTGTTTTTTAGAGTTTCGGTTACTATTGGATTAGAGTCTCTTCTTGACTCTCCTTACTTACAGTTCATTACCACGAAACTGCTTGATTCTACACAATATATTCTACACAAAAACAAAAAAAATTTTTTAAACACGAAAAAAACGGGTTTAATTTTCTAACAAGCAGTGAACTACAAAACAATTAATTATGCACAAAGCTCACGAATATTTCGGCCCACATCCGGGAGCCTTTCTCAACGGAAAAAAAATAAATAAATAAAGCAAAAAAAAAAAAAAAACAACTTAAATACATTACAATAAAACATACTAAACACATAAAGAGAACAAAAGCAAAAACGAAAGAAAAATATAAATAAATAAGAACAAAACTCACATATTAATTAAACACTTCCATGCACTGAATGTCTTTCAACTGGCCTCCTCAGTATATAAATGGAAATATATTAAATAAACACTTCCATGTACTGAATGTCTATATTGATTCTACTCGCCTCCTCCCAGTATATAAATTGAAATCTATCAAAAATGAAGAATATATTTATACTTAGACCAAAAACAATAAAGGTCAACTAACCCCCCGGTCCATAAACCCTTAATTAAATTTCACAAGTTCATCAACCATTTTATGAATATAAATTGAATTAAGATTATATTAAAACCCGTTGTTAGACCCGCTTGTTAGAAAATTAAAACCCGTTTTTCGTGGTTTAAAAAAATTTTTTTTGTTTTTAATGGAAAAGCAGTGTGGTCTAAGAAATTATTTATATTCTACACAAATTTTAGAATATGGGTAGAATATTCCAGAATCACTTCTTTCCTTCATTCTTTTTATTTGGCTTAATTTCCCTTTGGCTGCTCAATTTTACAAGTGGAAAAAATTTTTCAGAGGGAAATTGTCAGGGGGAGTGCCCATGCTTCAGAGCCATATTTGACCACTGGCATCATTGTAGCTCCTAATATTCTAATCTTGGTTTGCAGACTTATCTTCCTATTCTTCCAAACTTTTATTTTAACTGTGAAAAAAACACCCTGAGCCTTGGCTATTCTACTTTTAAGATCTTCACTGCTCCCACCGTCTTTACTAATAATACTACCTTTACTAATAATAAGGTAAGTGAAGCTGCCCACCTGATCAATCTTTTCGTTACCCAACATCACATTTTCGTCTTCACTTATTCCTAGCCTTAGTGACTTAGTCTTCTTGGCACAAAACTTAATGAATTTCATATATTTGGAATCAGAATAAAAAGCCAATTCTCTCGATATATCTATTTACCAAAATTCTGTTTTTTAGAGTTTCGGTTACTATTGGATAGAGTCTCTTCTTGACTCTCCTTACTTACAGTTCATTACCACGAACTGCTTGATTCTACACAATATATTCTACACAAATTTTAGAATATGGGTAGAATATTCCAGAATCACTTCTTTCCTTCATTCTTTTTATTTGGCTTAATTTCCCTTTGGCTGCTCAATTTTACAAGTGGAAAAAATTTTTCAGAGGGAAATTGTCAGGGGGAGTTTTCTCCGGGGGAGATTTTCCAGGGGAGAATACGCCGGCTTGAGGAATGGACATCCAAAAAAACAGACAACAGACAAACTGGATAGGCTATGCCATGATAACAAGAACGCGAGGGCCGTCGCCACAAGACGGGTTTTGCGAGGGTCATTTACAGTGGCGTTGCTTCGCAGAAATATAGGGGGAGGGGGCAATTCTGTTGTTTTCAATTTTTCCTATGAAAATAAAACAAAAATTAATGGAAATGATGAAAAAAATGTTATCTTTCAAAATCAGGGGGGTACCCCTTCCAATTGACAGCATTGGTCATTTGCCCGAACAAACGGAGGAAGATGAGCGATTTACTAATCAAACACATCAAGTCAGCTGTAATTACACACATAAAAATCAAAGTAACTTTAAAAAGGCCCCCAGAATAAATGACATAAGAAGAATAGAAGATGCACACATTCAAAATATTTAAATAGAATACTTACTAACCCAAGACGGGGGGGGGATGAGGACCTAAGCATCCGAACCTTATGACTGTCATGACGTCTCCCGTCATATTCCTCTTGTTTCCATTTTATTTGTCTAATTTTAGTTTTAGGACGAATTTATTATCCCCAAACAAATTCTTATACATACGGCCATTCTAACCATTCAAATCTTGGGGGGGGGAGGGTGGCAATTTGCTTAGTCGGCAGATTTTCCCATATCTTTATCAGAGTTCTTATCAAATTTAGTTATTAAAAACTATGATAGATCATAAATTTAACAGTATTGTCTAAGATATCTGAATTAGCATTTTATTTGATAATTATTTAGGAAATGGTCACTTTTTTAGTCTTATTCTCTGACTAACTAATTATTTCATTTGACTATTTATTTTAAGATGTAATAAATATGAATAAGATAATTTCAGGGGCAACACTCTAGATTTGCCTGTAGTAAAGAGCCATATGTTTACACTGTACGGTGCTAGTAGGAACTTTCAAGGGAAATTATTCGATTGGAAATTGAAAGTTCTAGTGCTCTTTTTAAGAGTTAAAGCTTATTGGAGGACAATTAACCCCTCTTGTGCCCTTTTTTCTACCAGGCCCCTCGTAGCCCTCGAAGACGTCCAACCAAAATTTGAGATAAGCATTTTGGTTAAAACAGTCAAAAGGTCCAATACATGTGCCTCTAGGGACGAGTTGACCCACATAGCTCCAGGGGCGTTTAAACACTAAAGATTCTGTTGTTAGGGGGTAGAGACCGGGAATAGACAAAAAAACTTCTTGTTTCTGACAAGTCTGAAACTTATAATCGTAACTCCTTGTGCCAAAAGGAACTAATATGCAAAATTTTCCAAGGCACACCCCTCCTCTACCAAAAAATAGACCCGGAAAAAATACAAAATTTTTTCCCCTGATTGGCTCGAAACTTATACCCATAAGTTCTTGGGCTAGGAAGACCCCAATACAAAAGGAAAAAAAAGAAAAAAAATTATTGGTTCCCCCCAAACAGGCCCTTACAGGGGGCTAGAAAACGGACCAAACAACTTTTTCCCCACCACTCATCATGGAAGGGTAGCCACAGAAACTTGGGAGGGGGATCATAAGATTGGGAATTGAATGTTCTAATGCCCTTTTTAAGGGACCAAAAGTAACTTGGGGACAACCAGCCTCCCTCCAATACCCTTTTCTGCTACCAAGTGTAAGTCCATTGATATTAGATCCAAAGTTTGAGAAATTTGTTTTATTCAGAAACGTTGAAACGCCTAATAAGTATGCCTCCGGGGACCACATTACCCCCAGAACACCCTGGGAAAAAAACCCTCATTTATGCAAGTTACACTATGTCCACAGATAGGTTTTAGCAAAAAAAAATCCAGAAATCTCATGAGCCTATAATCTCCAGACTTTCACGCGAAAAAAATCCAGACTTTCACGAGCCTATAATCTGACAACGATGCAGGTACCTGAGTAAACCAAAAGACGGTAAGGGGACCCGAGTTTTCAAATCATCTACTACGTCTCGGGAGTAGCTTGGTGGGATTAAGATGTAACTTTCAGGCAGTGTTGAGGGGAAGGGGGCAGTGTTGAGAAGAAATGGATCCCAAATTTTGACTTGGGAAGGATGAGAAGTAGTTCAAAAACCACCATGTATCCAGATCATCGAAATAGCATATCTGCAATATCGTGGCAACGGCTTGGGGGATGAAGACAAAACTTTCAGGCACTGGTGGGGAGAGGAGGTAAGTGGGGCTTGGGGGATGAAGTCAAAACTGTCAGACACTGGTGGGGAGAGAGGGAAAGTAGGGCAAGGATACTTCACATCTTGTGCTGGGGGAAAAGACTAAACAATTGTTATTTCTCATCCACCAATGTGCATTGTAAGTTTCAACAGGGCTTGCAATCTACGCACATTTAAGTAGCAAAGTAAAAAAGAAACATTATGCGTGGGCCGTTATTAAAATGGCGTATCTGGCGATCTGGAAAACCTCGTGGACAGATGGGGGTACCAAGTTGAAACTTTCAGAGAGTGTTGATAAATGAACTTCAAAATTGGACTCGGGGAAGGGGGCAGACTTAAATCAAAAGACGTTATGCGCATCCAGGTCATCAAAATAGCATACCTGCCATATCTTGGGAAGGGCATGGTGGATGAGGTTAAAACTTCCAGGTACTACTGGGTTGGGTGGGACAAAAGATTTTAAATTTTGTGTTCCGGGGAGTGAGGCTGGGGTAAACAACTTCTATCTGATCCACAAAAATATTTTTGCACAATAAGCTCCGATAGGGTTTATAATCCTACAGGAGCAAGCAATCCCCAGCAAGATAAATCAAACGAAACTTTGTTGCCAGGTTAATCAAAATGGCGCTTCAGAAATATCTCGGGAATGGTTTGAGGTGTAATGTTGAAACTTTCAAGGAGAGATAGTAAGGTGAATCAAAGGACACTTTATGTTCCCCGGTTATCAAAATAGCGTATCACAATCTTGGGAACGGCTTGGGAATTCAAGTCGAAATTCTCAGGGAGTATTTTCTTTTGTGGCTGGGGGCATTTACGCCTCAATTTTTAACATGGTGGAGGGGAAAGAGAGGTGGGAGGCGCAAAAATGTCTTTCCTCCCATCAACCTAAACGTTTTTGCAATATAACCCTCCATAAAACCCATAATCTATTGATGACCAAGTAGCAAGATAAACCAAAAGCCAGGTGTTGAAAAGTGCGTATCTGGTAATCAAAGTAGCTGGTTATCAAAACAGTATATATGCAAATGGCTTGGAGGTAGACGCTACATCCTTTAGCCTTTAGCAAAAATGTCTCAATAGCCTTGCGAAGGCTTAGGGGACAATAACCCTACTCCTTTTTGTAGTAACTTTTTTCATTTTTTTAAAATTATTATAAAGGTCAATCTGAGACGTTTACCTCACTTAGATTTAGGGCTAAAAGTAATTAATTTGAAAATTTGACATCTTGCATATTTTTTTTCCCACGCAAGTAGTCATTAATTTGGAAAAACTATTTATCAAAGTCGTGAAAATACTACCTGCTTAATATGGTTTTCGTGGAAAAACTGCAAATTCGCACAGAAAAACCAAAAATCTAAATATACAACGTAACATATGACAAAGTAGTAAAAAAAAAACTGGATTTTAAAAACCGAATGAGCTTAATTAAAACTTGTATGAAAAAATTAGAGAAACGGAACTTTAATAATGATTATGTGAATAACATTAGGACATGACTTATAGTGTTACTGATTAATCAGAATCTTGCGACAAGAAAAGAATCACTATGAAAAGTTAATGAGACAAATACAAAAAACAACTACCATTCTTTAGTTTCCGCCAAAATAGGAGCAAAGGTCGAAAAAAACTTCAAATATGATTGTTGATTATGAACTGCTCCAGACGAAAATTATTATTATTTACATTTTACATATTTTTACTCAAAAACAAAATATGTAAACATAAACAGATTATTTTATAATTCAATTCATAAGTATAATCTTATGAATAAACCTGACTTGAATTAACCAACTTATGAATCCCATGTACTAATTCCAAGCCTAGCGTGATTTTGGTGATTTTTGATGTGGGAGATTAGGTTTGTTTTCCCTTCTTTGGTTCATATTGTTTACTGGTATATTTCTTCTATTTTTTCGCTCTGTTCCTTCCAGGCTACAGAACCTCATGGGGTTGTAAATTTATTGTTAAATAAACAGAACCCTAAACTCTGAAATCTCTGAACACATCCATAATCCAGTAGTCTTTTTAGGTCCACTAAAATCAAATAACATTTTCAAAATTCAGCAGCATTAAAATAGTCACTTCTCAAAAAAAAGAACGAAAAGACACTAGGATTTTTATTAAAAAAAAAGACAAACTTTGTAGTCTAGTCAAATTTTTAATAATCAAATTTAATTTATTAAGAATAGTAACTACTTCTTTTCGCAAGAACTAATGAAAGGGCTTAAACGGGTGGCATCCTTAGTTTTCTATCCACTTTGAGTTTAGGCCTCGCTTATTACTTGCACTTATGGTTATTTTAATACCAAAATTTGATTTCACTCACGGTTACTGTAAAACGGGGAATACAACTAAATTGGTCCGCTAGGTAGCGCTAACACCGATTAAGGTTTTTCGAGTTGAATGAACAGGAATACTGGCGCAACTGGAATGACAAAATGTCACCTTTGACGAATTGAAAATGTTTAATCCCAAAGAACATTTAATTTAGAACTTATTGTGAAATCAGAAACGCAATTATGAAGAAGCTGCGGAACTAAAATTATGATAAAAACAAGGAGAAAGAAAAATCTCAAGATAAGGAAAACAAACGGGACTATGGCCGTAATCCCGTTTGTTTTCTTCCTCTTGAGATTTCTCTTTCTCTTTGTTTTCGTCATGGTTAGCCAGTTCGGCTTTAGATCTTTTAAAATTATAAACTTCGCCATTTTTATATCGCCATCATATAAGCTATATATAAAGAAAATTTTAAATTACAGTTTCATTCCATTCCATAAAAATTGTCAGAATCCTTCGGGAAATTCTTGGAAAACCACAAAACTATAATAAATCCTAGGCCTTCCGTAACATTAATCAAGGGTTTGGATATTAGACTTTTTGTCTGCACATTGGGCGGGCACGGAAATAGGAATGTAATCCAGAGGACAAATTTTTCGGCAGAAAAGATTTTTCAAAACAACCAAAAACGGACAAAAAAAAAATAATAATAATAAAAGAATAATAATTCAAAAACTCTCAGATGAATCGTGGGTTTCAGAAGAGATGGACACAGACATTCAGCGCAAAATCTCACAAGTTTTACAGCTTTTCTCAAAATTAAATAAAAAAAACAAGCTTTTTCAGCTCAAAGTAAGGAGCAACATTAAAACTTAAAACGAACAGAAATTCTTCCGTATATGAAAGGGGCTGCACCCTACTCAATACACCACTCTTTGCGCTAAATCTTTTTTAGTACTTTCAAAAAAGCTTGTGATTCTAACTGAACGGCCCTTGTATTTCAAGAGTCGTTCTTGAAGAATTGGGACGAAAGGTCAAACTTTAGCGTAAAGAGCAGGGTATTGTGGAATGAACAGCCCTTTTCATATACAAAAAAATTTATGTTCGTCTTAAGTTTTAACATTACTCATTAGTTTGAGTTGAAAAAGTTGTTTTTTATTTAATTTCTGGTCGTTTTCCAATTAATGCCCGGAAATCCGCCTTCGTCTTCACAGAGAATTCTCCCTTGTGCCACAAAGAATTCCTTATTTATTTTATTTCTGACCGTTTTTTCAAGCCATGCCATAAATCCTCCCCCTACGTGGAATATATCCCCCTAACAATAAATTCTCACGGGCAGAAAATCCCCCCCCCAGAAAAATATGCAAAAAATACAAAATTCCATATTTTTGCAGATTGGAGCTTGAAACCTCTACAGGGGTTTTTTGATACACTGAATCTAATGGTGCAATTTCCAGTAAGACCTTGACTTTTAGGGGACGTTTCCCCTCCCTTTTTCGAAAAATCAGGCAGCGTTTCTCAGGCTCATAGCTTTTGAAGGGTAACATTAAACTTAATGAATCTTATATATTTGGAATCAACATAAAAACCAATTTTTTGTGTATCTTTTGTTATTAAAATTATGTTTTTAGAGTTTCGGTTACTATTGGGCTGAGTCACTCCCTACTTACAGTTCGTTACCACCACAGTTTATAGAATTAGCAGTATGATCATTCCCTATCTCACCCATTATAAAAACCCGGACCGAGGTGCAAGTGCTCCGAAGAACGTAAAAACATAAGCGGCATTAGATCTTTTCACGGGTAGACAAGTCAGATTTCTCTTGAACGCGAAACTTGCCTTCAACGTTGGAACACTAATTTTGAAGAAACTAATTTTAAATTAATTTATTCCAATACATACATGAAAATCGATAATTAGTAGTACAATGTTATTATTAGATGTTTTTAGGAATTAAAAATAGGTTTCGAAGTCTCAAGTTTCAAAGGCATTTTGAGAAAGTTTCTGCCAAAATACGTGTTCCAGGGTAATTGGACCGCTGATGGCAGATCAAATGAGATGAGCTGTTTGTACGCGCCGATATAAATATATATATATATATATATATATATATATATATATATATATATATATATATATATATATATATAATTATATAAACTATAAACTGCATAAACTGTGATAATTCTATAAACTGTGGTTACCACGAACTGTTTGATGAAGCATACATTTCATACAATTTAACCCTGTTTGCCTTTTATTGGATTTCTCCCTCCTCAAAACGGACTCCCTTGTGAGAGCCTGGGATAGAAACCCTTATGTACACGCCTGACTAAGGCTGGTATGGATGCTCGGATATTGGATCGAAGAGAGGGCAAATACGCATAAGGAAGATCGGACACAGACATGTATTTATTTTGCTTTGGGAAAGGGAGAGGGCAAAACTTAAACAATAAAAAAAATGCAAAAATTGGGGACTCATTTGGAAATATATTATAAATTATAAATATATAATATAAATTATACATATAAATATATCATAAATTATAGAGGCAATCGCAAAAATTGCAAAAGAAGAATACATTTCATAAAAATGTAGCTTATACATATAATGTTTAAAGAAATACACAAACATAGTTCAAATACTCCCCCATCCGTCATTTAAAATGAATATATGATTTTTTTTGCAAGGGCAATTGTACCAAGCTAGTTATCCTGAGAAAGTGGGAGAAGGGTTGCTAAAGTAAATTATTACTTCAAATACCTTTTTTCTATCGCTAAAGAGGTCTCAAAGGACCGCTATTGCTTAAAAATTAAACTAGTAGAAATTAAATTACAATAAGTCACGTCTTTACATAACGGTATTGAAAGTTGAAACCCAGAGAAATCGCATGCATAGCAATGCTTTAACTTAAGAGTGCAGACATTATCGTAACTAGTAGGGTCCTGGCATTCCTTGCTCTTTATTTTAAGATCACAGAACAGGTAACAATATAGGCTACAGTGTAATCTATTTGTAAAAAAAAACATACCTGAAAATGAGATACAGTTCAAAGAGATCTTTTGTGTTCAATTTATCGCTTTCATTAAAGCCAAACTGTAAACAGGATGGGATTTAGGATCTGGCAGCCACCCCATCCCCGTTCTAGGGGAATATGTGGAGGTTATGAATTAAACTTTGTTCTATATTTTCAGGATTTATACAATAATTGCATAGAACCCTATTTGTATAGAATTTTTGATAAATCTGCTTTATAACTCCCTTGAATTTCAACAAGAAACAACAAAAATGTGCTAGTTAAAAAACGAATTAAGTAAATTTATTACACACAATATACCAGGAAGTACAATAAAATTTTGACAAAGATAAATTCTGGTTAAAATGCTAAATTTTCTTCGTAGTAGGAGCACAAAACTCGAAATGGTTCAATGAAATCAAACTACAATTTCAAAACTTCTCCAGCTATTAACTAATTGCAATTCAAATTTTTTCAACAATTCCTATACTTGGGGCAATAAGACGTAAGGACACTACCCAGAATTTCAGGACTTTGAGTTAGCCGTTCTTACACTTCCGACAAAATGTAAAATAATGTAAAGAAGGAAAAACGTGGATAATTCCAATCAGTGACAATAATTCGTTTTTTTTACTGGCTAGAAGTATCCTCGTTTTCTCTTTTTTTACAATTTTTTTTTTCATTTTGTCATGCTTAGCCACTGTGGTCTTGAAAATGTTTTACACCTCCATTATATAGCATACAGCTCCTTGATATTAGTCACTCTATATTATATCAAATTGCCTCCAATAAATCTGTCTGATATATAAAGAGAGAGTAGTAACGTCTCGTGGATTACCCGAATTGTCATTACGTTGTCATCATCTATCATAAAACGCCATGTTCTATTAATTACTGATTTAGTCTTAACATCAAAATAAAATACTAGAAAAAGATCATAAAAAGGAGACGAGTCCCAAAATAGCACGTTGAAATTCCATACTTTAATGAATGTCTTGTGATGCATAAAATTAGCGGTTTGAAACCCCGTCATATTTTGACATCATGATAGTTGTTTTGATAAAGAGCAATTGCTATTTTTATCAAATCCCCAATATATTGGTAATAAATCTCTTATCACATTGTTGCTTTAACGGTATCATGCTATTTGATCGGTGTCGGCTTAACTTTGTAAATAAACGCCATATCTGGACATCTCTTTTGCATAATAAAATACAACATCAAATGTGGGATCAAAATAAAGTATCTGTAGGCAAATGTTTGTCATAACTAGAATGGTAAATATATTTTGGGGTTATGGAAGGTTTAAGTAGCCTAGTTTGTGAAATATTTGCAAGATAAAAACATAGGTATTTAATACACTGCGGGCAAGATAAAATAAGCCCACCATGAACACAGAACATACAAATACATAGGAAAAAGTAAATTATAAATATATTACATTTTTTATGGAAAAATAGTAAATTCAGGATATTATGATTAACAACGTATCTAACTTTCAATAGTTCAAAGGGGATACAAGACCATTAGAAGATTCTTCCCAAATAAAAAAGGATATTTCTCAACAAATCTGACATGATAGTCAAGTAAGCAATCATACCAACTAGTCTTGTAGTTTCTAGATCGCTAGCTAATAATTAACATTGAAATTAATTAGAATACAAGGCCGTATTCAGGGGAGATTAGGGGGTTTGACCCCCCTCGAAATGTTTGTCCGACTCGTAAAAACGTAACAAAAATGAATATAAACAAATTTTTTACGCGTTTTTTGAAGTTTTTTGTACCCCCCACCCCCACCCAAAAAAAAAAATCCTGGATACGGCCTTGCTAGAATTTATATTGAATATTGTTATTCTGGCTAAAGCTTTGAAAGGGTGTTCTGAGTCCTTTAAGTTATCTTTCGGGTGGGTTGAACTTTGCCAGGCCGAATATTGGCATTGGTCAAGCTTTGCAAGTTTATGAGTTTTGGTGAGTTTAATTTTGCCTTTGTTGAATCTTGCATGAGTTGAAATTTGCAGAGTTGAATTTTGCATTTAGTTAAGTTTGGGTACTAGTATTCCTATCAACTTCGTTTGGGTAGGTATAGCGTTTAACATTTTTCAGATTTGAATCACAGCAAAGGTATCTTATACAGTAATGCGCGTTTCTACCTTCTCCATTTAAGCTTTGGGACACATCATGTGCCGCAAATTTCTCCTTGACTATGGATTTGAAAAAATTACTAAAAGAATTCAGATATACCGGTTCGGCTAATCTATGAGTGGCGCAATAGCGCGCTGACGGGGAGAGGGGGCAAGGATTTATGCTAACCCCCGCAGTGCACTGTTACAACTCCCAGTTGTTACATTCCTTCCTCGTCTGGAATACTTGAAATAAAATCAAGGACTCCAAATTTGCCATCAAGAATTTTAGACAGTCTGGGTCAAACATTCAAAAATTAAAGCAATCGGAGTCGTTTCTCCTACAATTCTTAGAGTGGGAGTCAGAGTTGAAGATTCTATTTAAAAGTTATGTTCAACGTCTTTAGTTAGTCAGTTCCGCAGTCCTGGTATCTACGTAGACCCTAAACTTATTTACAATAAAACAAACAACATGTTTCCACCACAATCTCAAGTTGTTGATTCCTCGCATGTTTACTAAGTTAATAAAGAAAAGAAAAAGTGAAAAAAATACGACTCGGGTACGGGACATAAAACCATTCCCGTGACATTTTTCTCATAGATCCTGGAAATTTAACTATAGACTAGGTTTCCCTCAATAGGTTAACACTACCGCAATATCATTTAAAAGACAAGGTCCAATAACTTCACACACAGGATAATATACAAAAATCAGTGGTTTCGCTGGCGACACTTAGCGAGAAAAAAAAAACCTCGAAAAAATAGATGCCGAGCAGTCGAACGGAACAAATAAGCGATTTGTCAGTACGTCCGGTAATTCTAGACCGGATTTTTATGGCAGGTCTATCATCATGTAGGGAAACGAAGCGCAAATTTTTCGATAAAAATAGGAAAATTGCATAATAAGTGCACTTTTTTAAGACAATTTTCGCCAATCGATCTCAATTTAAATTGACGAAAAATTATTATACCGCTATAAAATAAAAGAACGGAAACAGCTGTCATGCCCTTCAAAAAACTTCCAGATTTATTCTTCACGACTATCATACAATTTACAATTGGGAACTATTCGGATTCATGAACATCTTGGTTCACCACAATTCTGTCTTTTTTGTAGCCAAGATAGTTTTTGCAACCTAAAAATACTTCTGTCACCAAAAAAAATTCTTGAAAATATACGACGTTGATCATTTTAATTAGTATTCTGATTCAAGCACATTGATATATTTTCTCCTTTATTTTACTTACATTCTCTTCCAAATAAATTCCGACAGACGTTCCAATTCTGCTAAACTATTTTCTGAGAGGAGAGAGAATATCTATGAATTGACAAATAAAAAATAATTTTTAAGCTGAAAATTACTATATTCCCTTTTTAAGACGGAATTTAAAGTACGTATTACTATTTTCTTTCCTAACTAGGACGTATGTGCTTGTGTCACAAATTAAAATTCCACGAAGTGACAAAACCAGAAAAAAACGTCAAGACGTTGAGATACATATTCTCTAGACTAAATAACAAATTTAGCATTGTTCCTAATAATGATGCTCACCAGGGAAATGGAGCTGATAGCCCCCCTCCCCCTTCTCATATAATTTTGAATAAGAAAAGTTAAAACCCTAACTGAGGAGTTGCACTATTCACATTTACACTACCTCTTATATGTTTCGAAAGTGACTTAAACACTAATAATCCCCCTCCCTTATCGTTTAAATCAATATCCCATAGGAGAATTTTCGACTCCAAAGTACTAGAGGACGTCATCCTGTGGCGCAGTTAAGAAAAACTTCTGGTTTGTTCCCTTTGCCCAAAATTACTTTTCCCATAAGTTTTGAGTCAGAGGCCAGAGAAGGGGAATACGCCTATGAAAATTATTATTTTCATATTCCATCAGTCCATGGCACTTACCTCATAATTTTCTAATCAGCCATCCCACCAACCAACCAAACAAACAGTAAATAAATAAGTACTGCCACTTATTTTGTTAAAAATTTGGTGATGGTAGTTGGTCTTAGGAGGACCCACTGTGTGCCTCCGACCAAATTATTGCATGATTCCACTGCAAGTTTTAGGGTGCAACCCGCCTACTTTTCTACTAAAAAGCAGTTGGTAAGTGGATGAGGAGTGGTCAACGGGCACGGATCAACTATGTGGCTCAAATCACACAGATTCAAATTCTTCGCACATTTTTTTTTTTTTTTTTTTGACAAAATATTAAATAAAAAAAAGTTTTTTCAACTGAAAGTAAGGAACAGCAATAAAATTCAAAACGAACAAAACTTATTCCGTATACGAAGGGGTTACCTCCCTCCTCAATACCTTGCTCTTCACGCTATGGTTTTTAACACTGTTAAAAAAGCTTCCTATTCTAATTAAACGGCCCTTGTGTTTCAGGAGTCGTTCTTAAAAAATTGGGACAAATAGTCAAACTTTAGCGTAAAGAGCAACATATCAAGGAGGGGGTAACACCACCATATAAGGAATAATTTCTGTTCGTTTTGAGTTTTGATCTTGCTCATTACTTTCAGTTGAAAAACACTTGTTTTTTTAATATAATTTCTCATAGTTTTTCAAATAATACCGGTAAATCTGACTCACCCTTCATGAAAAATTCCCTCTCCTCTCGGGAATCTCTTCTGTGGAAAGCTCCTCCCACGTAAAAAACACCCCTCGTCCGTAAAATTTCCTCGGGATAATTCTATCCTCACTGAAACTCCCCCCCCTCCGTAAAATTTATTGCGGACAATTCAGCCTTCAAAAATTCTCCTCTGCATACTTTCATTTGAAAAAGACTTTGAATTCTAATCGTTTTTGCGATCACTCCGGAAATCCCCTACTACGTGGAAATTTTTCCCAGAAATCCAAACCCATTGACAATTCCCCCTGAATATATTCACGCGCAAAATTGAGCTACCAAAGAAAAAGTGAGACAAATGAAAATTATTTTGTATAGGAATTCTGTCAAATCCCTCCAGTGTAAATTTTCCCCTGGAAATTCCACCTCCCGGATATATTCCTCCCCGCGGAACATTCTCCCCCTGGAAACCCAAGCACAAAATCTCCTCCCCTCCCCCCCCAAAAAAAAAATCTATTCACTTCCCAATAATAAATACTATACACAAATAATGGGCCAATTTCATAACTTAGAGCCCTTTCCCAATGGGCTATGGTGGGTCATGTTACCCTTAAGGGCATAGTTATTGGATCTTTCAACCATGCTGACAAAAACGGATATCTTAAAATTTTGATAGGGCAACTTTGGGGGAAAGGGGCGAGGGAGGGGGGCTTGTTGCCCTCCAATCTTTTTGGTCACTTAAAAAGGGCACTAGACTTTTAATTTCCATTCGATTGCACCCTTCCCGATCTTCCAGGACCATTAATTCGATACAATCACCCCTGACAAAAAAAAAATAAATAAACACGCATCCACGTGATCTTTCTTAGGGGGTGTTTCCGCCCTTTTTCGAAAATCATGCAAATTTTCTCTGGCTCTTAGCCTTTGATGGGTAACACTAAACTTAATGAAACTTAAATATTTGGAATAAGCATAATAAGCTAATTTCTTTGATATATCTACTGGTATAAAAACTTCATTTTTAGAGTTTCAGTTACTATTGAGCCGAGTCACCACTTACTTACAGTTCGTTACCACAAACTGTTTGATAACATGTGTTACGAAAAAAAAGTTGAAAGTGAGAGGGATGGAGAATGTTGCAGGGGCAGCTGAGTCCCTTTTGTTCTCTAATCACATAGATTGGAAATACTCATGTGATTCTGATCCAAAACAAGAACATAATGCCAACCGTTCTACTCAAAATTTGCGTAGAAAGTGGCGAGGAGGATGCAGTGAAGGGACTAAGGCCCAGTTTGTGTCTCCATCAAAACAAATTAAAAACACCTCCCATTATTTCACTTCAAACAAACGTGTCAACATTTCTGAGTTAGTGGGGAGGGGTCATGGTTCTCTTTTGTGGCTCAGGTCACACATATACTAAAAAGTGGGAGGCGGGAGGGATGAGGAATGTTCGAAGGGTTGCAGACCCAGTTTATTCCTCTCGTCACGCAGATTAAGACTTCTTAGAGAGGGACCCCTGGCCTAGCTTGGTTCTATGATAATACATGTAAAGTCGGTGAGTAATTCTGGTCCAAACAAGATACAACGTACCTACCTTTCTTCAAAAGAGTAGGCCCTGGGAGGAGTAGGGAGAGGAAACATTGAAAATACCGCAGATCTACTTTGTACCGTTAATAACACAGATCGAACATGTTTGTGTGACTATGCTTCAAACTAGATGTTCCGCTAAAAATTTGACAGGGAGGAGGGAGGAGAGAAGAGAGGTCAGCAGTCCCACTTTGTGACTACAGCTAATCTCTACCTCGGATTACGAGTTGCCTCATCCCAGCACCGAATCCGGACCTGGCTTGTCTTTTTCTCAGTCATTATAAGTAAATGAATGAAAATATAATAAATATGAGGGCAATAAATTAGAAAATATAATTCTAATTTTATAACTTAACCTAGGTTATTCGTAAGATTTTTTAAAATAAAAAGATGATTTCGTTTGGCGGAATATCATATCAGAAGATTCTATACGGATATACAAAATGTTATACAACAGTTTTTTTCTGGAGGCGTGTTGTCTTTGAATTATCATGTCGAATTTGTTTAAAAACAACGATTGTAGTTTATCATATTTGTCTACCGTTTTTCTTTTTGGATAGCTTTTTTTTTTCTTTTTTTTTTTTTTTCTACCGTGATGGTGTTAGCATTTTGACCTACTGTTTTTTCCTTTTCTCTTTATCTGCTTCCATCCGCTCCTAAAATTACTGACCCCCCTCGAAGGGGTTACATTTCTCTTAGTTCAAAGGTTGATTTTATTGCACAGGCCAACTTTCTAATATCACTATTAAGAATGAGTCAAAGAGTAAGTTCCAACTTCTTCAGCGATAAGAGAACTATTAAACTTGAGGAAGCATAAATAACACTATTCCTCTGCCTTAGTCCAAACAGAGAAAATAAAATAGTTTACTCAACCGTGATCACAAACAAAATTGGTTTGCAAAAGTAGATGGAAGCACTTTCGGATCCATGAAAAAATGCTTCTTTTTCGGATATCTAAATTTTGTGATTCATTATTTCAGGAAAATATACTGGAAATGGGGTCATTGAACAATCACACATCTTAGGCAATTTTAAGTTAAACTCAATTTGATAACTTCTGCTTGCCTGCTACTGAGCTTTCCTCTAGATAGTAGAAACATGGCCCAAAAAACAAAAGCTTGGCGGAGCAGCTTCGAATAACCCTTTCTGATGCAGATGATAAAACTGCGTCAGCTCACACACTGCAGGCTCTGGCTCAAGGACAAGTAAAAATCAACGTTTTTGGCCCATGACAAGAATTATACATATATTCGAGAATTCGATATCATATTCATCAATCTAACCAGAGGCAAGACTGTATCCAGGGGGATTCCGGGGTTTGAACCCTCCCCCCTTAAAAAATCCGCCTGGTAAAAACACAACAAAATGCATATAAACAAATTTCTGATGTGTTTTTTAAAGTTTGTTGTAAGCCCCCCCCCCCATAAAAATATCCCCTCCCTCGAACAAAAAAAACTGGATACGTCCTTGGCCAGAGTTCCACACTTTTGTAAAAACCGTGGAGGTTAGACCCTTGCCACTTTCTCGCAACAAGCTGAAATCGGCGACATTGGAAAAAGACAGACCAAAGTGGTGCTCCTGCAGAATAATTAATACATTGCTGCGAATAAAAAAATAATGACTTAATTTAATAAAAAAAATAATGACTTAACTAAAATAAATAAAAAATAAAAAAAATAAAGACAAAATAATCTATTTTTCTTCTGTTGTTTTTTTTTTTTTTACTTTTCTTAAACCTTTTTTAATCCGTTTGATGTAAAAGTCTGTATAGATAGGTCAGCAATAAACTATCATGATTCTTCAAAGTCACCCTTACACGTTAAAGAGAATCACCCTTACAGGGTAGTAGATCATTCCCTCTCAGGAAATTGAAAAGACTCAGCTAACGATCAACTGGGAATAAAACATATCCCTCTGAGATTAGCTTTAAAAGGGGTAAAATGGACAGTGATAGATAACAGATAGGATTATTGCATCATACTTCATTGAATCCATTCTATAGGCAAGTCAGTTACAAGGACACAGCGTATGTATTTATTTGAAGCATGAGTTTTATTTTTGGAATATTTTTTTTAATGGTGGAAACCAAACAGGTTTACAAATTTCTAGTCAGAGCCCAAGGTGCGGAATCCCGCATTTCCATTGAATAAAGGCGGTCTTACTGGTACGCGGAGGCTTTTGCAGCCACCACTGCGCGGGGCCTGACGTTGTGGTCATAATATAGCGGCAGCAATGATAATGTAATGGGAAACCCCAATCGTACATTCCACGGCCAAGGCACGCAACTAGGTAAGTTGTTCGTTAAACAGAAAACAAGTTACCTTTTAACAATTTGGCTATTTTATTGAACTTTTCGGAGTAAATCCGATATGCTTTCAGGCTACAGGGACAAAAAGAGCCCGAGAGAGAGCGAAGCTGGTTGCCCTCCAATTGCTTTCGGTCCTTAAAAAGGGCGCTAGAAATTTCAATTCCCAATCGACTGAACCCCTTCCCAAGCTCGTACGCTGTGGCAGAAAAAATAATGTCTGGGGGAAACTTCACTCTTTACTAAGTCAACGCTGGTCCGTTAACTGTGATGGCTGAAAACTTCACAATAGAGCGAAATTATTCAGCTATGGCCTATACTAGAATTGGTGTGTTTTTTTTATTTATTTAAATCCTAGAACATACGAGGAGCGTAAAAACGTTCGTAAATAATAGTTTTTTTCTGTCACAGCAAATTTTGTCAAATAGTTCGTGGTAACGAAATATAAACAGGGAGCGACGCGGCTCAGTAGTAACCGAAACTCTAAAAACCGGAATGTTGATACAAATAGATATATCAAAATGATTGACTTATCATGCTTATCCCTAATATATGGGATTCATTAAGTTTAGTGTTACCTATCAAAGGCTACGAGCCTGAGAAAATTTGCCTGATTTTCGAAAAAGGGGGAAAACAACCCCTGAAAGTCAAAAGAATTTTATCGAAAATCATACCATCATATTCAAACGTATCAGAGAACCTTACTGTATAAGTTTCAAACTCCATCTTCAAAAGTGTGGAATTTTGTATTTTTTACCAGAAAAAAAGATCATATAAGTATGTTTGTTGTTTTGTTTTTTCCCAGGGTGATCATATCGAACTAATAGACCTAGAATATTGGGAAGGGGCTCATTCGAACGAAAATTGACAGTCCTAGTGCTCTTTTTAAGTGACCAAAGAGATTGGAAGGCAACTAGCCCCCTTCCATGCCTCTGCTTTCCCCAAAATCGTCCGATCAAAATTTTGAAATAGCCATTTTGTTCAGCATAATTGAAAGGTCCAATAGCTATGCCTTTGGAGATAAAATGATCCCCTATAGTCCCTGGGGAAAGGTCTAAGTTATGAAATATGCCCATTGTTTACATAACGAATAGAAATTGTTTCGTATACGCGGGGGGGGGGGGTCCCCTCCTCAATAACTCGCTCTTTACGCTAAACTTGAATTTTGTCCCAATTCTTTAAGAGCAACTCCTGAAACACAAAGGCTTCTTACTTTCAGTTGAAAAAACGGTACTTGTTAATAATACGGAACACACCCAAGCATGGGCGCCCATAAGCTGAATTCCAAGGGGGGACAAACCTCGTCTAATTGGCACTTTTAATGCTATATAACAGAAATCTCAGAACAAAAATATAAAAATAAGGCAGCATCATTCAGCCAGGGGGGCACCACCCCCCCCCCTCATATGGGCGCCCATGCACCCAAGAAGTGAAGTTAGGTTAATCCTAATGAAATATAAGCTTCATATAACCTTTAGTTTATATAATAATATAATCTGGGCCATATGTTTGCACATTAGAGGGGCGGGGGTGGGGTAAAGTATTCGGACAGTGCCCCTAACCTTTATAATTCTCTTCGAGCGTCATAGCTCTTTTAGTATACATATTCTCCCAAGGAGGGGCAGTATGCCCCACCCAGCACACCAAAAAAGTCTACAATACTTTAAAAGTCTACAATACACATTTCTGGCAATGGAACCTTTTTGACCCCCTCCTCCCCTGGAAAAGTTCTTGAGAACACCTTTCTATTATTGCTTCCTTGGAAATTCTCTCGATATGGACGCAAAACATACGGTTCTACTCAGATTATCTTTAAATTTTACCTGGTTAAGAGTTATAATTACACCTTAGTAAAGTTAGGTTAAAGCTCGTGTATAATTAGGATTTGACTGCCAGATAAACAGCAATAAATTCGAAAACTGTCAGTACTAGCTGAATCGTTAATGAGAGCTTGCTAAAGGAAATCGTTTAATGGTTATTTTTATAAAAATAAAATCGTGATTAGCGATAATTTCACCAGCTTTTTCAGTTATTTACTCCTTATAAAAATTAGATCAATCACCGAAATTGCTAGTCAGGTTTCAGCAAAAACTGCCAAATGTTTTAACAGTAGCTTTACCGCAGCGGTTTTCTTGTTAGATATTAATTTTATCAGACTTCAATTGAAATCGTTAGCGGTTTGCTTAAATTCTAGGAAGGTTTTGTTTTAATTGTGTCGCCAATACTGTGTGACAATTTCATGGGAATTGAGGACTTGTTTTTTTTAAAAAAATTCGTTATGGTTTTAATTTGCACTGGCATTTACACACACGAAAAAAGAAGATGGATATACCCCAGTAAATTTCATAATTTTTCGATAACAATAAGAGCTAATGAGGTAAAATGTGGCTAAAGATAGATTCCTCATTTCTCTCTCTCCCTCTTTGTTCTGTGCACTTATTAATCATAGTTTACTATTTTTAGATTTACTACAAAAGGCAGAATAAAATATGTACATCTTTGGTATGTTAAAGAACTACTGCGCCACACAAAGAAACAAAGGGGATATGTTTTTTTTTTTTTTTTTACACAGCCCTAATTACTTACTCTCGATAAAAATTATCTACCGGATACATTTACATAAATTCAGTTATGGTCTATTCCGAAATGAACCGAATTATGTGGCAAAATATTTTGTTAAGAATACTTTTCAGTATCACAACGAGGTGCTTAGTCAAAAATTCAGCCAGTTAAAAAAAAACGGAGAATAGCAAAAGGATAAAGCAGGCCCTAGACGGTCTATCTTTTTAATCAAAAGTTTCCAATAACCAATTGACGTGTGCTTCAATAAACCTTAAGTCGACCCTTCAATCTCAACCAAAGCTAATCTAAAAGGCCCTAGACAGTCAATCATTTTGATCAAAAGCTTCCGTCAATCGAATGACTCAAGCATGATTGACCGTCTAGGAACCTGTTTGAAGCTTGAGTCAAGTCTTGACGGTGATTGATAGAAAATTTGAATGACTCAATCATTTTGATCAAAAGCAGTGTGTTACATTAGCTTTGGTCAAGATTGAAGGATTGATTGAAGGTTAATTAAAGCACATGTCAATCGATTGACGAAAACTTTTGATCAAAAAGATTGACCGTCTAGGGCCTCCTTACATACTACTTTTGATCAAAATGATTGAGTCATTCAAACTTTATATCAGTCACCGTCAACGCTTGACTCAAGCGTCAAACAGGTTCCAAGCATCTAGACGGTCAATCACGCTTGAGTCAATAGATTGACGGAAGCTTTTGATCAAAATGATTGACCGTTTAGGGCTTCCTTACAACGTTTATACTGTGGGCATTATTTAGCTGGGGGAGGTCCCCGTTTTCCTTTATCCAAAGATATCAGACTTATTTATTTTGAAATCTCGGGTATACATGATGTCTTTTGATTCACTCTGGAAACATTTGGCAATCCCAAGGGACCACGTCATACCTCGATATATTTAATCCCTCCTACAGATATGCATGCATTTTATTTGGGGGGGGGGGACTAGTAATTGAATTTTTAAGATTATAGAAAGTGCAAGAAATTCGGAAAAATTCGGCTCTAGGAGAACTGGGCCCCAAGGCCACCTGCGAGCGTGCCTCCCTCGTATATGACTTCCAACGCCCATTATTACGCAAATACAGCGTTCCGCCACCTAGAAACTCACGGTACCAGAAATGAGCAGTAAAAATTGGTTAAAAAGCAAATTTTGATTACACTGAAGACGCGTCAATGTTTGCGAGACACTTATAGCTACTGAGTCCAAATTACCCCTAGATTGCGATGAAGTACAAGCTGGGACCACTGTTTTATACAAATTTACATTTAAGAAAAAAATGCAAAGGGTAATGTTTACATTCCTAAGCTGCATAGATAGTGGAGCGGTGCCAATAGAAAATTCGACATGTCTATCTTTTCTGCCAGGGTTTTTTGCCAAGTCATAAAGAACATAATTGCATTTTATTCCAATAAGCAAGGTTGTAAAATCAAATGCCAAAGTAAAAAAAAATGCATATTCTAAGAGGGTTTTTATCCATGCAGACTTTTTAGAAACATCCATATTGACAAAAGCATTAACATTATACTATGAGAGGAGGTCATCCCAGGAGAGGGACACCCAGCCACTGAGAAAATTTTCGGGCTCATAAAACTTTGAGATCTAAGGACGTTTACAGTTTATCCTTATTTTATTGTTTCTCACAAGTGCCCGATTTTTTGGTTTACAAAAAACTCCCCTCTCCCCCCCCGGATACGGCCTTGCTCATGGACATTCAAGGTAAGCAGTGAAGAATTAGACAATTTTTCAATATTGGGCTATTTATTCCTAAGAAATTGTTTTGTTTCTATTACACCAACTGGCAAGGCGCACAAGCAGATATTCTATTTCATTCTGATTTAAGAAGCAAGTCACGCTAGATAAAAGATTTAGCCATGAATTATCAAAATAAGGTACACTGATTTTGATAATTCCTTTTGGGTACGTTTGGTAAAATGGGTAAATGCCAAGTAAGTTCTCTGGAATTATTTCGATGTGGTCAAAACAGGCGAAAAGAAAGTCTACTGCTCAGTGTACCAAGTCCAGAAAAGATACAGGTCTAAGGCACACTAGTATCCTAACAAATCCTTTTCAAGCTGGTATAGAAAATCCCGTACAGAAAAAGACATGAAATTTTGCGAGCCAATTCCCGTGGACAAAAGCGATCAGACATAAGAATGCGATATTCAGGTTATATTAGCCAAGCAGAATTCAACACTTCTACTTTTGAAATAGCTTAGAAGAGTTGATTCAACTTTGTAAAAGTCAACTATGAAAAATTTGAATCAACTATGTTTTTACAAGAATATGATGGGATCTTCACACTCGATTCTCTCTGTAGGGTGTCTTTTTTAAAAGGCTTTATAATATTTAATTTCCGATTTATTCAACAGCTATACAGACACTAATTTTTGTTCAACAAAAGCTCTTCTTTTTAAGCTCACTGTGTTCCTTCTTCCTTCTCAAAATTATAATTAAAAAACAAAATATTACCTCAAAAAGAAGAAAATTACAAAGCTTACAGCAGTATCATTGACCATTCTATTATATCACCACCTTAAAATCCGGTTTTCCTTGGTGCATATCCAAATCGAGAAGTCCCTTTCAATTTCCATTAGACTCCCCATCATAGAAAGAATACAGTAGCTAAACGCGTTTCTAATCTAAGGAGATAACGACTCTAAATGGATGAAATACCGGCAAAAAAGGAACGTAGGCATTGGGTGGAAGACAAAGGAATATTAAAACAAAGGATAGAATTGCAGGCGAAGGCTCAATTTCCTGTAGAGCACACAAATATCGAATTGAACGCGGTTGTAGGGTATAATAAATAATATGTATTTTCTACGGGGATTTCCTATAAGCAACGGAATAGATATACAAAGAGTAATGCTAGTAAACATGGGCTGATAAACCGAAAAATGAAACGAAGCTTATTGGCTAAGCAAGCTGTGGCCAGAGAAACAGTACAAGGGGTAATATACGACATGATCACCCCTCTCCGTAATATGAAAATAGCTGTTGCGATTCGACAACTAAATAAATAATTAACGTTCCGCTGATATTACATACATGAAAATACAGATATTATTTTCGCGCATGGTAAAAACAGATTATGTGTGGCCTTTCGAAGGTTGCATAAAGCTTGTGCTAGTGTAAACAAATCTTGTAAAGCTTGTAAATAGTAACTTTAGTGTGTAGTGAGCGACTAAGACTGTAAAAACAGAATTTGTCAATTAGGTGCCACAAATGCGCCTTCGAACATTTGCTTATGTTGAAAATACCAGGGAAAGGACTTTCAGCTCCAGTTGAATGTATTAAAGGGATAAAATAAGGTAGAAACATGACTTTAATGCTTTTCAACTTACTCATTAATGGTAAAGCGAAGTATTTTAGAGAAAACTGAGCAGCTACGGTTATCTTTGGGAATATTTACTTGCCATTGCAACTTTTGCTAAGGACATTAGGTTCTCAAACTCTCCTCAGAATATCCAAAATCCCATTAAATATAATACAAGACTGTTTAACTGCCAAGAAATTATTATGTATGTCAAAACAAAGAGATTTTAGTTCTCAAAAAGCGTATACGCTTAAAAAAATATCTCGGTGCAAACTTTACTTCAAGGGTAAGGAGTTGAAGTAAACAAAACATTGTAAATATTTAGGAATTAGCACCAAGGCCGTATTCAGGGGAGGGGTTAGAGGGTTTGACCCCCTCCCTGAAATGTTTGTCTGACTCGTAAAAACATAATAATAATAATGCATAAAAACCCATTTTTGATGCGTTTTTAAAAGTTTTTTTTAAAAAAAGGTATTAACTAAAAATACCCAAAAAAACATTTTTCGAAATCTAGGGCCTCCAGCCCCTACCCCTGCGTACGTACTAAGTTATCTCAAACCAAGCTTGTCTGTTACATGTGAGCCTAAATTTCCTATGGATGGTCAAAAATTGCAAAAAAAAAGGATTTTGAGAGACAGGAAAGTCAAATATTGCAGGAACAGATCGAAAATTAAAACAAAACCAAGTTATTATTCCAAATCTAAGGAGAATTATGGCTTAGAATATCATTTCAGTTCCAACAAATGCTTAAACTTTAAAGTTAAATAGATACGGGTTTGGTTCCAAATCAGGTTGAACTATCCCCCGGCATGTTAGAAAAGTTTTAACTAGTAATTGACTGGACTTAGTCAACACATCATCTACCCTCGTTAGAAAAATGGTTCAAAGCATCAATGATAACATATTTTATGCGAGTGTTCATGTCGTTCTCAATTTGTCGCTCTGATGTTCTCGTGCAATTATTCGGGAAATTTCATATTTTTGAAAGTTGACAAATTAGCAGTTGAAAGGGAACGAATGTTGCTGATATTTGTACGTTTGCAATTGACAAGGTCGTATCTAGGGCGGTAGGGGATTTGACCCCCCCCACCCAATTGATGTCTGACTCGTAAAGCCACAACAAAAATGCATTTAAACAAATTTGGTCCGTTTTTAATTTTTTTTTGTATCTCACCCCCCCCACCCCCCATCGAAAAAAAATCCTGGATACAGCCCTGAAAATTGACGAGTGAGAATTTCTCGCATTTGTATCTATTTGTATAATTTACTCTCTAGAATGAAGAAATACTCCCGTGTTATCTTATCTAGCTATTTTAACTGACCCCTCAGACGCTTTTTGGAGTGGCTACAATCCAACACCTAAAACGAAGCATAACACTGCATCAGATAAGTCATTCTCTTATTACTTTCATTACAAGGATTGCAATGCATAATATTGATATTCATCCCTGTGCATTCGAAATTCCATAGTAAAACTACTATTAAAAACTTATTGCACAAAACTGCTATCCCAAAAAACGACTTAACATTCAAACACTATTTCAAATCCTTAAGATCAAGACAAAGTCTCAGCTCCTCCAGAGAAAGGAAACTTAGCGCCTCTGTTCGAAGTTTTCTGACACGGCATTCAGCAGTGTTAAACCTCTATCATCATTCCTAATCCTAAATCCAAGCAAAGTAGCAGCTGACTGTCCTTGTATCCACATATCAAATGATCACAATTCTTTTATAAGCTCCCATTTACAATTCAAAGCCAAATTAAAAATAAGCAAAAACCACCTTCCCACTACAATTCTTGTCGCGATACTATCCAGTTTAATTAAATTTCACACCTTGCATTTGTTTTTGGTAGCCAATTACTAAATTACTTTTACTACATTCAAGAATAGTTGCACGTTGTTAGAAAGGTCCGATCACGTGAAGTTTTTAACACATAGGAAAATATAATACTTTCAAACAAAGAAGTGGACAAAACAAACAAAAAAGCAACAAACTTTAAATAATAAGACATCTGAATATTTCGACTTCACGTCCAGAAGCCTTTAGCAACCGAAAACAAATAAATTAAACAAAATGTATAAATAAAATGAAAAGAAAAAACAAAAGAACAGACAAAACTCGCATCTTAATAACTTTCAATATCACCATTGTAATGCGTATTCGTGCTATTTGCATGGTGATATTGGAAGTTATTAAGATGCAAGTTTTATTTACTGTTTCGTTTTCCTTTTCTTCATATATACTGTTTAATTAAGCGTAATTCACTGCTTTCCGTTGATAAAGGTTTCCGGACGTGAAGTCGAAATATTCAGATTTCTTTATTATTTAAAGTTTGTTCCTTTTTTTTGTCCACTGCTTCGTTTTAAAATACTGTACCATTTTTTTCTATATTTTCATTTACTCAATTCTGTAAATGGAAAGGCAGTGTGGTCTGAGAAATTACTTAAAAATTACGAGGGGTCGACTACTTTTAAAAATCACAGACTAGAGGTGACGCGTACCAATCGTGGCTAAAGTTTGCCAAGCGTGACGATACTGTGCGGCACACGTGGCGCTCTGGTGTACGTACATCAGATAACGGAAAGTGGGTAACCCCTCGAGAAATTTGTGGGCGACATTGTCAATGAGGGTATTGTTATAATACCCTAAAATACAATGCTGCAATATGACACCTTGGCATCATCATCTTAATTTAAAATTCTTCGTTGAATATTTTTTTCTCTTTGTGACAAGAGGAGTTGGAATATTAGCCTCCAACAAACAAAATAAATGATGAAAGTTATGCTGGTATGACAAGTGTTTTTAATATTATTTGGTACCAAAATATATTAATGAGGAAGATATATTTTGGAATGGTTTAAAAGAATTAAGTTATATAAATTTTGCAAGAAAGTACGAAAAAAAAAAGTTTAACAAAATTTGCTGGACCAGCCCTCCCCTTGATAAGCGAATACTTTTCTACCCTTGAAGAACGAATATTATTTTAAAAACCTTAAGCTCTGTTTGAACCTGAGAAGTAAGTGCTAAATATGGAATAATAACCTTTGAAACATAATCGAAGAGTTGCATTGCAACGGGACTCTATTATCGTAACTTAACACGCTTCTTCCTCTAATATAAATTTAGCTTCGACTCCGGTTGTAAGATACATTATCCTATTGCGAATTGCCTGCTTGTTTATGATAAGGGTGTACATGCCCTTAAATAATTGCCAAGAGAGTCATGAAAGTAGCAGTTTAATGCTGTTTAAAAACAATGTGGTCGACGACCAGAAGCAACTACATGCGCAAGAGGGAGAAGGGGTTCGGTTCTGCACCCCCCCCCCAAAAAAAAATCCAGATTTTTACGATTTCTTTTTAGTTTGCCTGTTTTTGTTGTTTTCGGAGTTGTTCTCCCCCTCTCAATGGCATCAATTGGGTGGCAGACATGTCCCCCTAGACTTCCCCTCCAGGTTTTGAAAGTATTTTCTTTTATATATTCTCAATCATATTTCGAAATCACCCGCATCGAAAAACAACGAAATCACCCACTTGGATTTTCAAAAAATACTTTTCATATCCCAACTTTAGTGAAATGACCCCCCCCCTCCAACTGAAGTGAATTCCTAAATACGTACCTGCATGCGCGCCCCCTAAATTGAAGAAATAAGATAGATGACTAACTGAATGGTGTTTCATAGATCTTGATTTCGTCGTTTCGGACATCAAAGGGTTCTGGCGAACGAAACTAATCTAGTTTTATCAATCGCCAAAATCTTTTGGTGTCTAAAAAGTATGAAGTCAAGTCCAAGAGCCCACTGATGAGAAAAAACGAGTAAAAACTCTGTTTACAAGTTTAATATCTCTATGACATGTAAGATGGATATTTTTTTTCCAAGAAAGCCTACATTTCAAGGGGCAGGCGTATTCATAAGAGCAGCATAAGAAGGCAGATTCGATGAAAATCGCATGGGAATTGTAGAAATATTGTAAAAACTACAAGAACTCAGGAGGCTGGGTCCATGAATGAATACAATGAAATGTATTTGTTTCGTTGTGTTTTTAGTTTCTTGACATATTCTTTCTTAAAACTGACCAAAATTACTTATATTTTGACAGAACAATTTTTTTACTCCTCCCCCCCCCCCAAAAAAAAAAAAAACTACCCGTATTCCTGACTTCAGTAACTGATTGCATTTCACACATGATGCTTAAGACGGCCATAGGCGCCCGTGCTTAGTTGTAAGAATCTAAATGTCAAATTTTGACTAATTGGCAGATCAAATAATATTAGACCAAGAAAAAAAAACTTGACTTTTAGATACGCCCACTGGCATATCTAGAAGTCAAATTTTGATGTTCATAAAATAATTAAAACCCTAGTGTCATTTCTCTTACTTCCGTTACGATAGTCTACCGAAGAGTATTAAAATTGATGATAAATAGTATCTCTTTTACGGTAAGATTATAAAGAAATTGGTACTTATGCATTATGCGGTACCCACCGCTATAGACTGTACAAGGAAATACTAATGGAAACCGGTCAGACCGGTATTTGCAAGAGATAAATTGATCGCAAAGCGTGGTTTCTCACTGAGTTTACAATATTTAAACTGTTGTTTTTTTGCGGTTTAGGGGGGGGGGGAAGTACCCAGGTTAGGATAGGTTCCGTACTTAATATATGCTATGCCTTACCCCCTCCCCCCCTAATGTGCAACTATATAGCCCAAATTTGTTTCTAAACTATTATATATTCATCCTACTGTATTTTATTTCATTAGCATTAACCAAACTTGACTTCTTTCATGGGTACCGTATGATGCATAAGTACCAAGAAATTTGACAGGACCATTCTGTTTCACATGTCAACTGATAAGCTATTAATTGTGTTTTCACATTTGTAGCAGATTTACTATATATCTATTAATTGTGTTTTCACATTTGGAGCAGATTTACTATATATCTATTAATTGTGTTTTCACATTTGGAGCAGATTTACTATATATCTATTAATTGTGTTTTCACATTTGGAGCAGATTTACTATATATCTAGCTTGAAGATATCTAAAATAATCAGAGCTCAGGCCTCAGAGCACGGTCGCACTAAATCTCACGATACCTCCATGGTTTTCATATAATTTATCCTTCTTCACTATGCTAAGGCTTTTTTGTCTGCTAAGGCGAGGGAACTGGAAAGAATACTTGATGATTTTAACTCCATTTTCATTATTCAAAAGTGGAATCTAGCGCGTTATGGCCTCCGCACTATCATATTCTACATAAAGGCGTTGAATTAGTAAAAACCAGATTGCCCTCTCTGTATTATTTTTTGTTATTCTTTTCCACCATCTGGTATGGAGGGAGTGGTCACATAAACTTAGGAAAGGTCTCATTCGACTCAGTGGCGTCAGTTCATGGAAGCTATGATTTTAGGGGGAGGGGGTGTAAAATGTATTATTCAATATCTAGGGGAGGGGTCAAAATTGTTTTTTTCTTTCAATTTTTCGATCAAAATACACAAAAAAGAATTTTCAATGAAAATATCCAAAAAGAGGTATTTTTACCCTCCCCCCCTGCCCCTTAATTTGACGTCAATGATCGGAATGTAAATTTGAAGTCCTAGTGTACATTGTAAGGGCCTTAAGTGATTAAATGGTAACCAGTCCTCTTCCAATGCCGTTTTAAACTACAGGCCGGGACGTCCGCAGGGGGCCTTCCCCCATGAAATCCAAACTTTCCTCCAAATTTCTGAGCACTTATTATTCAGATTATCAATAAAATTTACTCAAGTATTATTTATCCTCCAACCCCTCCAAAAAAATTGTGGGTATGTGCCTGACTACAGATGCCTCCATGGCCCCCCATGTTATTGAATCAAAATTTTACAGATGGCCATTTTTCAATCGAAAGGTCCAAAAATGTGCTTCTGGGAGTGATGCGACCCACATAGCCCCAGAGGCAAGTCCCGTAAATTCTGCAAATCGGCCAACGTTGACAGTTAGGTTCTAAAGTAGAAAAAAATGCGAGGGATATTCAATCCGGGTAGTCTAATTGGTTGAATCTTTCGGGATTTCCTGGATAAAAGAAACCGTATATTTTTGTTGCGAGGAAGGTGTTCGGGGGCTGAAAATAGGCCATAAAACTGTCTCCCCCTGATCAGTTAGAAATTACATTCATAAGCAACCTAATGTGCAAATTGGGGGCAAGGGTATCTCAAAAATGGGATACGGGAAGAAACCTCCAAAAATAGGGCACGAATATAGACCAAAAAACTAATTTTTCGATTGGCTTGAAGCTTTCATCTGTAATTCTCTGGGAACCCCTTTCCGAATAAAAAAAAAAAAAAAAAAAAAAGTCACTATTAAAATGGGGACAAGGCAAGACCACATTCAGTGGACAGGCTAGGGGGTTTTGAACCCCCTGCCACTACCCGGAAATGTTCGCTTGACTCGTAAGAACGCAATAAAAATGCACGAAAACACATTTTTGATACGTTTTTTGTACCTCCCCCCCCCCCGAAAAAATAATCTTTGATACGGTCCTGGGACAAGGCATTTTTTAGCGAGTTGAAATTCGCTACTGCGTCATTGGACCCAAGAGATCCTAATGTACAAAAAAATTTTGCGGGGACACGAGCTTCCAGAAAATGAGGCCCAAAAAAGTTCAAACCAAAAAAAAGTCAAACATTGGTACTTCCTTGTTAGCTAGTACACGCTCGAGAATTTTTATCGCAAACATGAGACAATAATCGGTTTTCACGGTGTTTACACCAGACAATTAGATTCGGCTCGGTGGGAAACTACATTGTAGCTATATTTTAATTAAGTATTTAGTTGGTATTTTGGTTATGTTAGTTTAGGTTACGTATTTAATATAATGCGCTTTGGGCGGTTTCCCTTCCATAATTCTTTGTTGTAGTTCCCATAGTTTTTTTTTTTACTAAACTATTATATTTCATTATGATTAACCTAACTTCAATTCTTGATTGTGTACTAGCTAACAAGGAAGTACCCAAACATTTTCTGATCATCTTGAAGCTTGCATCCTTAGGTCCTTGGGCCACGGGGGCCCAAAAGCACAATAAATAATGAAAATAAAATTTACCCCCCCCCCAAACAAAAAAATATTGGGCCTAAAATTTTTCCTCGAAAGGCCAGAAACATATAGCATTTAGTCCTTGGCCTATCAAATAAAACTTACTTTTTTATTATTGGCTAGCCCCCAATTTTTTTTCTTGTTGCTCCCTACCCCCCCCCCTAAAAATGGAAAATACAGGACTACCAAGAGAGGTCAAAGAGGAAGGGGTTTAAATGCCTCAGGCCCGGGTGAAAATAGGAGATGGAGCTTTTTCTTACTTTGCGAATTCATACGCTAAAGTTTTAATGACATTTATTTTCGCTGAATCATTGAGTAAGAATTAAAGCAAAACAGCATAAAACTAAGAATGACCTTAAGAATTTAAGCAAGGAAGACAGTAACGCATCGTTTCCTTGCATTTAATTTTCCACGAGCGTGTTAAGCCCACTCGTATCCAATAATACAGTCTGGTGAGCATCAGCATTTGATCTTCACTTGCATCGCGTTATCCACAAAAAGATTTACAATAGGCCACGTTCCATGACCCAAAATTGATTTCCCTTTACAATTGTTACACGCTCCTACACAGGAAATACTATTTTGTTTTTCCTGTGAGTGTTTATCAGATTCATCCCAGCAATAAATTTCCAGCAATAGCCTAATCAGATGTAGGTCATTCAATTATCACTAATCGACCAACTCATGCAATTCGGTTGAGAATCAGGGAAATAAAAATCAATTTAGGGGCGGAGAGCTAGAAACTTCAATAAAAACATTTTCCAAAGCTTGTTGCATAATTACCTCTGAGGGGCTATATCAGATAAAGCCTCTGACTGGATCTCTGGCAACGACTCAAGTCCCAAGCAATCTCGCCGTAGACGATCTACCTCCATTTTTAGTGGGCGGTAATCCTCCATCAGACGACGAACTCGGTCTGCAGCTCTACCGCGGTTCTCATCAGTCTGTTTAATAACAAGTTCAATCTGTAAATAAAAGATAAAAAGTGGAATTCAGAAATGAAAGAAAGTAAAAAGCCATTCTATTTTCCTCAGTGAAAAGAAAGACAAAATATTATAACAGAAGTGTGACTCTCCAATTACAGAACAGTGTAACGACAGTGTTACAAGCTTAAGCAGAGAGCAAAAAAAACATTTGATGCTGGAGCCAGACTGTTATTATCTCAAGTTGACTGTTTATGTTACATCATTGATAAAATAAAAATACAAAAACAATTCAATTGAATTGAAAGTAATAGCATCGAAATTCTGCGAAAAAAAGGTATTGTGATAAATATTTATCATAAAAAATAAAAATTCGTTCTCAAAATAGACTAAAAAGTAGGAAATAATTACTTTCCCGAAAAACTATGAATATAAGGGAAAACGGAATGGGCTTTACATAACATGGATATCATATTTATCTAAGTTATAAATACATAAATGAAAAAAGTCGGTGAGTTGAGAAAAACGAGCTAAAAAAAATAAGTTAGGTAAAGCAAATCCCTTTTGCACCCCCTTTTTTCACTTATCTTTATACATTCCTAAGATAAACAGATTTACTTTCTACTTTTTAATCTATTTTGAAAACGAGTTTTTTTTATAATTACTATTTTCGACTTTTTAGTCTTCCGAATTTATTAATGTAATTTTCCTGCCGCAATACTACAAAGAATTTTGAACATCTCATCAAAAAGTAAACTTTCATTTTTTTAGCTTCTTTGACTAACATAAAGAGAGACTATGCATTAAAAAAACTCAAAATTTGAACTTAAGTTACCACCGCCACAGGCCAGTGTCTTTAACACTGCTCTTTCAAGTCTTTTATAACAGTTTTTACAATATACTTTTTGCTGTGCCCCATCAACCGTTTGTGCTGTTTTATTCATACAAGAAAGATTACACAAGAGGAAAGAATTTTGACTATTTATTATTGCATTGTCATTGGAACATCACATACTGATAAAATTTCGAAGTAACTGAACATTCAGAAAAGGGTAAAAAAAAAACGGCTCACAAATTTAACACATTTATGTTTCGAAAAAAAAAACTTAGTGAGTTCAGGAAGACGAGTTAAAAGTGGCACAGAATGTAAATACACTGTTTTATTTACGAGGACATATCTCATAAAGGGTAAAAAAAATTGTCCGCAGCTCTCGGCTCTTGCCCCTTCCTCCAAGAAAACTTAGATGGTTACTGTTTGGTTCACGCCAATACATGCTAACAATTCTCTCTGAAAAAATTGCAGATGTTTCATTTTTATCTAAATACATTTCCGGCATGACTACTTGATTTTGCTTTATTATGTTATGGGTAATCGAAGATAAAATTTACGCTTGCTGGTGTGTCAGTTCGATCTCTGTGTCGAGTTGCATTTTCTTGTTGCATTGAAATTATTAGTCAGTGTGAAACAGAACTAATCATTAATATTTCATTATTACTATCACCCCTAGTACTAACAACTCACTGCAGCACCAAGCCGCTTGAAGATAACACAGATGCACACGCTCCTCCTCCACCCCAGTCAGAGGGAGGCTTTACTCTCTAACCCATCCCAGGAAGTTCGGATTTCCTCCAAATTCTTCCTTATGACCTCTTCCCAAAACATTTGGGACGACCTGTTTTTCAATTGGCCCCAGATGAACGGCCAAATAGAACAATCTTTGGCACTCTCTTTCCCTGACCGTAAAGCGTGTCCTAGTCACCTCAATCTTAAACTTAGCTCTGACAGAGCACGAACATCGCTTCGATTAGCGAAAACTGCAACGCCGAGCCACAAAAAGGCCTTCTGAAGCGGAAAAGAATCGCTTCGCCACGCTTCTTCAGCTTGAAGTTGAAAAGAATCGTGTAGCGAGGCAATGTTTTTAAGAAAAAAAGAGAATGGATGCTGAAAAATTAATAAATATTAAATATCCTGTATTGTATGATATACGCAGTAGAGAATAAAAGGACCTGGAAGTCAAGGAAAATGCACGGAAGGAGGTGGCAAAAGCACTTGATGAATTAGGTGAAAATGTGTTTGGTATTTGCTCAATCTTTGAAATGACTAGCCTAGCTCTTAATAATAAAAAAAAAAAAAAAATAACACAAGCTATTTGCTAAAAATCCCCTGAGCCCTCTGTTTATATTAGTGTATGTTGTAGGCTTACATCTGGCCAACAGAATGCTCATAATATAATACAGATCCTTCAATTACAGTTGAAATAATCAAAGCAAAAAATTGCCTTCAGTGCGAATTGCCAAGCGATTTTCGTTTCGCCTCGTGAACTATTTTTTCCCAAGCTATTTTTTGTCGTGCTCTGTCAGAACTTAGCTTTACTTTAATTATAGCCATGGAAAGCGGGATAGAGCCTCATTTTTTGTAAAGCTTGTTGATTGATATACGGCCAGTCAAAGGGATGCCAAAAAATTCATGAATTTATGATTAGCTATCATAAGTTCTAAATCACCTTTAAAGGACTTTTAATTCAAAACAGTTTCTGAAACAAAAGTAGACATCAACTAGCCATCTCATGAGCCATGGTTCACTATTTACAAGTACCAGGTTCCCTGTGACCTGGTCACTATTTATTATAGGTTACCAGGTACCATTATAATATGGTAACCAAAATATTTAATGAAAGATATACTAGATACCACTTTTGCATGCTCATTTATATGACTGTGCCTCCAAGAAACTTGAAGGATCGCAGTCATGAGAGAGGAAGAGAATCAGTTGAATTAGTACCTTAGATGGCTTTTTACAGATAATACATGAGGAAAATATATTTTTCTTAAAGAAGCAAAGACTGAGACTCAAACTCCATCACACATAAATTTACTAAGAAAAAGAGAAGGCCGTAACGCCTAAAAATGACCTTCCATGTTGTAATAGATTGCAATCTTTGCTGAAAAAAATTAAATAAAAAAACAAGTTTTTTTAATTGAAAGTAAGGAACGACGTTATAACTTAGAACGAACAGAAATTATTCCGCATATGAAAGGGGCTATCCCCTCCTCAACGCCTCGCGCTTTACGCTAAAGTTTGACTTTGTCACAACTCTATTTTTTTTAACAATAAAAAACTTTAGCGCAAAGAGCGAGGCATTGAGGAGGGGACAGCCCCTTTCATATACGGAATAATTTCTGTTCGTTTTTGTTTTAACGTCGTTCCTTACTTTCAGTTAAAAAAAAACTTTTTTTTATTTAATTTTTGAACGTTTTTGAATAAATGCAGGTTTTGATATTGGCTCACCTTACAAGAATAATTAAAACAAAATTTGCATACTAATTTTACTTTTATTTCGTTAAATGGCTATCTCGAAACTTGTTTAATTTTATTTACGAACGTTTTTATTAGTAATAAATATACGTAACTTATGAATTAACTTACCTAACGAACTTCTATATTCATTGATTTTTAATACTTATATAAGGGGGTTCGCCCCCTAGTCAATACCTTGCTCTTTAAGCTAAAGTTCGAATTTTGTTCCAATTCTTTAAAAATCACCCATTAATCACAAAGGCCGTTAATAAGAATAAATAGCTCTTATGAAAGTACTAAAAAATCTTTGGCTTAAAGAGCGAGGTATTGACTAGGGGGTGAACCCAATCATATATGTAATATTTTCTGTTCGTTTTAAATTTTGATGTTGCTCCTTACTTTTAGTAGAAAAACTTTTTTTTTATTTAGTTTCTGATCTTTTTCTTTAATAATGATGGGAAATCCAGCGCCCCCTTCATAGCAATGTCCCTTCCCCAATGAAAACTTCCTTCATGGAAAGATCCTCCCATATAACCCCCCCCCCCCAGCAGAAAAAATCCCCCCTGAAAACGTCTGTATACTTCCCAATAACCAATACTATATGTTAACATTAGTAGGGAGGCCCAATCGACTCCAGGGCGAACACAACTGCTGCCATCTATAATTGAGTCTAACGCGATCAGTACATAATTTATTCATGGTTTATTGATCCACGAAGGGGGGACAGATTTCTGAGAAATTGATTGCATAGTCGACTAGGACAGGATTTCTGGGAAATTCATTACATAATCGGCGGGAATAATTGATCTACAAAAGGGGGAATTAAGAAACAATATGGCTTCTTTGATCTTTAGGTCTGAGGGATAAATGGTCTTTAGTGACAGAGATAAATTAATATTCTATTTTTTAAATATGGCTTCTCAGGTCATTAGACTTAGCGATAAATTAATATTCTATCGAAGCCTTAATAGAGTAACCAAGAACACCTTAGAGATGAAGAGATTAACGCGGGAATTTTTTTCATGGGAATATGTGACAGCGCAGGGATGCCAAAACAAAAGGAACACGCAGAAATTACGTTTAGGGATTATTTGGGCGAAACAGTTTGAGACATTTTAGAAGATGATTTGGGCGAAAACCGTTTGAGACATTTTAGAAGATGATTTAGGCGAAACCGTTTGAGACATTTTAGAAGATGATTTGGGGTGAAACTCCGTGGTCATTATAATACACAAGCTCCATTTGAACAGTGTTTTGAGGTCCCCTACCCCACCCCAAAGGGTCCACTACCCCACCCAAAGGGCCCCCCTACCCCAACCCCAAAGGCCCCCCGGGCCCCCAAAGGCCCCTCCCCATTTTTTTAATACTTTTTTGTGCACTTGAGACACAAAAGGGCCCCCACATTTCAAAAGGCTTTATTATATCTTTTCAGAACAAGTTCCTTTCTTAATATCCCTCTTAAACCCATTTTACAAGTTGAAGTACTCATTCTTTTCACCCACAACTTTACAACTTTTTGAACACCCCAACACCAAGAAATACTTTTCAAAGGCTTTATTATATCTTTTCAAAACAAGTTCATTACGTAATGTCCCTCCTAAACCCATTTTACAAGTTGAAGTACACATCCATTCACACACAACTTTAACTTACGGCTTTTTGCATACTCCAACACCAAGCAATACTTTTCAAAAGGCATTGTTATATTATTTCAGAACAAGTTCTTTTCTTAATGTCCCTCCTAAACCAATTTACAAGTTGAAGTACCCATCCTTTTCACCCACATACAAACAGAGAAAGACAGGCACTTTAGACATACAAACCAACAAAGACAGACACTTCAGACATACAAACCAACAAAGACAAATATTTCAGACAAACAAAAAGAAAAAGACAGGTACTTTAGACATACAAACCAACAAAGACAAACACTTCAGACATACAAACAGAGAAAGACAGGCACCTTAGACATACAAACCAACAAAGACAGACACTTCAGACATACAAACCAACAAAGACAAACACTACAGACATACAAACCAACAAAGACAGCCACTTCAGACATTCAAACCAACAAAGACAAATACTTGAGACATACAAACAGAGAAAGACAGACATTTCAGACATACAAACCAACAAAGACAGACACTTCAGACATACAAACCAACAAAGACAAACACTTCAGACACACAAACAGAGAAAGACAAACACTTTAGACATACAAACAGAGAAAGACAGACACTTCAGACATACAAACCAACAAAGAAAAGCACTTTAGACATACAAACCAACAAAGACAGACACTTCAGACATACAAACCAACAAAGACAGACACTTCAAACATACACACCAACAAAAATAAACACTACAGACAAACAAACAGAGAAAGACATGCACTTTAGACATACAAACTAACAAAGACAGACACTTCAGACATACAAACCAACAAAGACAAACACTTCAGACATACAAACAGAGAACAACAAACACTTTAGACATACAAACAGAGAAAGACAGACACTTCAGACATACAAACCAACAAAGACAGACACTTCAGACATACAAACAGAGAAAGACAAACACTTTAGACATAAAAACCAACAGACAGACACTTCAGACATAAAAACCAACATAGACAAACACTTCAGACATACAAACCAACAAAGACAGACACTTCACACATACAAACCAACAAAGACAGACACTTCAGACAAGCAAACCAACAAAGACAAAAACTTCAGACATACAAACCAACAAAGACAGACACTTCAGACAAACAAACCAACAAAGACGAACACTTTAGACATACAAACCAACAAAGACAAACACTTCAGACATACAAACCAACAAAGACAAACACCTTAGACATACAAACAGAGAAAGATAAGCACTTTAGACATACAAACCAACAAAGACAGACACTTCAGACATACAAAAGAGCAAAGACAGACTCTTTAGACATACAAAAAGAGAAAGACAAACACTCTAGACATACAAACCAACAAAGACAGACACTTCAGACATACAAACAGAGAAAGATATGCACTTTAGACATACAAACCAACTAAGACAGACACTTCAGACATACAAACCAACAAAGACAAACACTTCAGACATACAAACAGAGAAAGACAGGCGGTTTAGACATAAAAACCAACAATGACAGACACTTCAGACATACAAACCAAAAATAACAAACACTTCAGACATACAAACAGAGAAAGACAAACACTTTAGACATACAAAAAGAGAAAGACAGGCACTTTAGACATACAAACCAACAAAGACAGACACTTCAGACAAGCAAACCAACAAAAACAAACACTTCAGACATACAAACAGAGAAAGACAAACCCTTTAGACATACAAACAGAGAAAGACAGGCACTTCAGACATACAAACAGAGAAAGACAAGCACTTTAGACATACAAACCAACAAAGACAGACACTTCAGACATACAAACCAACAAAGACAGGCACTTTAGACATACAAACCAACAAAGACAGACACTATAGACATACAAACCAGCAAAGACAGACACTTTAGACATACAAACAGAGAAAGACATGTACTATAGACATACAAACCAACAAAGACAGACACTTCAGACATACACACAGAAAAAGACAAGCACTTTAGACATACAAACCAACAAAGACAGACACTTCAGACATACAGACAGAGAAAGACAAGCACTCTAGACATACAAACAAACAAAGACAAACACTTCAGACATACAAACAGAGAAAGACAGGCACTTTAGACATAGAAACCAACAAAGACAGACACTTCAGACATACAAACAGAGAAAGACAGACACTTTAGACATACAAACAGAGAAAGACAAGCACTTTAGACATACAAACCAGCAAAGACAGACACTTTAGACATACAAACAGAGAAAGGCAGGCACTTTAGACATACAAACCAACAAAGACAGACACTTCAGACATACAAACAGAGAAAGACAGACACTTTAGACATACAAATCAACAAAGACAGACACTTCAGACATACAAACCAACAAAGACAGACACTTCAGACATACAAACCAACAAAGACAAACACTTTAGACATACAAACCAACAAAGACAGACACTTCAAACATACACACCAACAAAGATAAACACTACAGACAAACAAACAGAAAGACAGGCACTTTAGACATACAAACCAACAAAGACAGACACTTCAGACATACAAACCAACAAAGACAAACACTTCAGACATACAAACAGAGAAAGACAAGACACTTTAGACATACAAACAGAAAAGACAGACACTTCAGACATACAAACCAACAAAGACAGACACTTCAGACATACAAACCAACAAAGACAAACACTTCAGACATACAACCAACAAAGACAGACACTTCAGACATACAAACCAACAAAGACAGACACTTCAGACATACAAACAACAAAGACAGACACTTCAGACAAGCAAACCAACAAAGATAAACACTTCAGACATACAAACCAACAAAGACAGACACTTCAGACAAGCAAACCAACAAAGACAAACACTTCAGACATACAAACCAACAAAGACAGACAGTTCAGAAATACAAACCAACAAAGACAAACACTTTAGACATACAAACAGAGAAAGATAAGCACTTTAGACATAAAAACCAACAAAGACAGATACTTCAGACATACAAACCAACAAAGACAGGCACTTTAGACATACAAACCATCAAAGAAAGACACTATAGACATACAAACCAGCAAAGACAGACACTTTAGACATACAAACAAAGAGAAAAGACCGACCACTTCAGACATACAAACCAACAAAGACAGACACTTCAGACATACAAACAGAGAAAGACAAGCACTCTAGACATACAAACCAACAAAGACAGACACTTCAGACATACAAACAGAGAAAGACAGGCACTTTAGACATACAAACCAACAAAGACAGACACTTCAGACATAAAAACCAACAAAGACAAACACTTCAGACATACAATCAGAGAAAGACAGGCGCTTTAGACATACAAACCAACAAAGACAGACACTTCAGATAAGCAAACCAACAAAAACAAACACTTCAGATATACAAACAGAGAAAGACAAACACTTTAGACATGCAAACAGAGAAAGACAGGCACTTCAGACATACAAACCAACAAAGACAGGCACTTTAGACATAAAAACCAACAAAGACAGACACTATAGACATACAAACCAGCAAAGACAGATACTTTAGACATACAAACAGAGAAAGACATGTACTATAGAAATACAAACCAACAAAGACAGACACTTCAGACATACAAAAAGAGAAAGACAAGCACTTTAGAGATACAAACCAACAAAGACAGACACTTCAGACATACAAACAGAGAAAGACATGCACTTTAGACATACAAACCAACAAAGACAGACATTTCAGACATACAAACCAACAAAGACAAACACTTCAGACATACAAACAGAGAAAGACAGGTGCTTTAGACATACAAACCAACAATGACAGACACTTCAGACTTACAAACCAACAAAAACAAACACTTCAGACATACAAACAGAGAAAGACAAACACTTTAGACATACAAACAGAGAAAGACAGGCACTTTAGACATACAAACCAACAAAGACAGACACTTCAGACATACAAACGAACAAAGACAAACACTTTAGACATACAAACAGAGAAAGACAGGCGCTTTAACATACAAACCAACAAAGACAGACACTTCGGATAAACAAACCAACAAAAACAAACACTTCAGACATACAAACAGAGAAAGACAAACACTTTAGACATGCAAACAGAGAAAGACAGGCACTTCAGACATACAAACAGAGAAAGCCAAGCACTTTACACATACAAACCAACAAAGACAGACACTTCAGACATACAAACCAACAAAGACAGGCACTTTAGACATACAAACCAACAGACAGGCACTTTAGACATACAAACCAACAAAGACAGACACTTAAGACATACAAACCAGCAAAGACAAACACTTTAGACATACAAACAGAGAAAGATAAGCACTTTAGACATACAAACCAACAAAGACAGACACTTCGGACATACAAACCAACAAAGACAGGCACTTAGAATACAAACACAAAGGCAGACACTATAGACATACAAACCAGCGAAGACAGACACTTTAGACATACAAACAGAGAAAGACATGTACTATAGACATACAAACCAACAAAGACAGCTACTTCAGACATACAAACAGAGAAAGACAAGCACTTTAGACATACAAACCAACAAAGACAGACACTTCAGACATACAAACAGAGAAAGACAAGCACTTTAGACATACAAACCAGCAAAGACAGACACTTCAGACATACAAACAGAGAAAGAGCAGACACTTCAGACATACAAACCAACAAAGACAGACACTTCAGACATACAAACCAACAAAGACAAACACTTCTAGACATACAAACCAGAGAAAGACAAGCACTTTAGACATACAAACCAACAAAGACAGAATTTATTGACATACAAACCAGCAAAGACAGACACTTTAGACATACAAACAGAGAAAGACATGTACTATAGACATACAAACCAACAAAGACAGACACTTCAAACCTAAAAACCAACAAAGACTAACACTTTAGACAAACAAACAGAGAAAGACGGGTACTTTAAACATACAAACCAACAAAGACAAACACTTCAGACATACAAACCAACAAAGACAAACACTTCAGACATACAAACAGAGAAAGACAGGTACTTTAGAAATACAAAACCAACAAAGACAGACACTTCAGACATACAAACCAACAAAGACAAACACTTTAGACATACAAACAGAGAAAGACAAGCACTTTAGACATACAAACCAACAAAGACAGACACTTCACACATACAAACCGACAAAGACAAACACTTCAGACATACAAACAGAGAAAGGCAGGCACTTTATACATACAAACCAACGAAGACAGACACTTCAGACATACAAACAGAGAAAGACAGACACTTTATAAATACAAACCAACAAAGACAGACACTTCAGACATACAAACCAACAAAGATAAACACTTCAGACATACAAACCAACAAAGTCAGGCACTTTAGAAATACAAAACAACAAAGACAGACACATCAGACATACAAACCAACAAAGACAAACACTTCAGACATACAAACAGAGAAAGACAGAAACTTTAGACACACAAACCAACAAAGACAGACACTTCAGACATACAAACCAACAAAGACAAACACTTCAGACATACAAACAGAGAAAGACAGGCACTTTAGACATACAAACCTACAAAGACAGACACTTCAGACATACAAACCAACAAAGACAAACACTTCAGACATACAAACATAGAAAGACAGGCACTTTAGACATACAAACCAACAAAGACAGACACTCAGACATACAAACCAACAAAGACAAACACTTCAGACATACAAACAGAGAAAGACAGGCACTTTAGACATAGAAACCAACAAAGACAGACACTTCAGACATACAAACCAACAAAGACACACTTTAGACATACAAACAGAGAAAGACAAGCACTTTAGACATACAAACCAACAAAGACAAACACTTCAGACATACAAACAGAGAAAGACAGGCACTTTAGACATACAAACCAACAAAGACAGACACTTCAGACATACAAACCAACAAAGACAAACACTTCAGACATACAAACATAGAAAGACAGGCACTTTAGACATACAAACCAACAAAGACAGACACCTCAGACATACAAACCAACAAAGACAAACACTTCAGACATACAAACAGAGAAAGACAGACACTTTAGACATACAAACCAACAAAGACAGACACTTCAGACATACAAACAGAGAAAGACAGGCACTTTAGACATACAAACCAAAAAGACAGACACTTCAGACATACAAACAGAAAGACAACACTTTAGACATACAAACAACAAAGACAGACACTTTAGACAAACAAACAACAAAGAAAGCACTTTAGACATACAAACCAACAAAGACAGACACTTCAGACATACAAACAGAGAAAGACAGGCACTTTAGACATACAAACCAACAAAGACAGACACTTCAGACATACAAACAGAGAAAGACAGACACTTTAGACATACAAACCAACAAAGACAGACACTTCAGACAATACAAACCAGACAAAGACACAAAGACACTTCAGACATCAAACAACAAAGACAACACTTAGACATACAACCAACAAAGACAGACACTTCAGACATACAAACCAACAAAGACAGACACTTCAGACATACAAACAACAAAGACAACACTTAGACATACAACAACAAAGACAACACTTCAGACATACAAACCAACAAAGACAAACACTTCAGACATACAAACAGAGAAAGACAAGCACTTTAGACATACAAACCAACAAAGACAGACACTTCAGACATACAAACCAACAAAGACAAACACTTCAGACATACAAACAGAGAAAGACAGGCACTTTAGACATACAAACAGAGAAAGACAGACACTTCAGACATACAAACCAACAAAGACAAAGACATCAGACATACAAACAGAGAAAGACAAGCACTTTAGACATTAGACATTCAAACCAACAAAGACAGACACTTCAGACATACAAACAGAGAAAGACAGGCACTTCAGACATACAAACCAACAAAGACAAATACTTCAGACATACAAACAGAGAAAGACAAGCACTAGACATACAAACCAACAAAGACAGACACTTCAAACATGCACACCAACAAAGATAAACACTTCAGACATACAAATAGAGAAAGACGTGTACTTTAGACATACATACCAACAAATACAAACAGATCAGACATACAAACCAACAAAGACAGACACTTCAGACATACAAACAGAGAAAGACAGACACTTTAGACATACTAACCAACAAGGACAAACACTTCAGAGATACAAACAGAGAAAGACATGCACTTTAGACACACAAACCAACAAAGACAGACAGTTGGATATGCAAAAACACCCGCCCAGACACACAAGCGAAAAGAGTGAGAGTCACATGCAAACATATAGATTCAAACATACAAACCGAGAAAGACACGCACTTCAGGTATACAAACCATCAAAGACAAACACTGGGACTTGCAAAGACCAACCCTGAAAAACAGACAAATAGAGTGAGAGACACATACAAATACAAAGATTCAGACATACAAACCGAGAAAGACAGGCAGTGGGACAAGCAAACACACGCCCAAACACACACAGGCAAAGAGAGTGAGAAACACATACAAACACATAGATTCAAACATACAAACCGAGAAAGACAGGCACTGGGATAAGCATACACCTGCCCGCAAATGCGGGCAGGTGTATGGTGTATTAACTGATAAGTTAATACACGTGACAGGTGTATTAACTTAGAGTGGCGTGCCACTCTAAGTTAACCTAAATTAACCCAACTTTTTGCATTTGCCTATGTTAACCTAAATTAACCCAACTTTTTGCAGTTGCATGTGCATTCCAGTACATGTCTTTCTCGGTTTATGTGTCTGAATCTATGTAATTGTATGTGTTTCTCACTCTCTTTGCCAGTGTGTGCGGGCAGGTGTTTGTTTGTCCCAGTGCCTGTCTTTCTCGGTTTGTATGTTTGAATCTATGTGTTTGTATTTGTTTCTCACTCTCTTTGCCTGAGTGTGTTTGGGCGTGTGTTTGCTTGTCCCACTGCCTGTCTTTCTCGGTTTGTATGTCTGAATCTTTGTATTTGTATGTGTCTCTCACTCTATTTGTCTGTTTGTCAGGGTTGGTGTTTGCAAGTCCCAGGGTTTGTCTTTGATAGTTTGTATATCTGAAGTGTGTGTCTTTCTCGGTTTGTATGTTTGAATCTATATGTTTGTATGTGACTCTCACTCTTTTTGCTTGTGTGTCTGGGCAGGTGTTTGCATATCCAACTGTCTGTCTTTGTTGGTTTGTATGTCTGAAGTGTCTGTCCTTGTTGGTTTGCATGTCTAAAGTGTCTGTCTTTCTCTGTTTGTATGTCTGAAGTGTCTGTCTTTGTTGGTTTGTATGTCTGATGTGTCTTTGTTGGTTTGTATGTCTAAACTGCATGTCTTTCTCTGTTTGTACGTCTGAAGTGTTTATCTTTGTTGGTGTGCATCTTTGAAGTTTCTGTCTTTGTTGGTTTGTATGTCTAAAGTGCTTGTCTTTCTCTGTTTGTATGTCTGAAGTATTTGTCTTTGTTGGTTTGTATGTCTAAAGTGCCTGTCTTTCTCTGTTTGTATGTCTGAAGTGTTTATCTTTGTTGGTTTGTATGTCTGAAATGTCTGTCTTTGTTGGTTTGTATGTCTAATGTCCAAAGAGCTTGTCTTTCTCTGTTTGTATGTCTGATGTGTTTGTCTTTGTTGGTTTGTATGTCTGACGTGTCTGTCTTTCTCTGTTTGTATGTCTAAAGTGTCTGTCTTTCTCTGTTTGTATGTCTGAAGTGTTTGTCTTTGTTGGTTTGTATGTCTGAAGCGTCTGTCTTTGTTGGTTTGTATGTCTAAAGTGCATGTCTTTCTCTATTTGTATGTCTGAAGTGTTTGTCTTTGTTGGTTTGTATGTCTGAAGTGTCTGTCTTTCTCTGTTTGTATGTCTGAAGTATTTGTCTTTGTAGGTTTGTATGTCTAAAGTGCCTGTCTTTCTCTGTTTGTATGTCTGAAGTGTTTCTTTTTGTTGGTTTGTATGTCTGAAGTGTCTGTGTGTCTGTCTTTCTCTGTCTGTATGTCTAAAGTGTTTGTCTTTCTCTGTTTGTATGTCTGAAGTGTGTCTTTGTTGGTTTGTATGTCTGAAGTGTCTGTCTTTGTTGGTTTGTATGTCTGAAGTGTCTGTCTTTCTCTGTTTGTATGTCTGAAGTATTTGTCTTTGTTGGTTTGTATGTCTAAAGTGCCTGTCTTTCTCTGTTTGTATGTCTGAAGTGTTTGTCTTTGTTGGTTTGTATGTCTGAAGTGTCTGTCTTTTGTTTGTATGTCAGGTGCTGTCTTTTGTTTGTATGTCTGAAGTGTTTGTCTTTGTTGGTTTGTATGTCTAAAGTGCCTGTCTTTCTCTGTTTGTATGTCTGAAATGTTTGTCTTTGTTGGTTTGTATGTCTGAAGTGTCTGTCTTTGTTGGTTTGTATGTCTAAATTGCCTATCTTTCTCTGTTTGTAGTGTGGGTGAAAAGGATGGGTACTTCAACTTGTAAATTGGTTTAGGAGGGACATTAAGAAAAGAACTTGTTCTGAAATAATATAATAATGCCTTTTGAAAAGTATTGCTTGGTGTTGGGGTATGCAAAAAGCCGTAAGGTAAAGTTGTGTGTGAATGGATGAGTACTTCAACTTGTAAAATGGGTTTAAGAGGGATATTAAGAAAGGAACTTGTTCTGAAAAGATATAATAAAGCATTTTGAAATGTGGGGGCCCTTCTGTGTCTCAAGTGCACAAAACAAGTATTAAAAAAGGGGGCCTTTGGGGGCACGGGGCCTTGGGGCACGGGGGCCTTTGGGGGATTGGGGGACCTTCGGGGATGAGGTAGGGGGCCCTTTGGGGCGAGGTAGGAGCCCCTTTGGGGTGGGGTAGGGGACCTCACAACACTGTTCAAATGGAACTTGTGCATTATAACGACCACGGAGTTTCACCCAAATCAATCATCTTCTTAAATCATCTTCTAAAATGTCTCAAATGGTTTCGCCTAAATCATCTTCTAAAATGTCTCAAACGGTTTCGCCCAAATCATCTTCTAAAATGTCTCAAACTGTTTCGCGCAAATAATCCCTAAACGTAATTTCTGCGTGTTCCTTTTGTTTTGGAATCCCTGCACTGTCACATTTGAAATTCCCATGAAAAAATTCCCGCGTTAATCTCTTCATCTCTAAGGTGTTCTTGGTTACTCTATTAAGGCTTCGATAGAATATTAATTTGTCGCTAAGTCTAATGACCTGAGAAGCCATATTTAGAAAATAGAATATTAATTTATCTCTGTCACTAATGACCATTTATCCCTCAGACCTAAAGATCAAAGAAGCCATATTGTTCCTTAATTCCCCTTTTGTGGATCAATAATTCCCGCCGATTATGTAATCAATTTCCCAGAAATCATGTCCTAGTCGATTATGCAATCAATTTCTCAGAAATCTGTCCCCCTTCGTGGATCAATAAACCATGAATAAATTATGTACTGATCGCGTTAGACTCAATTATAGATGGCAGCAGTTGTGTTCGCCCTGGAGTCGAAAGGGCCTCCCCACTAACATTGGGTAAAGTTCATAACTTTCATCACTCCCCCCGGGGACTCCGAGGGATTAAGTCATCTAAAAGACACAGTTATCATATTTTCGACCATGTTGAACAAAATGGCTATCTCAAATTTATGATCGGGCGACTTTGGGAAAAAAATGAGCGTGGGAGGGGGCCTAGTTGCCCCCCCCCATTTTTTGTCACTTAAAAAGGGCACTAGAACTTTTAATTTCCGTTCCAATGAGCCCTCCCATGATATTCTAAGACCACTGGGTCGATACGATCACCCCTGGAAAAAAAATTAATAAATAAAAAATAAACACGCATCCGTGATCTTTCTTCTGGCAAAAAATGCAAAATTCCACATTTTTATAGATAGGTGCTTGAAACCTCTACAGTAGGGTTCTCTTATACGCTGAATATGATGGTGTGATTTTCATTAAGGTTCTATAACTTTTAGGGGGTATTTCACCCTTTTTTCGAAAATCAGCTACATTTTCTCAGGAGCGTAACTTTTGATAGGTAAGACTAAACTTGATGAAACTTATATATTTGAAATCAGCATTAAAATCTGCTTCTTTTTATGTATCTATTGGTATTAAAATTCCGTTTTTTAGAGTTTCGGTTACCATTGAGCCGGGTCGCTCCTTACTTACAGTTCCTTACCACAAACTGTTTGACTAAGACATTCCAATTGCGATTGAAAATTTAGACTTCTCTGTTATTTCAACAGAAAAGAAAAAAGCAAAAATCTAGAGAAACAAGAACAGGAACGTGCACATTCCAATACTAATCTTCAAAAAAAAAAAAAAAAAAAAAAAAAAAAAAAAAAAAAAAAAAAAAAAAAAAAAAAAAAAAAAACAAAAAAAAAAAAGCTAAAGTACTTCATTTTTATTGTTCTGTGAGAAGAGTAAAAATTTGAGATACGCTCTATCACCTTGGACCCTAAGAATTTATCTGATCAGCAAAATACAGTCACATGATATCGCAAAGACCCTCAATAAAGAATTAGTTATTCAAAACCTGGTACTTAAACAAGATTTTGCGTCGGGGGCAACGCCAACTGAAAAAAAATAACTAGGAACGGACAAATTATGTGATAAAATGTAAGGAATTATAAAACAAAATCGAAGAACCTAAATACTTCGAGGGGGATCATGGACCAAAAGAGACCCTCTCCTGTGTGTATATTTTGTGGCCAAAGGCCACAAAATATATATTATGATGCGTTTAAAAGACCACAACAAATATGATTAAGGGTATAAAACAACGGAGAAATACATCGTACATATAATATGTTATTTATACACAGTAATTATAAGAAGCTAGCGGTCTGGTCTCTGTTGATGCTATCTTTAGCTTTTTTTATAACGCAAACTCTTACATTTATTGCTAGCAACTGACAATTTATTGTTATGTAACATGAACTAACAGCGTCCGCGTAACAAGAAGATAATAGGGTCACTTACAATTTAGAATAGATATACGGTAATTTACTCCCAATTTTGTTTGAATTTATAGTTTCATTTTTGTTTTTTAGTAAATTACACATGTTAATTTAATTCTACAAGTTTCCGCATCTCAGTCCGCGTTCCTTAGCGCTTAGAGCAAATAATTATGATAATGTCGAGCCTGTCAAAGGCAGCGCAATCGCGCTACCTAAGTAAAGAACGATGTTGGCACAATGTATTATTATTTTTAGGGGAGGGGGGGGGTACACCAGGGCACTTCGTATCAAAGGAGTTGTCGTAGAAACTTCGAAAAGGATTCATTCGATTGGAAATTGGAGTGGCTAGTGCTCTTTTTAATACTCGAAAGTGATTGGGAGGCAACTAAGATCCCTTTTACGCCCACCATTTCCCCAAACACATCCAATCAAAATTTTGAGATAGCCATTTTGTTCAGCGTAGTTGATTTCCAGGTAGTAATTATGTTTTAAGGAGGACACTCCCCCACAGCACTCAGGGCAAGTGTTGTAAGTTATGCCCTGGGGGCATATAAGATTTTTATAGAAAGCGTTGTCGCAGAAACTTCAAGAAAGGCTCATTCGATTGGAAATTCAAAGGGCTAGTGCCCTTTTTAATAGTCGAATGTGATTGGAGGGCAACTAACCTACCTCTCACACCCACCTTTTCCCCAAACACATCCAATCAAAATTTTGAGATAGCCATTTTGTTCAACGTAGTCGAAAATTCTGAAAATTAGGTCTTTGAGGATGACAACCCCCCAGAGCCCTCAGGGCAAGGGTTATAAGTTATGCCCTGGGGGCATATAAGGTTTTCATAGAAAACGTTGTCGTAGAAACTTCAAAAGGAGCTCATTCGATTTGAAATTGAAATGGCTAGTGTCCTTTTTAATAGTAGAAAGAGACTGGAAGGCAACTAACACCCCTTCCACGCCCACCATTTATCCAAACACATCCAATCAAAATTTTGAGATAGCCATTTTGTTGAACGTAGTTGAAAGTTCTGGAAATTAGGTCTTTGAGGATGATACCCCCATCAGAGCCCTCAGGGCAAGGGTTATAAGTTATGCCCTGGGGGCATATAAGTTTTCATAGAAAGCGTTGTCGTAGAAACTTCAAAAGGAGCTCATTCGATTTGAAATTGAATTGGCTAGTGTCCTTTTTAATAGTAGAAAGAGACTGGAAGGCAACTAACACCCCTTCCACGCCCACCATTTATCCAAACACATCCAATCAAAATTTGAGATAGCCATTTTGTTGAACGTAGTTGAAAGTTCTGGAAATTAGGTCTTTGAGGATGATACCCCCATCAGAGCCCTCAGGGCAAGGGTTATAAGTTATGCCCTGGGGGCATATAAGGTTTTCATAGAAAGCGTTGTCGTAGAAACTTCAAAAGGAGCTCATTCGATTTGAAATTGAAATGGCTAGTGTCCTTTTTAATAGTAGAAAGAGACTGGAAGGCAACTAACACCCCTTCCACGCCCACCATTTATCCAAACACATCCAATCAAAATTTTGAGATAGCCATTTTGTTGAACGTAGTTGAAAGTTCTGGAAATTAGGTCTTTGAGGATGATACCCCCATCAGAGCCCTCAGGGCAAGGGTTATAAGTTATCCCCTGGGGGCAAATAAGGTTGATATTGAAAGCTTCGTCGTAGAAACTTGAAAAAGGGCGTATTCGATTGGAAATTCAATGGGCTAGTGTTCTTTTTAATAGTCGAAAGTGATCGGAGGGCAACTAACCCCCATCTCACGCCCACCTTTTCCCAAAACACATACAATCAAAACTTTTGGATAGCCAATTTGTTCAACGTAACTGAAGGTTTTGGAAATTAGGTCTTTAAGGATGACATCCCCCCCACAGCCCTTAGGGCAAGGGTTTTAAGTTATGCACTGGGGCATATAAGTTTTTTTTACAAAACGTTGTCGTAGAAACTTCAAAAAGGGATCATTCCATTGGAAATTGAAATGGCTAGTGGCCTTTTTGATAGTCGAAAGCAATTGGAGGGCAACTAACCCCCTCTCACGCCCACTATTTCCCCAAACACATGAAATCAAACTTTTGAGACAGCCAATTTTTTCAATTGTGTCTTTGAGGATGACAACCCCCCACAGCCCTCAGGGCAAGGGTAGCAAGTTATGCCCTGGGGGCATATGAGGTTTTTATAGAAAGCGTTGTCGTAAAACTTCAAAAAGGGATCATTCCATTGGAAATTGAAATGGCTAGTGGCCTTTTTGATAGTCGAAAGCAATTGGAGGGCAACTAACCCCCCTCTCACGCCCAACATTTCCTCAAACACATCCAATCAAAATTTTGAGATATTCATTTTGTTCAACGACACTCCCCCCAGAGCCCTCAGGGCTAAGGTTGTAAGCTATGCCCTGGGGCATATAAGATTTTTATAGAAAATGTTGTCGTAGAAACTTCAAAAAAGGCTCATTCAATTAGAAATTGAAAGGGCTAGGGCCCTTTTTAATACGCTAGTCGAAACTGATCGGAGGGCAGCTAACCTCCCTCTCGCACCCATCATTTCCCCAAACATTTCCCAAAACGAAAATTCTTTTAAATGTTTTTACTTATAACTTTAAGAAAACAAAAATTAATTAAGATTCTAAGGAATAAATATTAGCATATGTATATTAAACTGACAATGCACATTTGATTCAGTAAATTCATTTGAATTTTTTTCAGTAAAGTACAAATTATATTCTGGCTTTTAGAAAGCATAAGGTTTAGAACCCTACTCAGATTAATTTCTGCTCGTTTTGAGTTTGACTTATTTTAATTTCCGTTTGTTTTGGACTTTATTTATTTATTGACACTGATTTGTGGTATTTGCATGCTTGGTAGGTTATTTGATTCTATTTTAGTTCATTTTTGGTTTAATGGAGTTCTTTACTCTTTTGTAAAAATTATTCTGTGCAAAAAGTGTTTTTGATTATTAATAGATAAAGGTCATGCCTGACGTTTTGCATTTTTGAAATAGTATTCAGATCAGATGCCAAAGCTTTGCAACTGTAGATTTGCTAAGGTGTTCTCAAAGTAAGGAAGATTAGAAGGATCAAAGTGTGTTGGAAATGCATTGCTCTACTGATCCTCCCTTTGAGGGCCTCTTGGCAAAGCTTTTAGCAATGTGAAATGTTTTTTGCTAAAAAGCAAAGCTGCTTTTCATGCTAAAAAGCAAAGCTGCTTAAATGATTGCTAAAAAGCAAAGCTTTTTAGCAATCAGAAATGTGAAAACGTCAGATACGGCTGTTAGGCATGACCGTGACAATTGGCTGTCCCACATCTAATATCATGGCTACCTGTTTAGATTCCTTCAAGTTTTTTCAAGTGAAAGTAAGGAGCAACATTAAAACTTAAAACGAACAGAAATGTTACGTATATAAAGGAGGCTGCCCCCTCCTCAAAAAGTCGCTCTTACGGCCCTTGTGTTTCAGGAGTCATTATCAAAGAATTGTGACAAAATTCAAATTTTAGCGTAAAGAGCGAGGTGTTGAGGAGGGGGCAACCCCCTTTATATATGTAATAATTTCTGTTCGTTTTAAGTTTTAATGTTCCACTTTACTTTCAGCTGAAAAAACTTGTTTTTTGTATTTAATTTCTTATTGTTTTTTAAATAATGTCAGGAAATCTGGCCCCACCTTCACGGAGAAACCTCTCCCCACGGAAATATCCTCTAGACAATGCAATCCCGGTGAAAATTTACCCCGGACAATTACTCTTAACCAGTTTGCACGTAAAATGCAGACGGAAAAGAGAAGGCAAGAGGTATAAAAAGAATTTTGTATTAGAATTCTGGCAAATTCCCCCAATATACAATTTCCCCTGACCAGTTCACTCCCTGGAAACTTCCCTCCCTATGGAAAATTCCCCCGCGGAAAAACCCCAAGCAGAAAATTCCCCCCCCCCCGACGAAAAATGTATGCCAACATCCCAGTAACAAATACTATGCGCAAACAATGGGCAAATTTTATAACTTAAAGACCGTTCCCCTGGAGCTGTGGGGGGAGGGGTCATGTTATAGCCAAAGGCATAGTTATTGGGTTTTTCAACTATGAAGAACCAAATGGCTATTTCAAAATTTTGATCAGACGATTTTGGGCAAAAAAGGGCGGGGGAGGGGGCCTAGTTGTCCTCCCATTTTTTGTCACTTAAAAAGGGCACTAGAACTTTTGATTTCCAATGAGCACATTCCCAATATTCTAGGAGCATTGGGTCGATACAATCACCCCTGAAAAAAAAAACAAAAAAACAAAAAACAACAACAACAAATAAACACGCATCCGTGATCCTTCTTCTGGCAAAAAATACAAAATTCCACATTTTTGCAGATAGGAGTAGCTTGACACCTAGAACCTACAGTAGGGTTCTCTGATACGCTGAATTTGATGGTGTGGTTTTCATTGAGATCACTTGACTTTTAGAGGCTGTTTCCGCTTTTTTTTCGGAAATCAGGAAAATTTTCTTAGGTTCGTAACCTTTGATGGGTAAGACTAAACTTAATGAAATTTATATATTTGAAATCAGCATAAAAAGCCGATTCCTTAGATATATCTATTGGTATCAAAATTCCGTTTTTTAGAGTTTCGGTTACTGTTTGATACTAAAGAATCAAGGTTGTTTGCTTGTTATTCAAAATCTTGCAACAAATTTTTATAACGGTTGTATTACAATGCTTTGGATGGATGTGTACAGGGAATATTATTCAAATATATAGGCTGAAAATCTGCATAATTTTTGGGGCTCTATAGAGCGGAAGGAATTCTTACCCCGTCATTTTACATCCTTGAGTATAGACAAATATTATTCGACCCCCCACCTCAACATGCCCTAGAAGTATCAACTTGATTCCCTTAGACATCCCTGAGATATATCAGATACACCCTTTTGACAACCCTGGATGCACATAGTGTATTTTGATTTTACGCTCTTTGACAACCTTCATGCACATAGTGGCTTCAGATTTATTTTTACATACCAATCAAGTTTCCCTGAAAGTTACAGCTAAACATCCTGTTCCGTTCCTGAGACATTGCATCTATGTCATTTTGACAACCTGAATACAATTAAACTCCTTGGACTTAGTTCAATAGCAGAAGCAGTAATAGTAATAAATTAGTAGTAGTAGTAGCCCTGAAAGTTTCAACTTAACATCCTCAGTCGTTCCTGAGATATTGCTGGTGCGCCCTTTTGACAACCTGCATGCAAATACTATGTCTGGATTTAGCGCAACATCCTTCTCCACAATCCCTGGAAGTTTCACCTTCATACCCTTAATATTTTGAAGACCCTGTATCAAACATACCCCCTTTTCCAATAAAAAAAAGTATACGTAAACAACGAGAAATTTGCACAGCTTACAGCCCTTGCCCAATGGGCTGTAGGGGGGTCATGGCATCCTCGGAGGAATAGTTATTGCATCCTTCGAGTATTTTTAACAAACAGCTATATCAAAATTTTGATCTGATGTCTTGGGGGGAGGAGGACAAAAAGGGGGAGGAGGGAGGCTGGTTGCCCTCCAGTTACTTTCGACTCTTGAAAAAGTACACTAGAACTTTCAATTTCCAACCGAATGAGCACCCTCCGAAGTTTCTATGGCAACTCCTTCCACACGAAGTGAGTCAGTAAAAAAACAATAAAAAACATAATAATAACACAATGAAGCCATGCCACTCTTAACTTAGAGAGCGGTGTTGTGCAGCATATAAATTCAAACAATAAGACATTTGTTGAATGAGGAGTATCGCTTATTTACAAATAAAAACATTTCTCATTTTTGCGAAAAATTTTAGGAGAGAAACAAGGTACGGCAACATACGAGTAACTTTCTTGTAGTACAATACTACATAAGAGTTGCTTAATATGAGCTCTTGGTTCTAGGCCCCCGAGGAAAATACCCCCCCGCAGAAAATACACCCCTACCCCGTAAAATAACCCCCCCCCCAAAAAAAAAAAAAATACCCCCCGTGGAAAATAAGGCTTTCCAAATTTGGGAATTTTATTTGAGTTTTATTTTTTTAATTTCCGTAGGGGGATGGAATTTTGGTACAACTGGTGTAAGACTATGAAAAACTTTATAGATTAGTTTATTGTTGTCAGGCTAGATACTCACTTTCGACTCCCAAATCAATATTCCTGTTTTTAATACTTGATTTTTGTGTTTTCAGCAAGCGCTAGTTTTCTATAATCCTAGAAACACAGGGAAACACAATTAGTTAATTTATTTGTACTAGTTTTATTGATATATATTAGACAGGCTGTGAAGCAATAATTTTTGTCCGTTTTAAGTTTCAACTTCGCTCTTTACTTCCCTTGGAAAAACTTTTTGTTTTAGATTAATAGGGTTAAAAGCAAATAGAGCAGCGCATTTCTTTACTCCTTAAGGCATCACTGCATTGCGAATGAAGTCTCACTCCCCTCTGGAGGGCGATGAAACCCACATTCCATGCGCTAGTGGGAGCATATAATTTTTTGTTTCTTTTTTACTGTAGGCTACACTTTTTATAATTAACCTTTTTTGCTCCTATTTAAGAAACAGAGAAGACATTTTTTTAATTCAATGTATTCCTGTGTTTTAAAGTCCCCTGTCAACATAAATAGACTTGAACTATCAGAATAGCTGACAAAAAAGTACAGAGGAGGATCTGAGCCCTTCAGGGTTATGATAACTCGAAATGTTTTGTGTTGTACGACATAAACTTTAGGGGAGAGCAAAAAAACTGAAAAAATATGTTCCAGAGTCTCTTACTTATTATTATTAGCGATCAGTTGTTTGTACAAGGGAGGATTTTGGGCAGCCAGGATATACGGAAAACAATTGTGATATCCTATATTCCAGCTCTATTTGATTTCATTTTCTAGAACTTCATTTTCCTACTATTTCTCTCGGCAAGAAAAGAGGATACCAGAACTGAGGGGCCTTAGTATTCCAACACCCTTACCTAGCTATGCAAATTTTTTGACATTAGCACAGGGATGGGGTCAACTAGGCCGTTTAGCCCCTTGTTTTAAAGCACATGCATTCACAGGGGTTCAGTGGAACAATGACAGGATGGACTAGACTCTATTCAGAAAAAAAAAAACAATTTTTGGTGTAAATGTAGTGAAAGGGGCAGTCAAATATGTTTCAAATTTAACCTCCAAAATCTATTTGTTAATTAGTTTATCGACCAATTTGTATCCAATGCATGAAAAATCGTTTCTATCTGTTAAAAGCCCCCTACAGAACAACACTGAGGGGATATGCTGTAAACAGGGCCGTATCCCGGATTTTTGTCCGTTTTTTTTTTTGGGGGGGGGGGGGGGTCACAAAAATAAAACTTATAACAAGTCAAAAATTATTCATATGTATTTTTGTTGGGTTTTTACGAGTCGGATAAATTTTTTGGAGGGGGCTCACACCCCCTACCCCCCCTAGATACTGCCTTGGCTATAAACCTAAGTTTAAAAAAATCCATATGAAGACTTAGATTTAACACAGTAACTCAGAAGGTTTTGCTAACTATACTACAAGGTTCTTCCAGAAGAACAAGAATTTTTCTCAGGAGAGCTGACTCTTGCCGGAGTCAGTTTGCCGGAATATGCTGCGAACATAGTTTTTAGAAAAATATTCATAGAATATCATTATAATTACCACAGCCGTTCCAAGTCTTTGCCCGTTATTGTATCCGATTCGTTCAGAAGAGTAGTATTTTTGCACGGGAACTGACCCCAGCTTATGGGGGCTTATCAATTTGTTCATTGTTTATCGTACAATTTCCCGTGTCAAATCCGTGGCACAGTCCTCTCTACCTGATAGAGACCCACTACAGAATCAAATTGAGGAAATGTGATATAAATTTAAGTTTAAAAAAAAAATCATATAACGTGCTAGAATTACCACAGTAACTCCAAAACTCTTTGCTTGCTATTCTATGTGATTCTTCCAGAGGAACAGAATTTTTGTGAGGAAGCTGACACCAGCTTCGGGGATTTAGTTTGAGGGAATGTGCAAATAGGGGCTATAAGGTCCAGCACCATATTTTTTTATTATCCTTTAAAACCGCTCCCAAAGTCTTTGCCTGATATTTTATACCATTCTTCCAGAAGAATGGCATTTTTTTGGTAGGGGAAATTCTACGGCTTAAGGGGGCCTATCAATTTCTTCATGGGCTATGTTATTACACAAGGGTCCTAACATCACTGTTTAATCGCCACTTTCGACAAGGTAAATTTCCAGATTGTTGACAAAAGAGCAAGAGTGACACTGGTTTATAAAGGTGGTGATAGGAATCATCCTTTTAATTATCTCCCATATCAGTGTTGCCTGTTATTTCTCGTCTTGTTGACAAATATATTAGCGTCCGGTTAATCATTTTTTGAGAAGTTTAGTTTGTTATATAGTAATCAGTTTGGGTTTTGAATGAATAAAAGAACAGGGATGTATTGATACTTCGAACTAGTGCAATTTACGCAGCTTTAGATAACAGCTTTAAGGTTAGTTCTGTGTATTTAGATTTAATGAAAACTTAGACAGAGTTGACTGAGGCCTACTCTTCAAAAAATGTGGGACGTATAAGATCTGTGGTAAAGCTCTTGGTATAGAGCTTTTCCACTAGAGCTTCCTCAGCAACCAGTAACAGCTTGTGGTGATTATTTCTATATAATCCATAATATGTTCTGTGTTTTACGGAGTCCCACAGGAATCTGTTTTATCTCCAATTTATTTCCCAGTTGTTCATTAATGACATGTTTTATTGTGTTCCAAATTGCCCTTTCAGGGTAAATAATATGACTAAAATCTACGGGAATAGGACAGTGCCACTATTTGCCAATGACACAGTAGCTATCACCACTGCAAAGAAAGAAAAGTTACTTCAGAAATAGATGAAGCACATGATAATTTACTAGGTGGGGATTTTACTAGTAAGTAGTTGGTCATTTACTTTCTTGGCAAAGGGTAAATACGATCAAAATTAGTGTGAAAAGTCAAATGTTGCCATTTTCCCCCGTCTCCTGTCTTATATCCTTATATTACTGCACGATGCGGAGGCACTAGGCGATTGGAGACAATGGGTATTTGAGGAACGAGCCTCTACCCCATGTGTGCGGGTCTGCCCCACTACAAAGACAATATGGAACTTTAAAGCGTGTTTCTTCCTGTAAGTACCCGAGAACTTATATCGATCTAATCCTGTTAGTTTATCCTTTTCTATTGCAACAGCGTATGTAATTTACAACCCCTGGGAAGAATTTTTTACTAATCGGGTAGGCCGCTAAATCGAGGTTGCATTTTTTTTTTTGGGGGGGGGGAGTACAATGCATTTCTCTCTTCTTATATTTGACATATCAATGTAAAAAAAAAAACTAATGACGATAGTAGAAGACTATACCGGTACGAGACATAACAGGTAACATCATTGTAATAAAAAGATTGCAAGTGCTAAAAAAAGTACGATGGGCCAAAGACTATACCGGTACGAGACATAACAGGTAACATCATTGTAATAAAAAGATTGCAAGTGCTAAAAAAAAGTACGATGGGCCATGAATTTTCGACGATAGAAATACCAGATGTTTGATGTTGCTATTAATTTCTAGAATTTCGTGATACTGAGAGTTAGTTGAGAAGGACGTTTGAAACGCGCTTTGAGCGTGCTAAATTATTTTTAAGGAAGACAGGCAACCGTTATTCGCTAAGGCTCTACGGGTACCCAATTCAAATCCAAACGGATTCAGTCGTGATTAAAAAAAGAAGAAGAGAAGAAAAGTTTCCACTTGAATCAATTCCATCTTAGATGACAAAATGAATTTTGAGCCATAACTCACAACGTTTAAATTTATTCAACTCAATTGTAACTTTATTGCATCGTTTGCATCAGAAAGAATCTGGAGTCGTCGTAAAATAATGAGGCAGGTACCCTTGTACGGACCGGCAGGACAGCCTTTACCCCTCTCCGATACATTTTATTCCAATTTCTGGTTCTCACATAACAGATCGTATAATAGGATGGAGGGGGTAACAAATATACTTGCTATTTTATACATTTAACGATTCTCTAGCCTTTAGTAGGTTCGAGGAGACGCCAGTTTCACCCTTATTCGTGGTAATTTCTGTTTGTTTTAGGCATCATTTTTTCATCCACAATAATAATATACAGTATTTTTCAGTTTGACCTGATTACTTCTTTTGCTTTCGGTCCATTATTCTTTACTTCTCCTTGAAAAAAGTTTTCCTTTGAAACACATCCCAAATATCATTCCTAATTTCTGGTCGTTTTGTTTTCTATTTCCTCTTTGCTTTTCATGGAAAAACATTGTTTTTGTTTAATTTCACACCTTACAATAATTAATTACACCAAACAGTAAATTAGGCACCTCGGGGACTTAAAGTAATTTCCTGTATCATATACTAATTTGAAACTCGATGACTCAAAAACCCTCAGCCCGGAAAGTGTGTGGATATGTACATATATTTATATATTTTTAAGGGGAGGCAAATTTTTCTCTTTGCCTGAAAAATACGACAACTTTTCCTTAAAAATTATTCTAGCCTATCCACACAAACCCATATAAACAGTCTGCACAAATTATCATTGCCTTGGTACAGACCCATATGCCTTCAATGTTTTATTTTTAATTTGTTTATTATTTTCCCCTGTCACTTCATACAGAGTAGGGGTGAATCTAGAAACTTGGGAGGGAGCTCATTCATTTGGAAATTGAAAGTTCTAGTGCCGCTTTTAAGGGGGAAAGTGATTGAAGGGGAGAAAACCCTATTCCATGCCCTTTTTTGCTACCCCTCCCCCGCCTTTCAGCAACCCCTTATGATATCGGATAAAAATATTGAAACAGCCATTTTGTTCAAAATTGTCAAAAGTTTCAATACATTTGCCCCAGGATAGACATGAGCCCTAGAGCCTCTAGGTTTAGGGTTGTAAACTAAGGAAATTGCAAATAGGGGGCATGTTGGTTCTTAGGTATTTGAAACCTTCGGGGATCGTTCACTGGGGAAACAGGAATACACAATTTTTGGGGATGAGGAGGGTTTTAGGGGCGGCGGCAAAATGGGTAATTACTATTGTCCCAAATCAGTTTCAAACTTACAGCAGTAAGTCCTTTGACCAAGAGGAGCCTAATATGGAAATAACCAAAAATATCTAAAAACTGTTCTTCAGAACGGCTAAACTGAAAGCGCTCGGCCAAATGAAGCCTAGTGTACAACCAAAGTTTAGTTTGGGGATATGTACCCCAACGATTGGTGTCAAAAAAGAGACAAAATACGTTATTAGTCGGAGATGGGACCTGAAAAAGGTCGAAGAATTAATTTTTCCCGATTGAATTTAAACACAATCAAGAATCACTGCCTAAGCTAAGGAGACTAAACAATTTGTTTAGGATGGCAAGGGCATTCAAGGCCTGGAACACTGTATACAAATAATAATATTATATTTATATACAGGGACCTGGAAATAAGGAAAACTTTGGTTTCCCTGATCAGTAGGCAACTTGAGCCGTAAGTCTATGGGCCAATGAGACCCTAATATAAAGTAATAGTTAGAGGACACAAACCCTAAAAAGCACGAAAATCTTTTTTTCAGAGCGGCTCAAAACTCAAATTCTTAAGCCCTTGGGTCAAGACAACCTCAACGCAAAAGACAAAAGCGAAGCAAAATACTGGTTCCCCAGAAAAGGTCCAATAAAGAGCCATAGTTCAAACTTCCCCCAGAAAAAGGGCCAATATACAGTCAGGGTTCAAATTTCCCCTCGAAAAATATTGGAAAACAAAATTCCCCATATTTCAAACTTGAAACAAGACGGAATTACTCTGAATGAACAGTTTTTTTTTTATTTTGAACAACGTGTTTTATTTCTTATAACATCAACGACAAAGTAACATCAAGAGGCTAAGTGAAGTTTCAAAATAAGATTACCGCTCTCCCCCCTATCTTCTCAAAACCTCAACAAGGCTCAAGTGTTGTTTAGCTTGATTGAAAACGACATGTATTTTGAACGGTGTAGTTTTTATTTGTTAAAAAACCAACAAACAAAAATCACAATGATAATCAAGATTCCAGAAAAAAAAATCTCAGAATAAATTACGTTTGTGATTTTTAATTTAATTTTACCATTTTAAAAGGACGCTTTTTTGTCGGATCCGTTCCTTTTCATTCTATTTCATTGCAAACACATAAACAATTGATACCTAAATATAAGTTTTAAAGTGAACAATGGTAATTTCTGCAATCTGCAACGGTAATGAAGCAATCTATCTCGTTTACTAGAACAATATTTGGAATTAACGCATCAATAATTGAGTTAACAATTGTTTTCTATACATTTGAAAGGAATATGTTTAGAGGAAGAAAGTATGGATAAAAAATTAGAGCATCTTCTTCTTCTTCATCTGACAACTAAACTAGATTGGTAGTTTAAATCTATTGATATTCATTCCTGCTTCTTTCAGCAATTTCAGATTTTTCCTTATCACGATGATAAAAAAGGGACGGTCTGAAATATATCTTGTTTTCAGAAAAGCTAAACGACGCTCTGGTCGTTTAGATAATATAACCGATTAGATAACCCTTGAGGTAACCACACAGTTATCTATGGTAGTTTCAGTTTGTTAGAGTTTAAGAATACCCATTATCTTTATGTTTGGTGGGATTATTCATTACAATTTCTGTTCGTTTTAGGTTTCATTTGTTCATTCATAGACATTCCTGTTGGTTTCAAGTCTGAATCATTTATATGACCTTATTTCTCCTCGTTTGAGTCTTCAACATGGCTCTTTACTGTTCAATGATTTTTCTTTTGGATTTTTTTTTTTATTAATATACGTGGATAGGAGTTATTTTGGAGATTCTTGTGTGTCAAAATATAAACATAACGGTTTTTCGTACCCCCAAGGGAATCTAGAAATCGGGCACTCAAAATACTCTTTTCTTTTAAAAATACTAAAAATAAAGCCTCTTCTTCTGAGACTGTCTAAGAATGAATTCAAATGAACTACATTTATAGCCCAATAGCTAACATGTGATTTACTACTAGGAACCACACATGGGCACCCAATGGGGGGCAAAGGGGGCTCCTAGGAACAGACACGGATACATTTTTCCTTGTTATCTTCAACCTAAATAAAGCTTAGGGGTACGAATACAAGATTAATATAAGATAAGACGGAGATCGCGATTATTGGATTGAAATGTCTGAGCGAAGTATCCCATAAATATGCTGTGTCAGATTTGAGCACATGTTACATAATTACAAAGGGGCAACAGAAGATTTCAACTAAAAATCCAACAAATTTCGCCAAATAAATATAAACTTAGAAATTCGAAATAAATCTTAGAAAGTTAGGAGAGGACTAATACAATCGCAAATTCTCAGAATGAGTTCCATTTTAATTGACTAATTCAATCAAAGGGCATACAACCGCCGTTTCCCTAACTTCTCCCCTAACTTCGTTACATGTCTAACACAAAAAAACTGTTTCATCTCCTTCAACTTACGATCATCCAGGGATCATATAGCAAGATCATTAAACGTTAACCACTTAGAATTAGCTAGTGCCAATTTGAGCCAATCAGAATCTTTCATAGAGCCGTTATGCCAATCAGAAAATTCTATGAAAAATCTGATTTAGCTAAAGTTAGAGCTAGCTTAAGTTTTAATACTAGTAAAAATTGTGTTGTGATTGGGCCTTAAGCATGCAACATATTTGTATTTATGTCGCTAATTGCAAATAAAAGGCTAAACTGCAATATGAACGTCCCAAACGAGACATAATATAGATCATACACATTTCACCAATGGCTTTCAATTTCTACAACAATCTGATTACAAATTTAAGGCTAATATTTCACCAAATAAGAACATAAGAAAAAACAGCAAGTAGATACGTCACAAGTGGCGTTTAAATTCCATTAAAGTTGGTATTTAAGGCCTTTGAGGATACTAATCACAGTCTGCCAGCTGGCCTGAACTTAGTAATGAGCGATTTGTTTCGGTCTTTTCAAATAAAATGGCTGTTGATGGTTCTATTAAAACTAGGTGAAATACATTTAGACGGTTAAAACTAAAACTGACAGACATTACTTGTATTACTCGTTAGTTGTGCCCCACGGATTACAGATGCTACAGCACTTCACAACCCCTTCGCACCAGAGATTTTTGTTCCTATAAATTTAAGATCTGCATAAGTTAATTTCTATTCATGTCAAGGTTTAGGAGTAATTTTTTTGTTTATATACAATTTTTATCTACTTATTTAATCCAGTCATAATCACCTTTCTGCAAAAACCATCACCTTTCAACCCTATCTAGAGTTTTAACGAAACATACACAATATTTAAGTTACAAAATAATGGTTTAGATCCTACCTAACACCAATACCATGATTAAAATGATTGCTCTTTTATTTTTTTCAAAGAGTTCAGTGTTTCGACGATTTTTTCAAAATCTATCACCATATAAATTCCTCAATATATACCCATGTTCATTATGGCTAGTATTTTTAGGTTATAATGAGCGTTGATAGGATCCAGCACTGTATCTAGGATTTTGTTCAGGGGCAAGGGTTACCAAAGAGTTTTTGTTCAGGATGAGCCAACCAAAATCTGTTTTGTTCGGAGGGGAGGAATTAAGGGTGCATTTACCTGTATTTTTAAGATTAGTTTACGAAGCGACGAAATATTTCGGAGATGGAGGGGAGGGTTAGGACCCGATACCCCCCCCTCCCTCTGAATACGTTCATGCTTCAAGAATCTACACTTACCGCATTAATATCAGCGTGTATTTGTCGAAGTTCTTCAACATGAGCCATTTTTTCCATGAGTAATTGTTCAAGCTCAGTTTTGAATTCGCCAATGGCCCGATTCTCAGCATCAACATGATTCAATTCGCTTAAAAGTTTTTGCTTTATTTTCTCCAAAGCAACTGTTCTTTGTCTGCAAAAAATAACAATAATAAATGACTAGACATAAAATGTCGGCAAAAATGTTGTTGAAACTAAGTCACTAAAACTAGTTTAATAAATTTTGGTAAAAGTTAATTCACAACGGTTTTGGTAGAAACGGTTTTTCATTGTTATTTGTATTTAGCAAACAGCTCTGTGACTCTTTTTTTATGCATTGTTTTCAGTCCAAATCATAATGCCTGTTCATGCAAAGAAAGTAATCAAAAATTTGGAAGTTACAAAAATAATTTGTTTCGAAGAAGGATAAATAAAAAAGATCTATCGACTTAATTGATTTTACCAATCCACATAGTAAGATGCAGGGAGAGGGGAATACGAAAAGACATAGAAAAAGTAAATTAAATGTAAAAAAAATTACAGGAAATGCATTGTTAAATCAGAAGGGCGGGGGGATACGACCCCGTAAATCCATGTAAGGAAAAACAATCATTGGCGGTGAGATTAACCCAACTGGTTTTTGCACGAAATACGATGTTCTTATTTTGAAAGGCAGCTGTTTTCGGGAAGGAAGCCCCGTTTTGAGCAAAAATTAGTCAGTACACCACGCGTTCAATTCTTAATTGTTACAAGAAAATCTATTCGAAATATTTCATTCCTTCCCTCCGCAACTAAACATTCGATATCTACATGAACTACTGTTTTAATATGGTTTCTGTGATTTACCTATCAATGGTCTTACCTTTGCCTGTGTGATCAACATAATAAACAGTATTTTTTAGTTACTTGCTTTCTTCTCAAGCACTCGAATCCAAATATTGAATCCAAATATTGGGTAACTCGGAACAAATACCGATCTTTACCAGAAGGTTACTATTTTAGCAAATACGTTCCAACTTTTTTTTTTATATTTTCGTCATATAACGACACTTAAGTCTATGGCGCTTCTGAATGATGAAAATATAATACTTTAGTAACAATATTATGGAAAATACAACCGAGAATTATGGAAAACAGGTAGCCCAGAACGCATTATATTAAATACCTAACCTAATGACCCCTATATATTATACTACGTATTTAATAAAATATACCTACAAAGTAGTTTCTCTCGCTCAGGCTAAACTACTGTATATAGATAATATAATATATTATTTATATTAATCTTTTATTTATATTAATCTATTATTTATATACTGTGGGCTAAACTGATTATCTCCAAGTGGACACAGAAAACCGGTTTCATTACAGATCAAGAACAAAGTGCGGTCGCTATAACACGTAAGAACCACCAAATGTACACTGAAATATCAACAATATTATTTGGGCTATATATTTGCTCATTAGGGGGGGGGGAGGTAAAGCATAGCATATATTAATCCTTTGATGCCTGAATATTGAAAAAAGAGAGGAAAAAATTCCGCGCCTGTTTCTGTGCTTTATTTAAGGTCATTCCGCGACGAAAATGTCAAGAAAAATTTTTTATTGATAAAAGTGAAGAAACTACAGAATGGTTCCCAGAGGCAACATCCGGCAGTAACAGTACATAGTCACACATCGCCTAGCTAGTGTGGTAAGATAGGAAACAGTTTCTGTTTGGCGTGAAACACAAAGCCACTTTGTACTTCACACACTTCACCTTGGAGTGGGCTTGAACACAAGCTCGGCACCTCTGTTTGCTGTCTATCCAAGATGGAAAGGGCTCCTGGCCGTCGAGTCTCGTTGAGTCTGGTGGGCGGCAACTATCCTTTCTTTTCTTTTGGGATAGAGCTTCGTTGAGTGGTCTATCTCTCTTAGGTGTCACTGAGGATGCGCCAGACAGTAAGGCGCGTGCAACGTCCGTTTTCAACTGCAGCAAGTTCATGGGATTTTGTCCAGTAGGAAGACACCTGCGATATAGGATCTACCCATTTACAATGGAAAGGTCAAATAAGAAAAAGAAAATTCGCTTGTACCACTTGTTTCGAGACTTGAAGTCAATTTTGTACAGCTCTATCAGCATATCGGCAAGATCAACGCCACCCATAAAGCGATTGCATTCCTTCACGCAGTGTGGTCTCTTCACTTCTATATGCTCTTTTCGCTTGCCATCCCACCTCTCACAGGTAGCTTCAGGATCCACAGCTGCATAGGTTGATATCAAGTGAACCGGCTTATTATCATACCAATTCACCACTACAACATTCGACTGCGTTTCCACCTGCCAGTCATACGAGTCTCTTCCTTGCGCTTTCATTTTGCTATCTAGTTCCAAAGCGCAGCCTTTTAACCTTTTTACTCTAACTGTAGCCAGTGTAAGTATACCCTGGTCATTTAGGGTCTGGGCCAGGTCTAGTGACGAAAACCAGTTGTCGTAAAAGAGCTTATAGTTCATGTGGTTTGGGATTCCCCTCGCAAGTCGGAGGACAAAGTCAGCACCAACCCCCAAATCGCTTGTATCAACTGATCCCTTGCCGGTGTACATTTCTAAATCATACACAAATCCACTTCTTCCCGCTCTGGAGATGAACTTGTATCCCCACTTATGTATTTTTTTTTTCGGATTGTACTGCTTCAGCGATATTCGCTGCTTCGTCGGAACTATTTGCTCATCAATGACCTGGTGTTCTTCCGGGTGTATCTTCATGAAGTTGGCTCGAACCTTCTCTATCAAGGGACGAATTTTATGAATCTTGTCGTAACCAGGGTCTCCCTGAGGCTTGTGCGATACATTATCACTGAAATGCAAATACTTCTTTATCAGTTCAAATCTGTCACGGGACATATCATCGGCTATCACGGAGTAACGAGTTTCGTTTGACCAGTAGCTGCGATAGGAGGGCATTTTCACTATTTCTGTAAACGCAAGGACTCCCAGGAAACACTCAATGTCAGCCGAAGAAACGCCTAACTGCTTGCCATCTTTCTGAATTGCATATATATTCGTCTGATCGCGTATGTGACTTATTACTTCTATATCGAAAAACAACCTGACATATTCCAATGAGGTCTTGCCACTCGTTTCTTGGTCGACTCGAAGCTGATCTTTCCACAGAGTGTCTGGTGGGATAAAATCTACTTTCCTCTAAGCAATGTCTCGTCATCTCATTGGTTTGAAAGTAGGAATACTTGAGGCTTGTTGTGGTCGGGTTTCTTCACCTCCATTAGCTTGAGACTCATCCTGACTGTCACAGTCGTTGGCCTCAATTCGGCCGGTTTCTATTTCAGCTTCGAGCAGTTCTTCTAAAACTTCGTCAGGAGGAACATACTTCGGATCAAATGGGTCTTCATCTTCTTTTGGCAGGTCTTCCAGGTCAGAAGTATCATCTGGACAAAGAACAAAATTGACAGCTTGTGCCAATGAAATTGGGCGTGAAGGTAGTTTCTTCATAATTGTAGAGAACTCATCTTCCGCTGTTTTTGGGGCAGTTGATGTAAATTCGTCCATTGCAACCCTAGAAAAGACATATTCGTTGAGAAACTTAGTCAATCTTACTAATTGTATCTACAGGAAATTTCGTAATTTAGCTACAGAAAGTTTAGTATTTTACTATTGACAATAGCAACCCCAAGCTCAAGCTGTTCTGGATGGTTCCTCAGATGTACAGATCCTATTTAGCATGGTCGAACCATCAGAAATTATAAGATAGTGGCGTAAAAACAGTGGTTACGGGATCTCTTAGCATATCACACTCTATATACGTTCAGTCGCCTGAAAAGTTCCCACTTCTGACGGATGGTTCCTCTAGGAACCACGATTTTTAGGGCCCCTCCCTTCCCTTAATTTTCACGCTATCGATGCAAACGACACTTCATTTGAACTGTCAGACCTTCCTCTCTGCCAGGTCAGGGAAATAAAAACTCTATAACAAATCACTACGTTGTCAATTACAAAAATACATACCCACCTTTCTGAAAAATCCAAGGAGGCAAAAAGTACTTACTTCGACTATGATTATCTCACCCAAAGGCGTACGATCATAAACTGAGAAAAATACCGAGAAAAGAGCTCGTTGACTATCACACAATGATAGCAACCCCGAGGGGATAGCTTGTGTACTTTTGATAATAAAAAATTCTGAAATTTGTGGTTCCTGAGGGAACCTTAAGGCATCAAAGGGTATACGTAACCTAACCTAACCAAGGTACCTTTTTTCCCCTAAACCACATAAAACAATAGTTTAAACATTGTAAACGGAATGACAAACCACGCTTTGCGATCCATTTATCCATTGCAAATACCCGTTTGATATTCATAATAATATTGCTAATTCACGAACCGCTCAAAATAAGGCTATTCTAAAGTTAATTTTGACGTTTCTCAACCACAAATCTAAGCAGCAACATCAACGGTGGGGGAAGGGACAAATTCATCACTAGCCTACTCGTCAAAATCGGACAAATCAAGGGAAAATACATATGCTGGGAAAAGTAAAAACTCATAAAATCGAACAAACCAAACTACTTAATATAGCATCTTCAATTCACCCATTCGACAATGGTTTTTGATAACAAAAGAAAGCTGTTACCCTTCAAATACGGGTAAATGAGGGGAAAGGATTATAGCTTGTCCAATATTTGACAGATCATCCAAACACAAAACTTAGGTATCCACATTTAGCTTGTATTACACACATCACCTTCAGAATAAAGTAATTCATTCGCATGAATTCAGACATTCGGGTAATCAAAACTCAGCCAACCTCGACTAGCAACGTGACAGGCAGCAAGTACTGGTACTCCTTAGTATCAGTATTGGGCCATACTGTGCAATATCGAAATGTCAATTTAACGTATCAATACTTCGATCACAAAAAACATATACGTGATGCCTTTAGATGTTTATGTGATTGAGAAACCCACAAACACTCCATATTGGTCAACTTATTGCATTCGTCTTTAACTGTTCCATATTTTTCAGTAGAATCATTTTCATTTTTTCTTGCCAAGTAATTACCTCTAAAACATAATACAAAAGGTACATGCACTGGGAGGTCCGCCGGGCTCGCCCAGCCCAAAACATAAGTTTATATTTTTATGATTTTTCCCGTATTTTCTCAAACCTTTTTTAATTTTCATATTCTATTGGGGGGGGGGGGTGAACTGAGTAATTTCGATCTGATCTCAG
>CM051257.1:59044870-59329870 GCA_027921565.1 Artemia sinica | reverse complement strand
ATTTGTGTGAAAAATCAGCTATCCATAAAATTAAAAGATGAGTGAAGCAAAAATTTAAACAAAACAAAAAATCAAGAGCAAAATTACCTAAGTATGAAATAAAAAAATAAGCAAAAAACAATTACCTCATAGGGTAGCACTTGCATAGAAATACAAAAAATAGTTATTTCAAGGCCATGTCCAGGGGAGGGGCTTCCGCGTTTGAGACCCCCCCACACACCAAATTTTTTTCCGACTCGTAAAAAAAGTAACAGAAATGCACATAAACAAATTTTAACGCGTTTTGTGAAGTTCTTTTGTACCCCCTCCAAACTCGTAACACTCCCTCTCAAAAAGAATATAGCCTTGGGTTATTTGGATCATTCAAAATATTTTAAGGAATAAATTTTTAATCTTCAATAATCCTCAAGCAACCCTCGAACAAAACAACGGGACGGCGACAGCTGGATGCTGCGACAAAAGTGCGACCTTAAACCATATAATGGCTGAGGGACTGGAAGTTCATTACCCAAACATAATTGACTTGTACGGTTTAGGTCCATAGACATTATCCACAGGCCTAATAGAATTGCGGCCGAGGCTTAAGCAAAAAAGAAATCCCTTTTTTCCACTAGAGACTTTATTCATGAATTTTTCTTTTGAGTTTCAGAGATGAAGGGGTTCCAAAAAGAAGGAGTAAATTTAAACTGCTCTCTTTTTGAACACTACCTGACATTCAACCTGAATTTCTACTATTACGTTTTCAGCACAAACCAATAGTTTAATTTGTACGTATTGCACCGTCTCACGGCCGCTCTATGCACACCTCGAATGGTTTGATTCTACGAACAATGACAACATACACCCAGGTATAGTTTTCCATGTCAAATCTTTTCGTTGCAATAGAAATCTAAGCCGTGTCTATCAAACAGCTCGTGCTAACAAACTGTAAGTGAGGAGTAACCCGGCTCAATAGCAACCGAAACTCTAAAAAACGGAATTTCGATCTCAATAGATATATCAAAATAATTGGCGTATTATGCAGATTTCAAATATATAAATTTCACTAAGTTTAGTCTTAACCATTAAAGGTTACGAGTCTGAGAAAATTTGCTTGATTTTTTAAAAAAGGGGAAAACACCCCCTAAAAGTCACGGAATCTTAATGAAAATCACACCATCAGATTCAGCGTATCAGAAAACCATTTTATAGAGGTTTCAAGCTTCTATCTGCAAAAATGTGGAATTTTGTATTTTTTGCCAGCAGAAAGATCACGGATGCGTGTTTATTTTTATTTTTTTTCCAGGGGTGATCTTATTATCGCGAGAGGGCTCATTCGAACAGGAATTATAAGTTCTAGTGCCCTTTTTAAGTGAACAAAAGGATCGGAGGGCACCTAGACCCCCTCCCCCACCCCTTTTTTACCAAAATCGACCGATCAAAATTTTGAGATAACCATTTTGTTCATCATGGTTTAAAGGCCCAATAACTATGCCTTTGGGTATAACATGACCCCACTCCCCCCCCCCCACAGCCCCAGGGGAAAGGTCTTTTAGTTATAATATTGTCCATTGTTTACGCATAGTATTTGTTATTGGAAAGTATGCAAACATTTTCGGGTGGGGGGGGACAAATTTTCTGCTGGGGATTTTTCCACAGGGGAATTTTCCATGGGGAGTGAATTTTACAGGGAGTAAACTTGTCGGGGGAAATTATACACTGGGGGAATTTGCCAGAATTCTTGTATAAAATTCTTTTTATGTCTTGCTTTCTCTTTTTCGTCTCAATTTTACGCGTGGAGTTGTTAAGAGCAATTGACCGGGGTAAAGTTTCACCGGGGTTGAATTGTCTAGAGGATATTTCCATGGGGAGGGGGATTTCTCCGTGGAGGTGGGGCCAGATTTCCTGGCATTATTTAAAAAACGATCAGAAATTAAATAAAAAAAACTTTTTTTTCAACTGAAAGTAAGGTGCAACATTAAAACTTAAAACGAACAGAAATTATTACGTATATAAAGGGGGTTGCCCCCTCCTCAACCCCTCGCTCTTTATAATAAAGTTTGAATTTTGTCCCAATTCTTTAATAATGACTCCTGAAACACAAGGGCCGTTTAATTAGAACAATAAGGCGCTTTTTCAAAAGTACTAAAAAACTTTAGCGTAAAGAGCGAGGTGTTGAGGAGGGGGCAACCCGCCTCATATAATTTATAATTTCTGTTCGAACATAGTTTCTTTATTTAATATGCAACGAAGACCACGTTTTTATTCAAAAATTCGCACGAAACATTGCATGGCCTCCATCCTGAAAAGTTAGTTTTTAATGTCAACCTTGAAAATAAGTACTAATCTTTTCGCAAAAATTGTTCTAAACCAAGAGCGGATCCAGGATTTTTGTTCGGGGGGGGGGGGGGTTACCCGATTTTTTCCCGTGTACTTTGTCTTACATCCTGCGTAAGCTGATCAGAACCGTTTACCCACAAAATGCAATAGGATTTAGTGTGGGAGCATATTTTTTTTTCTGGTAAGGTTTTGTCTCTACAGGTATTTTTTAGACTAATTTTCGACTCGGTCAAAAATTTCGGGGGGGGGGGGGTCAAACCGGGTACCCCCCCCCTGGATACGGCCTTGTTCTAAACGCTTCATTGGCTTTCCCGAAAAAAAATATCTTTTTGATTCCTGGCCATAGAGCCTAACAGGGAGACAATGTTGAATTATTTTTGATGTGAATCTATTGATTGAATAAATTGATTGATTGATTAGTTTCGCTTTCAAAAAAATGGTACCTGTGAATAACAAATTATTTCTGATCAAGGCTTTAAAATAAAAATTTTTTCAAGAACTTCTATTCCACAAACATAATATAGCAAAGGATATCTTCTCTATGAATATATTCCATCATCCTTTAGAAAAATCGTAAAAAGAAACTCCCACGTCCCAAGGGATATCAAATCTCCGTTAGGCATCATTTACATTTCCCGTCGTCAAAAACTAAAATTTAATATAGCATTAAGGACAAAAAACTTGTATCTGCTGGAAAAGATAGTTCTAGGGGAAAGAAGAATAAAAGTGAAATAATGCCACGGTATATGCCTGAAAAATTCTAAAATTCTTAGGCTTTTTAGACAACTCATGGCGTTAACTATACATAATAACCCAATTCTATGCGCTTAATTGCTATTTTATGGAGAAACCATTGATAATAAATTATTTTGTAATTACAAAAATCATCCTTTTACGATCTAAGAAAGGAGAGAGAATGTTGCTATATATAAAAGATGTTAAATCTGGAAAAATAACTCTTCTAAAAAGCAAGTGCTTTGAAATATGATAAACATGTTAGAATATTTGTGCGGGTCATAGAGAGAATGATAATATTCCACAGAAATTAAAAACTAAGCTTAGACAGTCTGAGCTTTCAAGTTCCATATTGCGAATAAAAAAAAAAAAAACAAACAAAAACGTTAATATCTTTATCATGGTTTGGTTGCAACTGACGAAAGTTATGATGACTAACTAATAAGTCGAATTAAGATGAGAATTTGTTTGGTTTTTTCCTCTGCATGACAAATGCTTTAATAGCCACAAACTTTAAATAGGCTGCAATTTCGGTTGTTTGGGGATTCTTTTTTTTGAATTGGCATTTCATTTGGAGAAGAGTAAGGACCCGAAGCCCGCTCCCTTGGCATATGTGCCTACTTTTCATATTCTAAGACAGTTTTGGGTAATTATGTTATAACCGCGGAACCAGCTTTGAAACAAAAAACAATCCCAATGGGTCTTCCACTTTCCGCCACCTGGCGCACATCTCAAAGCACCACGTGCCAAGGTTCTACCATACGTGATGCAGTTCTGCCACACGTGGCACAGCTATGCCACGCTTTGCGCGCCACACGGTTTACATTGTTTCTGAAAGTCGGAAACTCCCCGAGTAATACACATCTTCTTTGGTGTAACAGCTACTGAAGGCCTCTCAGACAAGCTTGCAGCTATTCACTAACGACTTTTATGTTTCATCAGTCAGTAGCTTTATAATCATAATATATCCGCAGTGAGTATACATTCTATAAACAGACGAAGGCACAGATACAGCACCTACTATGTTGTTTTTCAAAGATTTCGCCATTAATATCTTTATTATTTTATTATATCTTTATTATTCATTATATTTTTATTAGCCTAGCCAATCCTTTCTTATGAGTATCACATCTAAATATGGTCTTTAAGACTTAAGAAATTGTTACGCTTTTAAAAACCGTGTTTGAATATCCTGTGGGTTTTGTAAACATGACCAAACATATGAGCAGTTTTTTTTTTAGCTCTATATGATGTGGATTTCCAGTTATTTCGTCACCGTCTGACAACAAAGCAATTAATCGAGTGCATTAAATGCTAAAGATATTACGTGCATTCAGTCGAATCTTTTAGCAATTTCATTTAGGAAATAAATTTAGGTACTTGTCTGTTAAACAGAACATCCTCAAGAATTACGCTGCCTAAGATTTGACAAAACCGGTTTTAATCGGTTATGATTTGCTTATTTTGAGTGAAAAAACTACGATGCAGGTATATTTAATATTTAGAGGTGTTTAGGGGTTAGGTTAGGTTAGGCTGGGTTATATTAGCTTTGTTATTTAAAATAATGCGTTCTGTGTGGCCTACTTTCCATAATTTTTTGTCATAATTTCCATAATTTTGTTTCTAAAGTATTATATTATCAACGCGTTTTGGTATATTTCATTAGGATTAACCTAACTTCACTTCTAGAGGATGTTCTGTTAAACAGACAAGTACCTAAATTTATTTTCATTTTCCCATATTCATAACACGGCCGTATCCAGGATTTCTATTCTTTTACACAAAAAGCTTTAAGGTAGCCTACTTGTATGACATACCCCCTACCGCTCAAGAAGTGAAGTTAGGTTAATCATAATAAAATATACCCAAGTATGATAAAAATATAATACTTTACAAACAGATTTGGGCTATAGATTTGCATGTAGGGGGGGGGGGGGGGTAAAGTACAGCGGGCCTGCATGCAAAATGAGTCAGCTGCGATTATTCTGATATTATGAAGTAAGAATTGTTTTCTGACTTCACACTGTCCAAATAGTTTACTCCCCCCCCCCCAATGTGCAAACATTTAGCCCAAATTATGTATTTCCCATCTATTCTGTCACTTTTCTTTGTCTTTTCTCATGCCAAGTTGAAAGAAACCGGTTTACAGTGCGTCAATACATGAACGACTTGAGCGATAAAGGGTATATCATACAATTACCAGCTTTAAAAAACACATCAAAAGTTTGTTAATATACATTTTTGTCGCTTTTTTTATGAGTCGGACAAATATTTCAAGGGGGAGCTAAAACCCCCAAACCCCCTCCCTGGATATGGCCTTGACTCATACCACAAAAAAAGAGCTAAAAAAAGTGTTCTTCCGAGTCCAATCGTACATATCTTAAGTAGTTGCCAAAAAGTATATAGTTTAGATGGCTGGGGTTTATCAAGGCAACACTTTCAGGGAATGTTGGGGGGCCAAGTAAACATAAATTTTTCACAGGGAGGAGGGGGCAAAGGTAAATTTAAAAAGACAATCTGCGTATCAAACCTATCTAAGTAGTATATATGCAGTGTACGGCTCAGGAAACGGCTTGGGAGATACAGTTAACATTTTCAGATAGTATGGGAAGAGCAAGCGGGTCTCAGACTTCGTCTTTTTTTTTGGGGGGGGGGGCTAAAAATTTTACCGCAAGATTTCACATTTCTTTATTGTTGTTTTTTTTGGGGGGGGGAGAGCTAAAAATGTTATGACTCCAATCTACCGAAATATTTATGCATTATAAGGCTCTACTATAATTAAAATTTAATCGCATCTCAGTGCCGAAGTAAACCAAAAGACACTACATGGTGCGAGGTTATCAAATACAGTATCTGCAATGGAACTAGGGGGGCCTCAAGTCCTGACTTAGGGGAGGGGGTTGAGATGAGGAGCTAAACAAACTACTCCAATCCCTCAAACCATTTTTGTCCCATAATTCTCTCTGGAACCTGTAGTCTCACAGTTAAGTAGTGAGGTGAATAAAAAGACACTATGTTCTGTCAGACGGTCACAGCATGGTATCTACAATATCCTGGGTACGGCTTTGGAGATAAAGTTGGAACTTAAAAATTATGGCGGCAAGTGGACGTCAAATTTTAACTTGGGGGAAAGCAGAGGGGAAAGGATTAAAGATCTAAAGTTCAATCTGTTCAAAAGTTTACAACATGAGCCCCTGTTGGACTAGAATATATTCCCGATGAAGCAGCAGGGGTAAATTTGCCCCTTAATTTTTTGCCCCCCCCAAAAAAAAGAATGGTTGTATTCATTGAAAAAACGATTTTTTCACTGAAAAAATCAACCCCACAGATTTGAAAAAATGTTTTGCCCCTACATTTCGTAAATGACCCTACTGTCCATTCACAGTAAAGTAGGGTGGTAAACCGAAAGACCGTATATTGACCCAGTTCATCAGTTCAATTCAATCTGGTTTATTTTAATTTTAAGACATCTCATTTTCAGCACAGCAACAATCAAACTAACAAAAAACAAAGGGAAATCCACTTAATTGGATCTTGCCTCTAGGAGCAATCCTAGATATGTAATATCTCGATCTCAGAACCCACAAAATGTTGCAATTTCAGCACTAAATCTCTTTAATTTGGCTTTAACGAAGGAAAGTCGTTGGGGAGTAGCCAATTCTACCCCATAGAGACCTAAAAAAATGCCAATGAGCATAATTTTAGAAGAACGCAAAGAATATGGGCCTTTTAGAGAAATGTGACATAACAAGAACTAGTGTAGATCTGGAGACTTTCAGAGGGGCACGAGCCCAGAGGACCTCATTGCTTTCATACCTACTCACTGAGGTTATACACCTAATAAGAAATGTTGTGTTGACAATCTGTTTTTTATTACTGACACCAACAAGTTCGTTCATCTTGTCCTTACCCCGCCCCCAAATAAAAACTGAAATTGCCTATCTGCAGGATAATACAAAAACAATAAGTCTGCCATTTGAGTGATAGTGCAACAGAGATGATACAAATTATTACACTTATCTGATTCTCTCCGTGAAACATTTAAGTCTTGACATTGATTAATTTGTACCAGATATCAAATTCAAAATTTTCAATTACACGTCCTCAGATAGTGGCTCTAATGGTCAATGACAAACTAATACAATGTATGTCTAATCTGGTGGTGATAGCAAAAATTGTAGCACCAAGTAAAAACAAATTAAATGCGAAATAACAGGTCCAGTCAAGTATATATATGGAAGTCTTTGGGCCCATGACCTCCTCCAATAAAAGCTTCAGCTTTTAGCACTTTTCATCTTAATTTCCAGCCTTTTTTCGGACACATCGCCATTCTTTCATGCTTTTCGAATTATTACCTTCTTAAGAATAAATACCTATCAACGTTTCTGTCCGGGAAAAATTAAAAAAAGGCAGAGATATAACATTTACTTCGATGTCGCAACTCAATACTAATATACTAACAAACCATCGCAGGCTTCACGGGAAAAGCCCCCTGCCAACACAGCGGAAAGCTGTGTCAGTTTCAAGGCTATATTTACCCCGAAGGACAATGCCTTGCGACAGGTCAGCTTAAACAGCAGTTCTCAGAATACTCAAAATTGCACTACAAACAGCCACAATCTTGACTCAAAACAATGAGAAACGTAGTTTGAATTTGGATGCGAATCTCCTTTTAACTTGAGAACCATTTTCTGAAGAAATGCCGCATCGGTTATACGTAGATTATTGCAATTACAAAATTGTAGCAGTCCATTATCATAGTTATTTTCCTCCCAGCATCAAATTGGCATACTCAAGGATCTCGTCCATCTCTATTTGAACTGAACTTGGCATTTAACAACCTTTATAAAAGCAACATATTTCTATCTGGAATCGTGTTTATTTGTCCTCCAATTGTATGCAAAATTTATCCAAGTCACAACTGTGTCCGTCAGTCAGCTCTACAGAGGTATCCACTAATACTGACCCCTATCACTTTTTAGTAATATATATATATAATAATATAATATATATATAATATATAATATATATATAGATAATATATATAATATATATATATATATATATAATATATATAAGATAATATAATATATATATATATATGTATATATGATATATATATATAATATATATATATATATTATATATATATAATATATATATATATATAATATATATTAATAATATATATATATATATATATAAAACATTAATAATATTGCTTATTTTTTAAAATTAGTAACATTACTAAATTTCTTTTTAGCAATAATTATTTTCTAGTCATGAAGCGTTTGACTGGAATTATAGTATAAACACCTTCCCAACCTCAACAAGGCTTAGAAGCTTCCCTATTCATCAAAACTCCTCCTCCCTACTTATACAGTCAATCTTCCTACCTAAATGAATCGATTCCATATTATTTATTTTTATATTTCGTAAGCCTAGGGATGAGCTTCCCTCTTTTGGTATTGAATGAATTTAAGAAAAGAAAATATAATACAATGTTCTATTTCATAATACAAATACATTTTCTTTTTGAAAAACTGATTAAGGGTCAAATATCCTGATTTCAGTTAAAAAAAAAAACCTTAAATTTAATCCTGAAAATCCAATGATACAACTTAACTTTATTTTTTCATTAGAATCACAACTTACTGTAACGCCAGTAGTAATTCCAATCAATCCCTCACTTATGTTCAGTTTCTGTGTTAAAAAAACAAATACCAGTAAATTTAAAATTTGAACTTAGCAAGTTTTTTTTTGTGTAATAGTTTACCATATTTCCTTTCACAATAGTACCCTGTGGGCGGGGTTCTCATCAGGAGAGGAGCAAAATCAATAGCAAAAATGTATTTTACCAACTTACCGGTCATTTTTACTGACTGCATTTATTTCTGAAAAAGTTAACATACGTATTACCAGTTTCTTTCAGGTCTCATAAGCTAGAGAAGAATTACAACTTGTATTGTTATTCAGTAATGAATCAACTACCAAGGGCGCTTTGAATGGTGTTTGATAGTTCTTGGCGCTTGAACGGTATTGTCAAACAGTTCGTGGTAACGAACTGTAAGTAAGGAGCGAACCGGCTCAATAGTAACTGAAACTCTAAAAACCAGAATTGTGATACCAATAGATACATCAATAGAATCAGATTTTTATGCTGATTTCAAATATATAAGTTTCATTAAGTTTAGTCTTACCCATCAAAAGTTACGCGCCTGAGAAAATTTGCCTTATTTTGAAAAAAGGGAGAAAACCCCTAAAAGTCATAGAACTTTAATGGAAATCACACCATCAGATTTAGCGTATCAGAGAAACCTACTATAGAAGTTTCAAGCTCCTATCTGCAAAAATGTACAATTTTGTATTTTTTGCCAGAAGAAAGATCACGGATGCGTGTTTATTTGTTTGTTTGTTTTTTTTCCCCAGGGGTGATCGTATCGATCCAGTAGTTCTAGAATATCGTGAGAGGGCTCATCTTGAACGGAAATTAAAAGTTCTAGTGCCCTTTTTAAGTGACCAAAAAAATTGGAGGGCAAATTTCGGCCCCTCCTATGCTCATTTTTTTCCCGAAGTCACCCAATCAAAAGCTTGAGATAGCCATTTTGTTCAGAATAGTCAAAAATATAATAAATATGTCTTTGAGGATGATTTAATCCCCAACAGTTCCCGGGGGAACTGTGGGGGATTATATTCTATATAATCCCTATATTCTCGAAAATGGCTCCATATTTTTTCGGAAAAATTGGTATCTAGGGATATTTTCGTACAAAAAAAGCGATCTAGATAGGTCGGAAGTCTGAGAAAAATAGTTAAGAGCCTTAATTTTGGTTTTTGCAAATGACGTCAGGTACTATGTTAGTACATAATATAAGTATTTTCACATATGATGTTATGCATAGCCTAAATAAGATTGTTGAGTTTCCAATGTAACAGTTATTTATATAACATTAATTAAAAAAAAACTTTTTCCACAAAATAAGTTTTCAAAAAAAAGTAAAGAACTCCATTAAACAACAATGAGCAACAATAAAATCAAATAATCTACCAAGCGTGAAACTACCACAAATCAGCATCGATAAATAAATGAGACCCAAAACAAACAGAAATTACAATAAATAACCGAGTCAAACTCAAAACGAGCAGAAATTAACATAAGTTGGGCGCAAAACCCCTATGCCTTCCCAAGGCCAAAACAAAAGTTGCACTTTACTGAAAAAAATATAAATGTTTTTACTTTTATAACTTTAATAAATCAAATAATATTACATTTGATTACTAAATATCAGTATGCGTATATTAAACTGACAATGCACATTCATTTGTATTTTTTCAGTAAAGTGCAAATTTTGTTCTGGCCCTTGGGAAGGCATAGGGGGTTTTGCGCCCAACTTATGTTAATTTCTGCTCGTTTTGAGTTTAACTCGGTTATTTATTGTAATTTCTGTTTGTTTGGGTTTCATTTATTTATCGATGCTGATTTGTGGTAGTTTCACGCTTGGTAGATTATTTGATTTTATTTTTGCTCATTTTTGCTTAATGGAGTTCTTTACTTTTCTTTGAAAAACTTATTTTGTGGAAAAAGTTTTTCTAATTAATGTCTGTTCGTTTTATATTGACATAGTATTTTCAGGGACAAAGAAAATAACACTTTAAATCTTTTCGTTTTTTAAGACTTTATAGTTTGGTCTGCTATTTGTATGCTGGAGAAAAATTTTCAGCAATTTCTAACAACATACACCCTTTTAAAAATCTGGACACAAATAGTACTGTTTAATATAGTTTCATACCTCCTCTAGTTGACCTGAAATGGAAAACTTGATACCATTCGCAAAAAAAATCTGTTTACTTTCTTTGATAGCTTGGATACACTTACGCTATATTGATTTGGTTAAATTTCAAGAGCAGAAGTAGCCCCGAAAGTTTGAACAAAATACTCACAGTCGTTCTTGGGATACTGCTGAGATGCCTTATTGGGAATTAGCATTAACACAGTGCATTTTGATTTAATCTTAAGGCAACATTTAGTTTTTAAACATAATGGGCAAATGGGAGGGTGGGCGTGGGAGGGGGATTAGTTGCCCCCCAATCACTTTCGACTATTAAAAAGGGCATCAGCCCTTTCTATTTTCAATCGAATGAATCCTTTTCGAAGTTTCTACAACAACTCCTTCGATACGAAGTGGCCTGGTCTAAACAACAACAACAACAACAACAAAAAATCATACATTATACCCACATCGATCTTTACTATAAAAATTTCAAGCCCTCCAATCACTTTCGAATATTAAAAAGGGCATCAGCCCTTTCTATTTTCAATCGAGTGAGCCCCTTTAGAAGTTTCCAAGACAACTCCTTCGATACGAAGTGGCCTGGTCTAAACAACAACAACAACAACAAAAAATATCATTAATCACTTTCGACTATTAAAAAGGGCACTAGCCCTTTGAATTTCAAATCGAATGAGCCCTTTTTGAAGCTTCTACGACAACGCCTTCTATAAAAACCTTATATGCCCCCAGGGTATAACTTAAAACCCTTGCCCTGAGGGCTGTGGGGGAGTATCCTCCCCAAAAACATATTTTATATGTGGAAATCAACTCCGCTGAACAAAATGGCTATCTCAAAATTTTTATTGGATGTGTTTGGGGAATGATGGGCGTGGGGGGACTAGTTGCCCTCAAATCCCTTTCGACTATTAAAAAGGGCACTAGCCCTTTGAATTTCCAATTGAATGAGCTTTTTTTGAAGTTTGTACGACAACGCCTTCTATAAAAACCTAATATGCCCCTAGGGCATAACTTAAAACCCTTGCCCTGAGGGTTGTGTGGGAGTAAAGTAAAAAAAGTAAGTAAGTATGACGGCAATAGACCCTTAAGGTCCAAACCGGCGGTGCTGATCTCCGTTTCTTGGCCCTTCAGCCAGGAAGTACAATGGGGGGCTGGGGGCCAGCCATCCTGTGCTTTCGGACACCCTTTCTGCTTACCTTCCCCAGATATCTCCAGGTACCCATATAAAGCTGGGTCGACTCTGGCTAAAATTACAGTCACACCACTGACCCGTGTCCCAAACCAAATAACTGGCCACCCCAGGGATCGAACGCGTGCCCCTTGGACAAAGAATTCAAATTTTTGAGAACTCCAAATTTTGATTGGATGTGTTTGGGGGAATGATGGGCGTGGAGGGGAGGCTAGTTGCCCTCCAATCACTTTCGACTATTAAAAAGGGCACTAGCCCTTTGAATTCCCAATCGAATGAGCCTTTTTTGAAGTTTCTACGGCAACACCTTCTATAAAAACCTTATATGCCCCCAGGGCATAACTTAAAACCCTTGCCCTGTGGGTTGTAGGGGAGTGTTCTCCTCAAAAACATATTTTCTATCTGGAAATCAACTAGCCTACGCTGAAGAAAAGGGCTATCTCAAAATTTTGATTGGATGTTTTTGGGGGAATGATGGGCGTGGGTGGGATATTTGCCCTCCAATCACTTTCGACTATTAAAAAGGACACTAGCCCTTTGAAATTTCCAATGTAATGAGCCTGTTTTGAAGTTTCTACGACAACACCTTCTATAAAAAACCTTATATGCCCTCAGGGTATAACTTAAAACCCTTGCCCTGAGGGTTGTCCTCCTCAAAAACATATTTTCTATCTGGAAATCAATTACGCTGAACAAAATGGCTATCTCAAAATTTTGATTGGATATGTTTGGGGGAATGATGGGCGTGGGGGGAGGCTAGGTGCCCTCCAATCACTTTCGACTATTAAAAAGGGCACTAGCCCTTTGAATTTCCAATCGAATGAGCCTGTTTTGAAGTTTCTACGACAACGCCTTCCATAAAAACCTTATGTGCCCCCAGGACATTACTTAAAACCCCTGCCCTGAGGGTTGTGGGGGGAGTGTCCTCCTCAAAAACATATTTTAAATATGGAAATCAACAATGCTGAACAAAATGGCTATCTCAAAATTTTGATTGGATGTGTTTGGGGGAATGATGCGCGGGGGGGGGGGGGTAGTTGCCCTCTAATCACTTTCGAATATTAAAAAGGGCACTAGCCCTTTGAATTTCCTATCAAATGAGCCCCTTTTGCAGTTTCTACGACAACGCCTTCTATAAAAACTTTATATGCCCCCAGGGCATAACTTAAAACCCTGTTTTGAAGTTTCTACGAAAAAGCCTTCTATAAAAACCTTATATGCCCTCAGGGTATAACTTAAAACCCTTGCCCTGAGGGTTGTCCTCCTCAAAAACATATTTTCTATCTAGAAATCAATTACGCTGAACAAAATGGCTATCTCAAAATTTTGATTGGATATGTTTGGGGGAATGATGGGCGTGGGGGGGGGGCTATGTGCCCTCCAATCACTTTCGACTATTAAAAAGGGCACTAGCCCTTTGAATTTCCAATCGAATGAGCCTGTTTTGAAGTTTCTACGACAGCGCCGTCCATAAAAACCGTATCTGCCCCCAGGGCATAACTTAAAACCCCCTGCCCTGAGGGTTGTGGGGGAGTGTCCTCCTCAAAAATATATTTTATATATGGAAATCAACTATGCTGAACAACATGGCTATCTCAAAATTTTAAATGGATGTGTTTGGGGGAATGATGCGCGCGTGCGAGGGGGGGGGGTAGTTGCCCTCCAATCACTTTCGACTATTAAAAAGGGCACTAGCCCTTGAATTTCTAATCAAATGAGCCCCTTTTGCAGTTTCTACGACAACACCTTCTATAAAAACCTTATATGCCCCCAGGGCATAACTTAAAACCCTTGCCCTGAGGGTTGTGTGGAAGTGTCCTCCTCAAAAACATATTTTCTATCTGGAAATCAACTAGCCTACGCTGAAGAAAATGGCTATCTCAAAATTTTGATTGGATGTGTTTGGGGAATGATGGGCATGGGGAGGGGAGGCTAGTTGCCCTCCAATAACTTTCGACTATTAAAAAGGGCACTAGCCCTTTGAAATTTCCAATCTAATGAGCCTGTTTTGAAGTTTCTACGACAACGCCTTCTATAAAAACCTTATATGCCCTCAGGGTATAACTTAAAACCCTTGCCCTGAGGGTTGTCCTCCTTAAAAACATATTTTCTATCTGGAAATCAATTACGCTGAACAAAATGGTTATCTCAAAATTTTAACTGGAAATGTTTGGGGGAATGATGGGCGTGGGGGGCTAGGTGCCCTCCAATAATTTCCAATCGAATGAACCTGTTTTGAAGTTTCTACGACAACGCCTTCCATAAAAACCTTATATGCCCCCAGGGCATAACTTAAAACCTCTGCCCTGAGGGTTTGTGGGGGAGTTTCCTCCTCAAAACCATATTTTACATATGGAAATCAACTATGCTAAACAAAATGGCTATCTCAAAATTTTGATTGGATGTGTTTGGGGGAATGATGGGCGTGGGGGGGATAGTTGCCCTCCGATCACTTTCGACTATTAAAAAGGGAACTAGCCCTTTGAAATTTCCAATCTAATGAGCCTGTTTTGAAGTTTCTACGACAAAGCCTTCTATAAAAACCTTATATGCCCTCAGGGTATAACTTAAAACCCTTGCCCTGAGGGTTGTCCTCCTCAAAAACATATTTTCTATCTAGAAATCAATTACGCTGAACAAAATGGCTATCTCAAAATTTTGATTGGATATGTTTGGGGGAATGATGGGCGTGGGGGGGGGGGCTAGGTGCCCTCCAATCACTTTCGACTATTAAAAAGGGCACTAGCCCTTTGAATTTCCAATCGAATGAGCCTGTTTTGAAGTTTCTACGACAGCGCCGTCCATAAAAACCGTATATGCCCCCAGGGCATAACTTAAAACCCCCTGCCCTGAGGGTTGTGGGGGAGTGTCCTCCTCAAAAATATATTTTATATATGGAAATCAACTATGCTGAACAACATGGCTATCTCAAAATTTTAAATGGATGTGTTTGGGGAATGATGCGCGCGTGCGGGGGGGGGGGGGGGGTAGTTGCCCTCCAATCACTTTCGACTATTAAAAAGGGCACTAGCCCCTTGAATTTCTAATCAAATGAGCCCCTTTTGCAGTTTCTACGACAACACCTTCTATAAAAACCTTATATGCCCCAGGGCATAACTTAAAACCCTTGCCCTGAGGGTTTTGGGGGAGTGTCCTCCTCAAAAACATATTTTCTATCTGGAAATCAACTAGCCTACGCTGAAGAAAATGGCTATCTCAAAATTTTGATTGGATGTGTATGGGGGAATGATGGGCGTGGGGAGGGGGGGGGATAGTTGCCATCCAATCACTTTCGACTATTAAAAAGGGCACTAGCCCTTTGAAATTTCCAATCTAATGAGCCTGTTTTGAAGTTTCTACGACAACGCCTTCTATAAAAACCTTATATGCCCTCAGGGTATAACTTAAAACCCTTGCCCTGAGGGTTGTCCTCCTTAAAAACATATTTTCTATCTGGAAATCAATTACGCTGAACAAAATGGTTATCTCAAAATTTTAACTGGGAATGTTTGGGGGAATGATGGGCGTGGGGGGGCTAGGTGCCCTCCAATAATTTCCAATCGAATGAACCTGTTTTGAAGTTTCTACGACAACGCCTTCCATAAAAACCTTATATGCCCCCAGGGCATAACTTAAAACCTCTGCCCTGAGGGTTGTGGGGGAGTTTCCTCCTCAAAACCTTATTTTACATATGGAAATCAACTATGCTAAACAAAATGGCTATCTCAAAATTTGATTGGATGTGTTTGGGGGAATGATGGGCGTGGGGGGGATAGTTGCCCTCCGATCACTTTCGACTATTAAAAAGGGCACTAGCCCTTTGAAATTTCCAATCTAATGAGCCTGTTTTGAAGTTTCTACGACAAAGCCTTCTATAAAAACCTTATATGCCCTCAGGGTATAACTTAAAACCCTTGCCCTGAGGGTTGTCCTCCTCAAAAACATATTTTCTATCTAGAAATCAATTACGCTGAACAAAATGGCTATCTCAAAATTTTGATTGGATATGTTTGGGGGAATGATGGGCATGGGGGGGGGGGGGGGGCTAGGTGCCCTCCAATCACTTTCGACTATTAAAAAGGGCACTAGCCCTTTGAATTTCCAATCGAATGAGCCTGTTTTGAAGTTTCTACGACAGCGCCGTCCATAAAAACCGTATATGCCCCCAGGGCATAACTTAAAACCCCCTGCCCTGAGGGTTGTGGGGGAGTGTCCTCCTCAAAAATATATTTTATATATGGAAATCAACTATGCTGAACAACATGGCTATCTCAAAATTTTAAATGGATGTGTTTGGGGGAATGATGCGCGCGTGCGGGGGGGGGGGGGGTAGTTGCCCTCCAATCACTTTCGACTATTAAAAAGGGCACTAGCCCTTGAATTTCTAATCAAATGAGCCCCTTTTGCAGTTTCTACGACGACACCTTCTATAAAAACCTTATATGCCCCCAGGGCATAAGCTTAAAACCCTTGCCCTGAGGGTTTTGGGGGAGTGTCCTCCTCAAAAACATATTTTCTATCTGGAAATCAACTAGCCTACGCTGAAGAAAATGGCTATCTCAAAATTTTGATTGGATGTGTTTGGGGGAATGATGGGCGTGGGGAGGGGGGGGGGGATAGTTGCCATCCAATCACTTTCGACTATTAAAAAGGGCACTAGCCCTTTGAAATTTCCAATCTAATGAGCCTGTTTTGAAGTTTCTACGACAACGCCTTCTATAAAAACCTTATATGCCCTCAGGGTATAACTTAAAACCCTTGCCCTGAGGGTTGTCCTCCTTAAAAACATATTTTCTATCTGGAAATCAATTACGCTGAACAAAATGGTTATCTCAAAATTTTAACTGGGAATGTTTGGGGGAATGATGGGCGTGGGGGGGCTAGGTGCCCTCCAATAATTTCCAATCGAATGAACCTGTTTTGAAGTTTCTACGACAGCGCCTTCCATAAAAAACCTTATATGCCCCCAGGGCATAACTTAAAACCTCTGCCCTGAGGGTTGTGGGGGAGTTTCCTCCTCAAAACCATATTTTACATATGGAAATCAACTATGCTAAACAAAATGGCTATCTCAAAATTTTGATTAGATGTGTTTGGGGGAATGATGCGGGAGGGGGGGGGGTAGTTGCCCTCCAATCACTTTCGACTATTAAAAAGGGCACTAGCCCTTTGAATTTCCAATCAAATGAGCCCCTTTTGCAGTTTCTACGACAACGGCTCCTATAAAAACCTTATATACCCAGGGCAAAACTTAAAACCCTTGCCCTGAGGGTTGTGGGGGAGTGTCCTCCTCAAAAACATATTTTCTATTAGGAAATCAACTACGCTGAACTAAATGGCTATCTCAAAATTTTGATTGGATATGTTTGGGGGAATGATGCGGCGGGGGGGGGGGTAGTTGCCCTCCAATCACTTTCGACTATTAAAAAGGGCACTAGCCCTTTGAATTTCCAATCAAATGAGCCCCTTTTGCAGTTTCTACGACAACGCCTCCTATAAAAACCTTATATGCCCCCAGGGCATAACTTAAAACCCTTGCCCAGGGGGTTGTGGGGGAGTGTGCTCCTCAAAAACATATTTTCTATTTGGAAATCAACTACGCTGAACAAAATGGCTATCTCAAAATTTTAATTGGATGTGTTTGGGGGAATGATGGGGGTTGGGGGGGGGGATGTTAGTTGCGTTTCATTAAAAACTTTATATGTCCCCAGGGCATAACTTACGACCCTTGCCCTGAGGGCTGTGAAGGAAGGGGTGGTTATTCTTGAAGACCTAATTTCCAAAACTTTCAACTACGTTGAATAAAATGGCTATCTGAAAATTTTGATTGTATGTGTTTGGGGAAAAGGTGGGCGTGAGAGGGGGTGAGTTATCCTCAAATCACTTTCGACTATTAAAAAGGGTAGGCTACTAGCCCTTTGAATTTAAAATCGAATGAGCCCTTTTTCAAGTTTCTACGACAAAGATTTCAATAAAAAACCTTATATGCCCCCAGGGCATAACTTATAATCCTTGCCCTGAGATTGTGGGGGAGTGTCCTCCTCAAAAATATATTTTCACTTTCGAATATTAAAAAGGGCACTAGCCCTTTGAATTTCCAATCAAATGAGCCTTTTTTGAAGTTTGTACGACAACGTCTTCTATAAAAACCTTATATGCCCCCAGGGCATAACTTAAAGCCCTTGCCCTGAGGGTAGTGGGGGAGTGTCCTCCTCAAAAACATATTTTCTATCTGGAAATCAACTACGCTGAACAAAATGGCTATCTCAAAATTTTGATTGGATGTGTTTGGGGGAATAATGGGCGTGGGGGGGGGCTAGTTGCCCTTCAATCACTTTCGACTATTAAAAAGGGCACTAGCCCTTTGAATTTCCAATCGAATGAGCCTTTTTTCAAGTTTCTACGACAACACCTCATATAAAAACCTTTTATGCCCCCAGGGCATAACTTAAAACCCTTACCCTGAGGGTTGTGCGGGAGTGTCCTTCTCAAAAAGATATTTTCTATGTGGAAATCAACTACGCTGAACAAAATGGCTATCCCAAAATTTTGATTGGACGTGTTTGGGGGAATGATGGGCGTGGGGGGGGGGGTAGTTGCCCTACAATCACTTTCGACTATTAAAAAGGACACTAGCCACCCCAATTTGAAATCGAATGAGCCCTTTTCGAAGTTTCTACAATTCCTTCGATACGAAGCGCCTGTCGATGAAAAAAAACACACATCGTTCTTTACTTAGGCAGCGTTAGCGCGCTGCCTATGATAGTGTCTGTGATAGGGGCCAAAAAACGAAAATTTGCAGTTGCAGTTACTATAAATGATGATTCTTTGGAACCAACACCTGAACTAACTTGTCAAAAATGAAAATGAAGAGCAAAGACACAGGCGGTTAGAATATATGCGAGAACAACAATTAGATCGTGTTAAAAATGAAAATGAAGAGCAGACACACGCAGTTAGAAGACATACGACAACGAACAAGTGAGGGAATCAAAAATGAAAATGAAGAGCAGCGAGTCAATGAAAATCAACCTGGGCAGCCAGAATCAAAACGTTTCAAAATTGAAAATAATAGCGATGATGATTGGGTTAGGATATATATATATATATATATATATATATATATATTATATATATATATATATATATATATATATATATATATATAATTATATATATATATATATATATATATATATATATATATATATATATGTGTGTGTGTGTGTGTGTTTGTGTGTTGCCAATGCTACGTTATTTTGGTCGACAGATTCATTTGTCATTTCATTTTTCTCAATTAATTCGTGTATACATACGTGAGTCCAGATAACCTTACCATCATTGTATTTTTTCCTTGGGGAATAACAACACAAATTATTAAGATAGTATTTTATCTGTTAGTTGTTCAAATATCATAGGCCCTATATCAAGTATTGTTCTAAAGAACACATGCATCAAATTTATAAGAGAATCCGTCAGAATGCTTAAACGGAAATAGTCTTCAGCATAATGATCAGGTTGCCAATCCGTGAGGATCGGTATAGGCTATACTGTTTTTTGAGTCACACCCAAGAGCCGTTCCTAGGGTTGGTGGGTGCCAAGGGCAAACTTAATTACAGCGCCCCCTCCCAACTCAAATATAAGCAAAAAGGGTCTAATCAAAGTAAAAATTTGGTCAAAGAAGGCAGCCCCCGTCGCACCCCCTCCCCCCTCTGCTGCGGCACCCGGGGCAGCTGACCCGATTGCCCCCTCCCTTGAACGGCTCTGGTTATACCATATCAGTTCCTTTGTATTCAACCAGTACACTCTATATTAGTTATACACAATTGATTTGTCCAACATTCACCAATTTCAGCACTCCTTTGTTTAGAAAATATTCATCTAAGGTTGGATTCAAATACAAATTTTTATTGACCCATTTCTATTTCTATCAAAATCCAAACATAATTATATTTGCTCCGTAATATTAACATAACGAAAATATAACTATCATTGAAGTACATGAAGATAAACCAAATATTGCAACAATGAAAAGACAGCTGGATTGCGGTGCAGCATTATGACGTTTGTAATGTACATTTTCCTCGAAATTTTCAGAAACACCTGCTTGTAAATAATGTCCATTAGAAAAACAATAGAACGACCAACTTAACAAAGAAGATAGGAAGGAAGTTAATATTGTTTTTTTAATATAAAAGGTTCTTATATCAACGAAAAGATATCGCGTGATTCTTATACCACGTACGTTACGACAATTCAGAATCTAACAGACATAAAGGTCTAGCCAACATCGGTTTGATTTGCAAATTTACCTCCCATTCAACCTAACTTAATATAACCTAGCCTATTGCATGAGTTGAACTGAGTGGGGGCTGAGTTAAACAGGAGCTTAATTAAAAAAGGTTGAGTTTTTTTCTTAGAATCGTACAAAAGCAACAACAAAACATGTGAACAAATTTTTGCATGATCATCGCGAATCTATTGCAGTTAATGGGTTAAGCCTCACACAACTTTTTTTGTAACCTGTTTTTTTTTATGCTGATTCCGAACATACAAAATTCATTAAGTTTAATGATACCCATCAAAAGTTGCAAGTCTGACAAAGTTTCTCTGATTTCGAAAATAGGGAAAACATCCCCAAAAATTCAAGTGATCTTAATGAAAATCAAACCATAGGGTTCAGCGTATAACAAAACCATAATGAAATTTTCAAGCTCCTCTCTACAAAATATGGAATTTTGCCAGAAGAAAACTCACGGATGTGGCTTCATATTTTTTTTCCCCAGGGGTGACCGTATCGAACCAATGTTCCTAGAAGATTGGCAGAGGGCTAATTCAACGGAAATCAAAAGTTCTAGTGCTCTTTTTAATAGACCAAAACATTGGAAGCCAACTAGCCCTTCTCCCACGCCCATTTTTCCCTCTATGACACCTGATCAAAATTTGAGATAGCCATTTGATTCAGCATAGTTGAAAGATCCAATAACTATGCCTCTGGGGATGACATGACCACCCGGAAGCCTCTGGAGAAAGGAATGCAAGTTATACAATTTGCCAGTGGTGGGGGCCCTCAGGTTTCAAGCGAATGCCCTCCCCAGTTTCAAGCGCATACCCTCCCTTTTCCATAGGATTTCAAGCGCATGCCCTCCCTTTTCCCATAGGATTCAAGCACATGTCCTCTGACGTCACGCAGCACACCTGTTTCTAGGCAACATTCCCGCCCTTGGCAAGAGTTAAAAGGTTAGGTCAGGTGACAAACCCCTTTGCTTTTCTATGACAGCCCTGGCAAGATTCCAAGCGCATATCCTATTTCTATGTGAAATTCCCAGATGTTTCATTTACTTGGAAGGTGGTCCGTATAATAGAAAAGTAGTAATAATAGGGAAATTATGACGCCAAGGTACACACCCCCGTTTCAAGCGCATGCCCTCCTTTTTCCCATAAGATTATTATGACAAGCCCTCTGACGTCATGTGGTACACCTGTTTCTAGGTGACATTCCCGCCCTTGGCAAGAGTTAAAAGCTTAGGTCAGGTGGCACACCCCCTTTTTTTCTATGACACAGCCCTTTTCTGAGTATGTCTTGTTACTAGGTGAAACTTCCAAGTGTTTCAACTATTTGGAATGTGGTCCGTATAATACAATAGTTTTGATAAAAACTGAAGCTCCTAACCCTCACCCCTGTTTCTAGTGCATGCCCTCTGGCGTCACGGTACACACCCCCGTTCCAAGCGCATGTTACACCACACGACAAACCCTCCCCTTTAAAGGGTCAGATAAGTGGAGCTACCAACCCCTCGCACCTACGCAATGCGGTTACCGGTTCTATTAAAGGGAACGCAGTTGCCAAGACTCCGTAACACACCCCTCTGGACTCCAATGACGTCATACGACTTACCCCGTTTCAAACGGATAGATATGTACTTTGCGACACGAACCCATGGGGAAATTCCCGCTTGTAGCTCACACCTTACGTAATGATTGTGCAACAGTGTCACGTAATACTTTTTTCATTAACTTAATGGCGGCACACACTTTATGGAAGGTCGGCGCATCCATCACAGCCAGACAATACCATTTTGACATTTTCACCGAAAACCCTCAAGACATTTTCTTTTTTTGGCGTTTCATTTTTCGCTCGAAACACCTTTCATTTTTTCTAGAGTTCTTGACTCCGCCAGGACTCGAAAGGTCATTCCCTTCCAACGGTAAAGTGCCCCAATCAACTCGTCCAGGAAACCTTTGCCAATACTTTGTATCTTGAACCATATTCAAAAAATAAACTATTGCACAACACCTGAGATTCCACATTTTTTGACAATAGTTAGAACGACGTGTTTACTGCCAAATTTGGTACGCACTTTGAAAACATCTATTTCCAGGGAACATTTGCTTTCAAGATACTAATAAAGGGGAAATGTGTGTCTTACTCGTGCTAAAGACTACATCTTAAAAACATAGACAATGAAAATCAAAACTTGACAAATTGAAAATTGACAAGCAACAAAACATAAAAAACACCTAAAAAAACACGACAAAAAATAAAAAAATGAAAATGCCATATTATCATATACGCAAAAAAAGAACCATCTATTATAGAAAACCGGGGCTTCTAGCCTGCAACCCCAGAGGGTAAGGGAGGGGGGAGTGATATTAGATGCAATTTAAACCATATTAAGAGCTTTTAAGGAAATACCCCTTTTTCATTAAGATAAATTCATTGATATTTCACAATATCCTATCAATATTTTCCAGCTCCCACCTAGTAGCCTTCATTTGCAGAGGGCGCATTGATAATAGATGTAGGTTTTTGGGCGTTATTGTGGCTTTAAAAGGATAAAGAATAACATGCCTAATTTAAGAAAAGACAAAGGGAGAGGACTCCAGAGGAGGGGGAACCGTCTCTGGGGGAGGAGATTCAATCGTACATTTATTTTTATCCAGCCTCCATCCACTAAGGTACTGACCTGCTCGCCTCCGGGGAAGTGTCCAATCCCCTCGAGCCGTTTGTCCCAGCCCGACACACCCCCAGGGCTAAATTTTTCAGCAAAAATATGAGGGAGGGATCATAATATACACAAAAAGAACCGTGTATTATAGAAAACCGAGACTTCTAGCCTGAAATCCAGGAGGATAAGAAGGAGGGGAGTGATATTAGATGCAAATTTAAGACATATTAAGAGCTTTTAAGGAAATACCCCTTTTTCATTAATATAAATTCATGGATATTTCACAATATCCTAACAATATTTTCCAGCTCCCACCTAGTAGCCTTAATTTTCAGAGGGCACATTGATAATAGATGTAGGTTTTTAGGCGTTATTGTGGCTTTAAAAGGATAAAGAATAACATGCCTAATTTAAGTAAAGACAAAGGGAGAAGACTCCAGGTGAGGGGGAACCGTCTGTGGGGGAGGAGATTCAAGCGTAGATTTATTGTTATCCAGTCTTCATCCACTAAGGTACCGACCTGCTCGCTGCTCGCCTCCGAGGTAGTGCCTAAAAACGCTATAAGAAAGGCTAAAAAACGCTATTGCTTGAGATAACATAAATTGTAGTAATAATAGGGAAATTATCATAGAATTTCTAGGATATGACCACCTCCAAAATCATATCATCCCAGTTTCTAGCGCTCAGCTAGCAAGATTCGCTTACAGGCAAGATTCCCGCCCTGGCAAAATTCCAGCTATTAATACATTGTTTTTTTCTGGAAGACCCCTGGATTTCCCGTGATCAGATCTAATATGAATGACGCAAGCGTATCTCACAAACTGGACACACTATTACTGCCCCTGTGACACACCACTGTAATGACTCCTCCCCCTCCCCCAAAACACTTTTCAGTCATTTCTCGTTAAAAATTTTATTTTTGACTCATTCATTCGGGTTTTCGCAATCAATTCAGCCCACAGTACCACACTATAAGTACTCTCTAGAATCCCTACAACACCTTCCATCATCATTGTAAGCGTCTTCTAACATTTGAAACACACACACGAACACACAAAAATTCACACACACATACACACACACACACACACACTCAAACACACACACACACACACGCATAACACAAACACACGAACACAAAACACACACACAAAAAAACAACACACGAACACACAAAAAAACACACACACAAAACACACAAACACACACACAGACAAAAACAACACACGAACACAAACACACACACACACACAAAAACATGCACACACACACACACACACACAAAACACAAGAACACAAAGACACACACACAAACAAAAAAAACGCGCACACACAAACAAACACACGAAGACAAAAAGATACACACACGCACACAAACACAAAAAAACACACACAAACATGCACAGACACATAAAAAAACATGCACAACCAAACACAAAACACACACACACAACAAAGACACACACACACACACACAACACCACGCCATTGGAATTTTTTCATTGTAATGTTACTTTTTTGAAATGTAAGAATGTTTTTTGTATTGTTATGTTATGATTTACCTTGTAACTGTTACACTCTCTTGATGTTTCAAATTAATTTTGGAATTTTTTTCGCTGAAATGTAAGACTTGGTATATTTTACACTGTTGCGCCATGACTTAAAATGTCAGTTCTACATTCTGTCGATGTTTCAAAGTTCATTTCAGGATTATTTCGTTGAAATTTAAAACTTTGAATATTTTTGACGTGTTGTGTCATGTCACTGTTATATTCTGTAGATGTTTCATAGTTCAGATTTTAATTTTTTCGTTGCAATGTATGACTTGGAACATTTTTATACTGTAGTGTCGTGGGTTACCATATCACTATCACATGCCGTCGATGTTTCAAAGTTCATTTTGAAAATTGTACATCGAAATGTAAGACTTGGAATATTTATGTACTGTTATCTCGTGATTCACCATGTCAATGCTACATTCTGCTGATGTTTCAAAGCTCATTTCAAGATTCTTTCATTTAAATGTAAGACTTGGAATATTTTTTACTGATTTACCTTGTCAGTGTTACATACAGTTGATGTTCCCTCATTCAATTGGAATTTTTTCCTTGAAATGCAAGACTTGGAATATTTTTATAGTGTTATGTATTGTAACTGCTACACTCTGTTGATCTTTTAAGGTTCACTAAGGAATTTTTTCATTGAAGTGTGACTTGGGATATTTTTGTAGTAGTTCACCATATCACTACTACACTCTGTTGATATTTCAAAGTTCATTTTGGAATTTTTTCGTTGAAATGTAACACTTGGAATATTATCGTAGCGTTGTGTCTTGTCACTGCTACACTCTGTTGATGTTTACAGGTTCACTTTGGAATTCTTTCATTTAAGTGTAAGACTTAGAATATGTTTGTAGTAGTTCACCATATCCCTGCTGCACTCAGTTAATTTTTGGAATTTTTTCATTGAAATGTAAGACTTGGAATATTTTCACAGTTTTATGTTATAATTTACCTTGTCACTGTTACACTTGATTGATGTTTCAAAGTTCATTTTGGAATTTTTTCACTGAAATGTTAAACTTGGAATAATTTTGTAGTGGTTTTACACGCAAAAATTTATGTTTCTCTACGTTTAAGTTAGGTTCATCTAACTAAGTTATCATGTGCGCTCTCCGTGTTTGTGTGTTCGTATGTGTGTGTGTGCTGTGTGTTTTTTGTGTGTGTGCGTGTTTTTTTGTGTGTGTGTTTTTTGTATGTGTGCGTGTGTTTTGTGTGTGTGTGTGTGTGTCTGTGTTCTTGTGTGTCTGTGTTCTTGTGTGTTGTTTTTTTTGTGTGTGTGAGTGTGTGTTCTATTGGTGTGTGTGTGTGTGTGTATGTATTTTTGTGTTGTGTGTGTTTTTTGTGTGTGCGTGTGTGTGTTTTTTGTGTTCGTGTGTGTGTGTGTGTGTGCATGTGTTTTTTTTGTGTATGTGTGTTTTTGTAGGTTTTGTTTGTGTGCGTTGTGTTCGTGTGTGTTTTTGTGTGTTTGTGTGTGCATGTGTGTGTTGTTTTTTGTGTGTGTGTGTGTATTTTTGTCTGTGTGTGTGTGTGTTTTTTGTGTTCGTGTGTGTGTGTGTTTTGTGTTCGTTTGTGTTGTTTTTTTGTTTTTGTGTGTTTTTGTGTGTGTGTGTGTGCGTGTTTGTGTGTGTGTGTGTGCGTGTTTTTGTGTCTGTATTTTTTTTCATGTGTGTGTTTTCATTGTGTGTGTGTTTTATGTTCATGTATGTGTGTGCGTGTGTGTTGTGTGAGTGTGTGTGCGTGTTTTTTTTCGTGTGTGTGTGTCGTCTGTGTGTGTGTGTGTGTGTCGACTCTGTGTGTGTGTGTATTTTTGTGTGTGCGTGTTTTAAATGTTAGAAGACGCTTACAATGATGATGGAAAGTGTTGTAGGGATTCAGTTAAGTGCAAATCATGTTCTGGCCTTGGGAAGGCATAGGGGCTTTGAGCCCAACTTATGTTAATTTCTGCTGGTTTTGAGTTTGACTCGGTTATTTATTGTAATTTCTTTTCGTTTTGGGTTTCATTTATTTATCGATGCTGATTTGTGGTAGTTTCACGCTTGGTAGATTATTTGATTTTATTTTTGCTCATTTTTTGTTTAATGGAGTTCTTTACTTTTCTTTGAAAAACTTAGTTTGTGGAAAAAGTTTTTTTATTAATTAATTTCTGTTTGTTTTATATTGACATTGTGTTTTCAGGGAAAAAGAAAATAACAGTTTAAATTTTTTCGTTTTTTCAAGCCTTTATAGTTTGGACTGCTATTTGTATGCTGGAGAAAAATTTGCAGCAATTTTTAACTTAAAAATCTGGACACAAATAGTAGTGTTTAATTTAGTTTCATACCTCCTCTAGTTGACCTGAAATGGAAAACTTGATACCATTCGCAAAAGAATCTGTTTACTTACTTTGACAGCTTGGATACACTTACACTATTTTGATTTGGTTAGATTTTAATAGCAGAAGTAGCCCCGACAGTTTGAACATAATACCCTCAGTCGTTCTTGGGATACTGCTGAGAAACCTTATTGGGAATTAGCATTAACACAGTTCATTTTGATTTAGTCTTAAGGCAAAATTTAGTTTTTAAACATAATCGGCAAATGGGAGGGTGGGCGTGGGAGGGGATTAGTTGCCCCCCAATCACTTTCGACTATTAAAAAGGGCATCAGCCCTTTCTATTTTCAATCGAATGAATCCTTTTCGAAGTTTCTACGACAACTCCTTCGATACGAAGTGGCCTGGTCTAAACAACAACAACAACAACAACAAAAAATCATACATTATACCCACATCGATCTTTACTATAAAAATTTCAAGCCTTCCAATCACTTTCGACTATTAAAAAGGGCACTAGGCCTTTCGATTTCCAATCGAATGAGCCCTTTTTGAGTTTCTACGACAATGCTTTCTATAAACACCATATATGCCCCCAGGGCATAAATTACAACCCTTACCCTAAGGGCTGTGACAGTGGTTGTCATCCTCTAAGACATAATTTCCAGAAGCTTCAACTACGTTAAACAAAATGGCTACGTCAAAATTTTGATTGGATGTGTTTGGGAAAATGGTGGGCGTCAGAGGAGCGTTAGTTGCTCTTCCATCACTTCCAACTATTAAAAAAGGCACTAACCCTTTCAATTTCCAATCAAATGAGCCCTTTTGAAGTTTCTACGACAACGCTTTCAATTAAAGCCTTATATGCCCCCAGGGCATAACTTACAACCCTTGCCCTGAGGGCTGGGGTTGTCATCCTCACAGACCTAATTTCCAGAACTTTCTACTACGTTGAACAAAATGGCTATCTTAAAATTTTCATTGGATGTGTTTGGGGGAATGGTGCGCGTGAGAGGGTGGTTAGTTACCCTCCAATCACTTTCGACTATTAAAAAGGGCACTAGCCCTCTCAATTTCCAATCGAATGAGCCCTTTTCGAAGTTTCTACGACAACTCCTTCGATACGAAGTGGCCTGGTCTAAACAACAACAACAACAACAACAAAAAATCATACATTATACCCACATCGATCTTTACTATAAAAATTTCAAGCCTTCCAATCACTTTCGACTATTAAAAAGGGCACTAGGCCTTTCGATTTCCAATCAAATGAGCCCTTTTGAAGTTTCTACGACAACGCTTTCTATAAACACCATATATGCCCCCAGGGCATAAATTACAACCCTTACCCTAAGGGCTGTGACAGTGGTTGTCATCCTCTAAGACATAATTTCCAGAAGCTTCAACTACGTTAAACAAAATGGCTACGTCAAAATTTTGATTGGATGTGTTTGGGAAAATGGTGGGCGTCAGAGGAGCGTTAGTTGCTCTTCCATCACTTCCAACTATTAAAAAAGGCACTAACCCTTTCAATTTCCAATCAAATGAGCCCTTTTGAAGTTTCTACGACAACGCTTTCAATTAAAGCCTTATATGCCCCCAGGGCATAACTTACAACCCTTGCCCTGAGGGCTGGGGTTGTCATCCTCACAGACCTAATTTCCAGAACTTTCTACTACGTTGAACAAAATGGCTATCTGAAAATTTTGATTGGATGTGTTTGGGGGAATGGTGCGCGTGAGAGGGTGGTTAGTTACCCTCCAATCACTTTCGACTATTAAAAAGGGCACTAGCCCTCTCAATTTCCAATCGAATGAGCCCTTTTCGAAGTTTCTACGACAACTCCTTCGATACGAAGTGCCCTGGTATGAAAAAAAAATAAAATAAAGAATACATTGTGCCAACATCGTTCTTTACTTAGGCAGCGCAACATACAAAATTAGCAGAAGTTTCTTGAGACTTAATTTATTTTTTTATTCTTGAAGGCTAGAACAGTTGCGACATACTGAGTTAGCGTGACGCTGGGGTAAAGAAAAAAAGAAATGGTCCATAAAACAAATTCTAGAGCCCAAACAAATTTGGGCTATATATTTGCACATTAGGGGGGGGGGGGGGGCGGGGGTAAAGCATACCATATATTAAATACGTAACCTAACGTAACCTACTAGGTACCTTCCCCCCCCCCCGCCCTAAACCCCAAAAAACAACAGTTTAAATATCGTAAACGCAATGAAAACTACTCTATGCATTCCAATTCCTAATAGCGGTCTATTAAAATAGCCAGTCTGGCGGGTACCTGCCCCGGTGTCAGTTTGACACTCCATATACAGTATATAAAAGAGTACTTTTAATACTTAAGTACCGGTATTTTTTCAGAGGGGGTTTTACCTAAAACAAAACTTTAAAAACCGTATCAAAAATTTGTTTATGTTCATTTTGACTATATTTTTACAAGTCGAACACAAATTTTCAGAAGGTGGGGGGTTCAATCCCGGAAACTTGGGTTACTTGACATCTGAATTTCTGCAGATGGAAGCACAGGAATCAAAGGTCTACTTTGTGCTTGTATAATGATGGTGGCTAATAATTTTCTCTCTTGATTTTTTCCACCCCAAAAACTATAGACATAAAACTGAGACAAAAGCCGATTTTAAAGTTACGTTACCGATAGCAGTTACAACACACACACGATAAAGAAAAAAAACTGGTTATAAATTATGTACGCATCTTCATTCTGCTCAGTCAGTATGTACTCGACATACTGACTGTTGTACTCAGTCTAGTCGTTCAAAGACCGACAAAAACATTACAGATAACTTAATTTAATGGAAAATTTAGTCCAACGATTTACAATATCTTGGAACGCTTAACATTACATAAACTTCCATCTCGAGAACCATGGAGGGGGGTTATAACCCGAAGCTTCAGACCTTTCCGAATATAATCTGAAGATATCCCCATAATTTTGAATTTGATGAACGTAATTCACAAATTTTTGCTGTTTTCAAATTTATGGACCCCTAAAATAATTTTGCAAATATTTACCTGTTTGACGACCATACAGACTAGAATATAGTATATTTGGTATTGAGGGATACCTTAGTTTTTTTCAAATACCGTACATCGATATTTCCATTTTCACTATATCATAATTGATATTTCTGATTTTTTTTTTTTTTTTCTGATACGGTCATTCTTTTGATGAATTTTAAATAACAGAAACTATTCATAAACGGAAACTTCGTGTACTGAATTCTGTGTTAAAAATTTCGTGCAACATAAAATCAAATAACTGAGTATACCCAAATAAAGAAATACTCAGATTGAGAAGAAAAAGGTCCAGAAAAGAAAGAAAAATGATTACTAGCGCTTTTTACTATTCAAAATAGAGGTTCCTGGCAAAGGCGGATCTAGAGCAAAACCTTGGGGGGAGAGGGACGCAATGTGACAAGGGCGCCAATAACTGACAAGTTTGTTTAATAAAGAGTAAAAAATCAAAAATAAACAAATGAAGGCGTCAAAAGAATCTTGGGGGGCAGCGGTCCCTCCTGTATGCGCCCCTGGCCCTTCAAGTTCGCGAGAATTCAATTCAGGGGACAACATTTTAGGGAGTCTGAACTTAACGACACAAAAAAGTCAAATAAGACCAAAAATACAGGAAAGTGGCATAGATCTTAAACTCACGTGGCGTGCGTAACATGCGGGGTAAAAGTCAAATACGTGTTTTAAGAGCCCATAATATAAGTTTTCAACAATCTAAGCTGATTGGTCAAGGCTTTGGCTAGAGCTATTTAACACCTTTAAAACCATTATAGATAAGGGCAGTCTCGATTACTAAGAAAGATTACGTCTCTTAATCGACTTAAGAGACGATTCTTTTCACAAAAATCACAAACGAAATATTTAGATTTTTTTAAACTAGGCAATTTTTTTCTGATAAATGAAATTCATTCTCATATTTATCCCCCCAAATGTTCCCTGAAATGTCCATTGGCCAACTCGTTTCCAACTGGCACTGGCACGACCGGGAATAAACAATAATTAAAAAGCAATTATCGAAATAAACCCCAGATTGACAAGAAGCAATTCATCCTGGGAGCACTGCAAAGTCGCCAGATCCACTCTTGTAGAGCATTACTTGTATCTAAGGTCAAAGATTATATGGGCAATCAGAAAAAAGCTACATTTTAGGCCACTCCACAATTGACACGGATTATTGTTTTGAATACCCATATTCAGAACCCTTTTTATAGCCATGTTTTTTCCGAGTTCGAATTTTGAAGAACTCGTGTCCAACAGGCTTGAAACCTGGAGATGAAAAAGCTTTGGAGTTTTGCTGGATTAAACATCAAGAACTTGAAAATGATTTTTGTGGAACTCGCTTAAAACACGCTTCAAAACTGATGCCAGACTAAAACTGTCTTGCTATTTTGACCACAACCAAGAGAATATATTCAGCGAGAACTTCAGTTTTCTGGAAATACGGATTAGCGTGACAATCTGAATTACCGAAACATGGCCTGAATTGCCAAAATCAACGTCACAGCGAATAAGTAGATCAACTAATAGCTGTAAAGTGACAATTCACATTGATCTGCAGCTATCTTGGTTAGGTTTCGACATTTCTTTTTCTCTAAATAAATACATTAGTTTTACGATTCACGATCGCTAAGCTCATAATCTGTTCAATTTCAATAGAAATCTTCAAATTTTTTAAGCAATTTGCACAGTCACTAAAATCTCAAGGCTTGTAAGCCTAGAACATATTTTCGGCAGCAAAGCCTTGGGAAGCCCCTCATCAATATCCAATCTCCATTATGATCTGCGAGACAGGGACGTAGGCAGAGCGAGAAGCCTGGGAATCCTTCCCCCTAAATCCTAGTTTTTTAAAATGAATTTTTATCATTGCCCCTTCCCCTGAAAAAATCCAGCGTGCGTGTCTGGAACAGGGCCAAGCAAAATTTTCGATAAGGGCAGGAGTTTCAAAAAAGAAGGATTGCTTTCGAAAGATAGCTCGGTTCTGACCTCCTCAAAAAGGTGAAGTGCTATAACGAGATTTAAAATCTATTGAGATGCATAAGAGCAATTGTTACCAGCTTTTTGAGGTGGTAGAGGATATGCAACCATAAAAGGAAACATTTCTATCAGACGATTGCAACAATCTTTGATCTCTTAGCAAAACAGTCTCTATAGTTTTCTGGGCCTAGTGCAGATTGGTACACTTAAAATACTAGGACTAAACAGCTCACTTTATTTTTAACTTTCTGAAGAGGTGAAACTTCCAAATATCGGCTTCGATATCTCGAAAATTTATCAATATCAAGTATCGGCCAATGATATCCAAACATTGATGATCCATTATTACAGAATGTTCCTACATTTAATACGCATTATATAACCACTTTGTTCTTGTTTTCGCTTTTTTTTAGAATTAAATCACCCAATGGGTGTATCAACCCAATCGAAATAGATGGCTCGGACATACCATTATCATACACCAAATTTTAGCTCCTTAAATACTTTTACCAAATAATCAGCAAGAGGGAAAGCGGAAAACAACTCCCCAGATTTCACGGCTTTATATAATATAATGACCAAAAATGACCTAAATTCTTCAAGATTTCCAGTCAAACCAGGCCAAAACAGAAGAAAACCGGATATTGAGGACTAATCGCCATGGACAAGGCAAAAACATCAATTTAACGCAATAAAAGTTGATCATCAAGTTCTTTTCAAAAAGCAATCACGAACCAGATCTTTAATTCAGAATATTCTGACTACCACATACAGTAGGAAAATTACTTCCAAATGGCATCATATTTCTAATTTCTAAATTTTAGTTCATTCTAGTATTGTCAGTCAAACGCTGATCTTCATCGGGTTAACTGCCCGTGATCAAGTTAGATCCAAACTATTAAAATTTCTATGCTGATTGATATCATCAGAGCTGTACCACTAACGTATTGTACCGCGCATTGAGTAGTACTAAATTTTAGAAGTTTCTTGAAATATTTTCATGCACATATTTCTGCTAAAATACTAAAAAAAAAGGATAACAGCAAAGATTCATTGACTACTGCTTTCGTCGTTTTTACTGAACATCTCATTTTTTTTAAGACCCAAAGACAGTTCCCCATACGACCCACTTAATTAACTGCAGGTAGTCGTGATGACCATTCTATTCAATATATTCACAAATACAAAGACGACGATAGCTAGTTTGGTGTTACAATCTACTATTACAGTGATTATAGTGTTACTACTTTTTATTACCATTATTTTTTAAGTAGTGCAATTAGGAAGACCAAACGAGGGGAGTCTCCAGTCCCACTCCCTCCCGAAAACAGTCCTGTTTAAAATAAAGAAACTTCAAGTAGTTTTTACCAGGGGCGAATCTCTAGCATTTTTATTAGGGGGCAAGAGGGGTCCATATCCGAATAGTCAAGGGGCATAGAATATATATATTTTTTTCGCTACATAATTGGGGGGCAACTGCCCCCCTTGCCTCCCCCAAACGACGCCCCTGGTTTTTACAGTAAACTTTGATAGAAGTTAATAAAGTCATCTATTCTCCCGAGTAAACTGCTGCTTTCATTATGTGTATGTCAGAAGGCCAAATTGTTGAATATAAAGAAAAATCTCAAAACAGTCCTCCGCAATGAATTATCATCCTTGGTTGACATGTAGCCGCAAACTTCAATGCGAAGTTCGTCAATGTAATTAAAACAGAGAAACTAGGGCTATTTCAGTTGTTTTTTTTTCTTAGAGAAATTGACATTGTTCGACTGCTAGAGCTTTACGTCCTCTCCCCAACTAGTCTTATGAGATGCAGGTGATTCTTCTTCCTTTTTTTGCTTACATTAAACTTTGAAAAGAAAAAAAAATCTACAAAGGAAATTCTGGTTACTGCATCTCTCATTATCTTCTTATTAATTCTCAAGACCCCCCCCCCCCGTCTGCCTACCAGCATTTTATGACAAAAGATGTAGAGGCCCTCCCCCTTCATCCACATCTTCTCTGGTGATTTCTAGAACAACATATCGAATTTTACAGATCATATGATTGTTATTCGATCAACGCATTTTAAAATTGGAAATCAAACTGATTATTTTGTACGAAGGACCTAAGAAACCTAAATCCCATTTAAATGGCAAAGACAATTTACAGCAGTATATTTGTCAATTTGGTGGTTTAGCATTATCACTGTTTTCCAGTCTATCTAAAATTCCTCTTTTTAATATAGAAGAAATATAGAATCTTCTAATATAGAAGAGAAGGGATATTTGGATAAAAATGAGTTGATACTTCCAGGTGTCTTAAACAGAACGTCGTCTCAGTTTATTGGTAGAATTGCAAGGTATCTGAAAATTTTGTAAAATAAAACGAGTAAAGCTTAACTTAATTTCAATTTATATCAGATTTAAGAAAATAAATAAAAACTTGAAAAGGAGGGGTCTAATTCCAAGTTAATTCTAAAGAGGCTCTTTTGTTACTAAAGAATTGAGCTCAAATTAAATATTTTTAAACGCAATTTTTTCAGACAATAGTAAGAAAGAATTGGAGGGAGGGTTGTCTTAAAGTTCTCGCTAAACATTTCTTATTAAAATTCAATGTGTCTTGCATTTGAACCGTCTTTCTTAAGAAATTATGACAAAAGGTCAAATTTTAGCGTAACGAGAGGGCCGCACCTCTCCCACATATATGGATTAATGTCTGTTAGTTCTAAGTTGTATTGCTGTTCCTTGCTTTAAGTCGAAAAAAACTTGTTTTTAAGTGTTTGTTGATGATGGCTGATACAAGTTTATTATATCTGTGCTCTTTTTATGTTCATGGCCGTATTTGTGGCTTTAATACGCTTATCTATCTATCTATCTAAATATCTTTTTTACTAAAAAACGAAGGAGAGCTTATGGATGGATGAAGCACGACATTACGGGCTTGTCACACTGTTCAACTTTTAAAGCCCAAATATACGAACGTTAAACTCTGGATTACTAACAGAATTGGCTAGCGAGGCAACCAAAGATAAGCAAAATCCGTCGATTATCCTAACTATAAGGAAACAGCCAAAATTAATAGAAAAATTCATTTAACGCGCTTTATTTACATTAAACTACTGCATTAACAATATTCTTAAGTTTATTTAGAGATGATGTTTCGCAAAACAATATGCCGCATAGGACATTATTATTATCGTCAATGCAAATAAATTATTTTTCTAAGAATAAATTGGATTCATGGAGGACTACGGACAAGAGATCATTGTATTTTTTTTCCAGAGATTTTTAGAACAATAACTAGGAACTCCCCTACAAGAACAATATACAAGTGTATAGTTCAAGAATGGGTTTCTTAAATTCGATTCAGTAATGCTATTACAATCTGGGAAATCTAAATGCATCATAGAAGGGGAATGATATAAGCCTTCCATATCACTATATAGAGCCTAGCTTACACTAAGCAGTACTAACACTGAAATGTCAGCTTTACGAACTAAAAAAGGAAAGATAGGCCTACTGCATATGAGTCTAATCATTTTAGTTGATCAAGAGCAGTCCAAATCGTTAACGGTGTACCTGAAATTCAAACCCCTCTAGGATGTGCCAAAAAAGAACTTGTTAAGCTGATCTCTATGAGAGGATCACCTGGCCAATGAAGATCATATACAAGTTTATCTGAGACCAGCTTAGCAAACACTTTTTGGCACTTGTCTTAGAGGTGTGAAATTGTCAGATAGAACCTTCAGCTATGCCAGCGAATATTTGTCTATCACAAATATGATGATTAATCTTGTAACTGGCTAACAACGACTACAGTGCTGTAAGTTGTCTCCTTGTTTTATGTTCTCTCTTATTGGCATGGTCAAAGATGTGATCTTGGGACTTCTTTGTTTTGGATATACAATCTCCATAAAGGGGTTAGACCGTAACATTTAGCGGTACTTGTGTAGAATCCAGAAACCACGTGAGAAGTGAAGTTTCGTTAATGATAATGAAATAAAACAAAATAGGATGAAAATATAAGTTTATGAAGAAATTTGGGCTATATATTTGCATATTAGGGGGGGAGGAGGGGTAAAGCATAGCATATATTAAATACGTAACCTAACCTAGGTACCTATTTTGCCCCTTCAACCCCAAAAAACTAAGGTTTAAATCTTTGTCACGGAGTGAGCAACACCTCACATGCAGAGAAAACCTGTTTTCAATTAAGCATCTCGGTCTTTCTCGCGTGGTTTCTGGATTCTAGACAAGTACCCATTTAGCTAATAAACAAAGATATCCAAGCAGACAGTTCCTGGTCCGACAAGCAACAGCGACAATCGGAGGGGGCAGGATATTTTTGTCCTTCCTAGATTTCAATAAAAACCTGTATGGGCATTTTCATTGAAAATATTCTTTTCCAGAGTTTTCATTGAAAATAAACTGCCCCCCCCCCTACATTTGAAAATACATTCCCTCTCATCATTTTTGTGGATTGCCACCACTGTCCATAAGAATTATTCTCTATGTTGATAGATCTTGTGAATGACCAGAAGAATCGTGTACTTAACTACCGAAGATTAAAAGGTTGCCAATAGTCTAGTTGCCCTCCTTTATCATGTATTATCATTCTAGACAATATGGTCTCAAAACTTATTTGCTACGTCAATACAACTGTATGATACTAAAAAGTGTTCTGAAATTAAATCTATGTCAATGGCTGCAAAAACAAACAAACACAAAAAACTACACTATTTTCATTTGGTGATATATATTTATATCAATTTGATAATGTGGGTACTGAAGAGGGTAGTCACCCCTTCTAACTATGGACATATGCATTCAAATGCTTACCTGTACAGTGGTGGGAGGGCATCCCCTAAGAACACAGATTCCCCAAAAATTGTCGATAGCCAAATTTGGAAATTATGAGCTAAAATTTATTTCTGGCATTCAAAACCCTGTCCACTAACCCCAAACAATTTATTTTCAAGAGGTACACTTTTTTAGTGGTGGTCATCATCCTCAAAGCATTGTTGAGAACGAGCAGGGTGTGAGCGGGCGGCAGCTCCCTCATCTCTAGGACAAGCCTCAATATGACTATAATATTGATAATGAATAGAAATTAAATTATCTTAAATCAAATTTTGTCAAATAGAATTCATGGGCGACATGAAAACCTTAAAGCGAATATGAATTATCACAGCTTTTGTATTGAGGATATGTAACCCTCCCTCCAAAAAAAAGCGATAATATTTGTCTGTTTTAAGCGTTACAATTTCAATAAACACTTCCTTTACTGTCATATGGAAAAACCAGTTTTTTATCAAAACCTACTGAGAGAAAAATTGGGATGCAGGCAACATCAGCAAAAACAGGTTTGACAACCCTATAGACAATATAGCATTGAAATTTGATCCCCCTTAAAGCTTAGGAACAAGGAAGCCTTGAAGGCATGCGCCTGGCACCCTTCGGCCCACAGAAGGGCGTCTCGTGCTACCATGTCTGGCAAATGATGAAAAGGAAAGATTTGAAAGGGATTTTAAACTTAAAATTATATCTCACATGGAATTATAGAGAAAATGGTGATTGTATCCAAGAGCTTTGTAATGCAACAGGTTCTGAAATCCTGTCTCACCCTTGTATTCGAAAAGCTTTTTGATTATCTTTACTTAAATTTTTGTGAATACTAATTGGAAGTTAGCCTACCAAATGCATTTAGATTCAAACAATTTTTAAAAGATGAACATAGGGTTTAATTTTTAATGAGCGATTATACATCATTTTAATGATTTCCATTAAATGAGTTGTATACAATTATAGGTTAACTGAATGAAGTCTTTGCAGCACACAAGTCTGATCCTTTGGGGAGAGGACGGTTTGTGTGGGATTCAAGAAAACAAAATGCTCTACGGGATTCTTTCTTGCTATTCTCCTTTTTCCTAAAATTAGGAAGAGGGGGTACATGGCTTTTGGTTTAACTATACTCTCTTTTGAAGGTCCCTGGCATCTAGTAAGTCTAACTAAAGGGAAGTTGACCACAAAGCAGGGTGTCATTTTTTAGGGGGAGGGTATTAAAATTTTGGCTGAGGTAAAACAGCTTGGTACTTGGGCCTATATGGGCCTTTACAAGGAAACCAGTCACGAAAAACCCGTTTTTGACGGGTTAACCGCTATAGAGTAATAAATGATAGCATAGTTTTCATTGCGTATACAATACTTAAACTGCTGTTTTTTGGGGTTTAGGGGGGGGAGGTATCTAGGTTAGGTTACATATTTAATATATGCTATGCTTTACCCCCCCCCCCCCTAATGTGCAAATATATAGCCCAAATTTACTTATAAACTATTATATAGTCATCCTATTTTAATTTATTTCATTAGCATTAACCAAACTAGACTTTTTAGGAAGGCCCATATAATGCCCAAGTACCAACAGTTCTAACATCCTTGTAGCAAGGCAACTATTATAGAATAAATTGATAGAAAAATAAAAATTTTCATTTTTTGGTCATCCATTGTTTCTAAGAAAAAGCATCAGCCCTTTCCCCAAGGTTGATACTTGTACCAAATAATTTTCACCTGTATCAAAATATTTATTCTTGTGTACAAAAAAGGCCATATCTCTAAAATTGATCCAAATGTTCCCCATAGAAAATCATTTCATATCCTCCCAACTTTCGTTTGTTGTTCATGATATAAGGGCACAGGGAGTACAAATTTTCACAAAATTGGTGCAAATCCCCTCACCCATTCAATCAGAGGATTAGCTAGCCATGTGCCCGTTTCCAATTCCAGGCACTCCAGCAACAGAAAAATTTGAGACATCCCTTTAGCACAATAATAGTTTGACTTACGCACTTGACAGATAATCAAATTCAAAAAAACATTTTTGATTCATAAATTATTCATCATGTACTTGCACAGAAAGATAAAGGAGAGCCCTCTCCCACAAAAGATCCCCAGGAATATATTATACCACAGTCCTCCTTTTAGCATTATAGACCCTCTTACCAGAAGACTCCAAACACCATCATAAAATCCTGTCTATGTGTTCTGAAGTTCATAGAAATGCAGTAATTTAAGATCAGTTACCAGTCTAACCCTAAGTGAGTCTTTTTATGCAATAAAAGGAAGCTTACTCAAAGGCATGAACATACAAATTTATTCCAGTGGGAGGGGGGGGGATCTTCATCAAACATTTAAGTTATAGGTAAAAAGCTAGACGTTCTGGAATGTATGGAAGCACCCAACCCTCCATACTTATATTTCTGGTCATTTACAGCATCTATATATTATCAAAGACCCTTCACTAACAAGAAAACTTGTGCTAAAAATAGGAAAGTCTACAGCCATGAGGTACTAAAGACAAATTGTCCCTGTCCCTGAGAAATATACTTTTATCTTGGCCTTCAACACCCTTACACCCTCCACCAGATGGTCCAAATTATGCGCACTCATGTCCAGAGCTTACCATACAATCACCTAAAAAGGATGAGAAGATGTTTAACAACTTTAGACCTAATCATTTGTTTCCAGTTATTAAAATCTAAAAACATTTTGAAGGGTTCATAACAAAGAGAGAGCTGAAAAACTAACAGGCTGAAATTAGAAACCATGCATTTACCCTGAATTGGTAAAATGGTGAGGATTGAAATCCTGACTATAAGCTGTTACAAGTTTATTCCTGACAACTAAGTGTTACAAGCAAGCTGAAATGTTCCATTAATGATGAAGAGGTTTAATATTTGGGAAGGAGAAACTTGCACAAAATTTGTAGAAAAAAGCCAAGTATTCTGCAAACTATTAAACTAAAACAGTGATGCTTGCACTATTAGCAATTAATATTAAAGAACTATTTCTTTGTAGAATTAACTCAAAACTTCCAAGTACGTTTTTTTTAGATACAAAAACTCAATTGTTTCAAAAATAATAATGCTACCAAGAAAATTGCCTCCCAGCTGCCCCCTCTCCCCTAATGGGGCAAGATATAACCAGGGCTGTATACAAAATGTTACTAATTTTTTTTGTACTTTATTCTCATCAACAGTTGGTCCATAATGCAAAATAATGAAAATTAAAAAAAACAAAATCAGTCATGTATTGTACATAACCATGGGCTATAACCCACCTGGCCCTGATAGGGGGGAGGGGCTGTGATGCAGCTGTCACAGAAGTGACCATAATATTTGGAAACATTACCAAATGGGAAATCAAATCTTTTTACAATGTTACCTTCAAACTGGGAATGAAGGTGCACAATTGCCATTGAATTAGTAGCTAAACTCAAACCTGACAACATTACAGAAAATTTAGAAAAGCAAGAGGACCAAATAACTGGAATAATCTCTATATTAAAACTTCTACATTCAGGTTTCAATTTGGTTTAAAATATTTGCAGAAAAAATAAAATAACATTCAAAAACACTTACAGCTACACTAAAAACGTTCCTGCCACTTTGACAATGCAAATTAACTAAATTTTACTTACTCTACACAGAGCTGAAAGGCTATAAAAAACGAGTAAGTTAAAGCATGATATGAAACAATACCATACTGATATGATTTAGAAAAGGCACAATATCTCCCAAAATTATAATATCAGAAAAAATTCCAAGCAGAGTCAGAGCCCTGTTACTGTCTTACTAAAATCAAGCTTCTAAAAATTTAATTCATACATCTGGTAAAGTTGCAAAATAAAATATGAAAAGTCAGCATACACTAACCTATGCAACTGTTAATACATTGCAAATATAAAATTAATCAAAAAATAATGTTTCTCATAAAATATGTTTCTCAACATTAAAAATATACATTACTTTAATAGCAAGGGAGTATAAATAATACCAAATTAATATCAGAAAGCCAATCTTTGCTGACCTTATGTGGCACAATCACAATTCATAGCTTGCAATTTCCATTATCCACAATAGCATATTTTTCACTGTAAAAAACTATCACTAATATGTAATTTTATCACACAATTCAAATTATTTAACTGGAATTTGTCTAGAGCACAATAGCATATGGCTTTTATCAATGTTGTTGACCAAGACTATGAGTCCCATCTGAGGGCATTGCAGTGTATTGCATGTTCATTAATTGTGGTGCTTGAACAACAGAGGTCCCAGAACTCATCACAAGGCTTTTAGGGAGACCATCATCACCTTTGTCTTCCTCCCTTCTTTTTAAACAAGCTGCTTTAGGGTTTAGGTTTCTTTCTCTAACCCGTTGCTCTAGCTGAGCTATAACATCCACTGCTTGCTGTAACACACATAACTTAGTTTGAGCTTTATCTGTTTTCAAATGCATCATACACATTCTACCAAGCTCTTTAAATGCTTCATTAATATCTCTCACTCTAATTCTTTCTCTTGCATTATTTGCTTGTCTTCTCTCTTTTTCTTTCACAACTTTTACCTCTGGGTCTCCTTCTAGTAAGTCATCTTCATAGCGCCTGGATCTCTTTGAAGCCCGAGAGGAGGAGGAGGGGGTGGGAGTTGGAGCTAAACCAGGAGACATTCCTCCTTTCTGTTCAATAAGGTCAGGATCTTTTCTTTTACGTGGTTTACTAGAAGATACAACAGGCTGCAAAGGGGACTGATCTAATTTGAGCTGATCAGCACTTGGATCTAAACTTGTGCCATAACCCAATCCAACAAGTCCATTTTGAGCTTCTATTTCAGCATGATTTCTCATTACATGTATAGCATCATCTAATCTTTCCTCAATATGGCCAGGGACAAACTGAGCATTAGGACCATTCCATTGTTGCATACCAGGTGTGGGGGATGAAACAGAGGCATTAGGAAATGGAACACTAGGATCTGGACTATATAAAGGAGCTTTGGAATATTCAACTGATTGAGAAACAAGAGAGTCTGAGTAAACAGCATTAACTGAACTGGAATTAACAGGTTGATGCATACTTTGATTTGGTAATGGGACAAATGAAGACAAAGGTGGCAAGCCAGACAAAGTATCAGGGTCTACAGATACTCCAGGTATAGCATAGCTCATAGTATCTAGTGCAGGATTCAGATTAGTTGCAGACTGTCCAAATGATTGAGGAAAATGGGAGCTGCCAGATGGGATTTCAAATGGAGCACCATATAATGGCATTGTGGCAGGATTAGTACTCCATGGATCAGCACTATTTAAAACACTATCAGGCAAGAAATATTGGGCATTATAATATGCACCATTACCACCTTTTGGTGAGGCAAATCTCTGAGAATCTTGATTTACCCCATATTGCCACTGAGACTGCCCTAACATATCAATAGGGTCATTATCATCTATTTCTTTCTTCTTTTTCTCAGAATTTGGAGATAAGGGAGGTCTGACAGAGCCAAACGGATAATAGGGGGAATCACTTTGGAATGATGAGCCTGGACTTTCTCCATATACAGTACCAGAGTAAACATTATTTAACTGTCCTTGCTGGGAAATAATTTTATCACTCCCATTCTGTTTATTGGCTATTTTATTAAAGCAATTTTGAAACACCTCATAAAGCTTCATAGGTTCATCTTCAGCTGCAGCCATCATTAATTCACTTCTATTTTACAAGGAAGTTGAAAAATAAAACTTGGGCAAAAAAATTTATACTGCAGTACCACAGATTTCTAAGTCCTACTGTGGTACTACAGAATCCAGCCTCTATTTTCCTGCCTTTAATATTTAGGACAAAGATAATATGGCAAAAGTCATAATAAGATAAAAATAAGTATTCTACTTTGGCAGCATATAAGAATCATTAATAAAACAAAATCCTTTCCAAGTACCAAAAGTTGTATTCCAAGTTCGGCTTTTATATCCAAGCTTATCAGCAATCTTATCACTATAATCCTCAATTTAGCGTTTACTCTATCATATTTTAACGCTCACAGATCAAAGTTCGATGACTCTCATATAACCAAACATGGCGGACTAAACTCTTTGCTAGAATAATCAACCTCCGGGCGACGTTGCCAAACAGACTGATTGTTTTTTTTTCTTTGCTTACGCCATCTATTCAGAAACTTAGAAGAGGCTACAATTATCAATTCACATAACAATGCATCAAATGGATCTACTGATGATGTACGGAGGGAGGGATATAGATGGGGTTTCAGATATGTGCCATATCCCAAGTCTTTTAAATTGTGTTAAAAGCTTTACTGTTGCTTATGGCTTTTAATTTTTTTTTTTTTTTTTTCAGTGCAAAATCGATAAAACAACAAATTGCCTTCGCATTAGGTTTATGCATATGCTAACCTGTTGCTCTTAGAAATTAAAAGAGGCTTTGACAAAATAAATTTGATAGATATACGAGCGAAACTATTTGAAAAAGTACTCCCCCCCCCTGGTCCCTACAAATTTCTTCCTTCAGATAGAAAGAGTGGGCCGTGATGCCTACACATATGCCTTGCTGCATATATCTTGACTACGAGGACTAACTCTAATTCTGAACATTCCTTGATACGAAAATTTTTGAGAATTCTATTTAGCTTTAGTTTTCGAAAAACTGTTATTTTGTCATTGCTTTTTTCCTTTTAAAACCATTATAGGCAGCACGATAGCGATGCGTAAGTAAAGAAAAATATAGCTTCAATCTTCTAATTTTTCGTTTTTATTTCATCAAGCCAGTTCGAATCGAAGAAGTTGATATAAGAACTTTGGAGGGGCGTTCACTTGCTTAGAAATTGACAGTTCTAGTTCCCTTTTTAAGAGTCAAAAGTGGTTGGAGGGCGGCTAGTTCCCTCTCCTTTCACTTTTAGCAACCCCCCAAACACCAATCAAAATTTTGAGATAGTCTTCTCACTCAAAATAAATGAAAGGTCCAATAACTATGCCTCCAAGGATGACACGACCCCCCACAGTCCCTGGGGCAAGGGTTATAAATTACACAAGTAGCCCACCGTTTACTATTTTATTTATTATTAGAAAGGGGGGGGGGATTTTGACCCTAGGTGTACCCAAAAAGGCTAAGGACATTAATAAAAAAAAATCATTGGATGTTGAGGGGGGAGTAAAACTAAATTAAAAGACACTATATTCATCCAGGATGTCAAAAGGGCAAATCTGCACTATCTCAGAAACGGCTAAGGGTGTTAAGTTGAAACTCTCAGGGCATGTTTAAATGGATGACGAGATAGATAAAAACACTTAATGTATTCTGGTTGTCAAAAGGGCATATGGGCAGTATCTCAGGAATGACTAAGGGTAATAAGTTGAAACTTCAGAAAATATTGAGGGGGATGCTGAACTAAATCTAAACTCATTATGTACATGCAGGTTGTCACACGGGTATATCTGCAATATCTCAGGTAAAGCTAAGAGTATAAATTACCAAAATATAGGATCCAACTGAAACTTCGACGGAATATTGGATTGGGGTGGGGGGCAAGTTTATTTAAAATTTTATTTGGGGACTAAGTGGAGCTTATCAAGGACAAAGGTGAATGAAAAAATTATAGTTGTATTAATTCTTAGTGTGAAATGTTCTTTTTTGTATCTTGATCTGTTTAATATTTCAGGCCGTGGAGACATCTCAATTAAAGTTGCCAAACCTTGGGATTCTCAGCCAAAAACAAATCCAACTATGTGATTTGTTGCCTGTCAAAATGGCATATCAGCAATATCCCAGGAGCAGCTAAGGATATGGGGGAAATTGAACTAAATCAAAAGACACTATATGCATCTGGGCTGTCCAAGGAGCGATTCTATAAAATCTTAAGGAAAGCTTATGGAGTTGAGTTGACACTATTAGAGAATGATGAACTAAATCAAAAGATACTATGTGCACCGAGGTTGTCATACAGATATACCTGCAATGTCTTAGGCACGGCTAAGGGTATACATTACCAGCCTAAGGGACCTAACTGAAACTTCGAGAGAATACTTGATGGGGACATCAAGGCAACTTTGAATTTTGAATGGGAGAGGGGGGGGGGGGGTTCAAAAAGAGCTTATTGAGCCAAAAAGTATTTAAAAAACATATCTACATTGAAAATTAATGTTAAGAAGCCTAAGTCGCTAAGGCTAGGAATAAGTGACGATGAAAAGGTGATGTTGGGTAACTAAAAGGTGGACAGTTTCCCATACCTTGGTAGTATTATTAGAACAGACGGTGGGAGCAGTGAAGATGTTAAAAATAGAATAGCCAAGGATCAGGTTGTTTTTTGTTTTTTTTTACAGTTAAGAAAAGTATGGAACAATATGAAGATAAGTCAGAAAAAAAAATCGGAATATCGAAAGCTACTGTGATGACAGTGGTCAAATATGATTCTGAAGCATAGGCACTCCGAAAAACACATGAAGATTTGCTAGATGTTTTCTAGAGAAATTGCCTACGGAATGTTCTGGGTACTCGGTTGACTGACCATATTTCAAACAGTAGGCTGTACGAAAAGTGTAGTTCAATCCCACTTTCTAGGGCTATAATGAGAGAAAGGTTGAGATAACTAGGGTACGTTCTGCGGATGAAGGATGGATTGCCAAAAATTGCCCTTTTGGCCAACCGCCTAGGGCTAAACGGAAAGGAGGTCGTCCGCGGTCGGGGTGGGAGGATGTCATAAAAAAGATTTAAGGAAAATGGGAACTTCCAGGGAGGGCGTAAAGAGGAAGGCTTTGAATAGATTGGGATGGAGGAGTGTGCTTAGCTGTGTTGACGTCCTGTTTTTATTTTTAAAACAGTAATCAGAACTGTTTTTAGTAAATGAGCCCAAATTCATTTATTTAACAAACAAACAGGTAAAAATGACACAATAAAATCCTTATAATGAAAAAATCAATCAATATTTGTCGACACTCAAGGTTGTAACCTGATGGGGATCAGTACGACTTCAGTCCTATACAAGGCCAAAATTTATACATATTTGCCATCCATTTATTTGCATAATATTTCCCCTGTCTATCAATCCAGACTTCTATAGTAAAACGATTATTAAAATTTGTTGCAAAATTTTGTCCAAGATATATACAGCAAGTCAAGATCTTGATTCGTAAGGAGAAAAACTGAAAAAAGACTCGCAAATATTCCTTTTAATACCCATTAGAAAGGGTAATGTTAATTTAAAACGAACAGAAATTAATTTTTTAAAAACGTTTTTAACAAAATAAGCTTTTCAAAAAAACGTACTGTGCTACGTTAAACCAAAGACGAATAGAAATACAGTAAAATAAACATTCAAGCTTAAAACAAACAGAAATTACTATCAATAGGTAAATAAGACCTAAGACAAATATTAATTACAATGAATAATCACGTCAAACTTAAAACGAACAGAAATTAACACAAATAAGAGAAGGGCTAACATACCCTTAGTCTACTAACAACTAGAGTGTCATTTTGCGCTTTACCGAAAGCAAATATACTTTAAATATTTCCTTTTTTTATAACACTTATAAATACGAAATTGCTGAGACTTCTGGGAATGAATTTATTGAACTTTCGTTCTATATTCAATAGTTCTTCTCAATAATCTTGAATTTTATTATGTTGTTTTTAATCGTTTGTTGAGTTTATGACAAATAAAACCACATTTCTGTAAATAGAAATTGTTTCCAGTAAAAACAAACGATGCTCTGCTCTTTAGAAAGCGCATGGGGCTCTTCTCCTGTTTGCTGTAATTTCTGCCCGTTTTAAGTTAAGCTATATTATTCATTGTAAGTTTTGTTCGTTTAGGGTCTCACTTACATATTGATAGTGATTTCTGTTTGTTTTAAGCTTTAAGCTTTGACACTGTTTTTGCTTGTCTTTGGTTTAATGTAGCTCCATTTTTTTGAAAAGACTTCTCCTTTGGATTTTTTTTAATTTAAGTCCTTCAAATGAGACAAAAAATCGGATAGGCAAAACTTTAAATCTAAGTAATTTGGTTTGTTTTCAGTACAGCATAAATGGTATTCTAGCCGTTATGGGGCAGGAATGGCAACACCACTTTTATTTGTTGCAATCTAGCGATTTTAAGCGTCTCTTCACTCTTAGTAATTTCTGCTCATTCTCAGTTTGACATCTAACTCGAACTGATTTCGGTTTGATTTCATTTTCTATTTACTTTTCATGGACAGCTCTGTCTTTTCAATATTTAATATGCACTTAGTAGTTTATTTCTGTTCCTCAACACATCATTTTAAACACGTTATTTCATTATAATAACAAATACCAATTTATTCTCCTTTCAAATCACTGTTCTTAACTAATGGGGAGTCGAAAACTTTGGGAGTCTGTACGCACTTCATCGCATCGTCAAGATTTTTGATAAGAAATTTAATTAGCCATTAAGAAGGAATATTTAAAGGTGATAATTTTGAGGAGCTAGCAAAGCTGGCTCACAATAAAACCTTGACGCAGCACAATCGACGAGGCCAGCCTTCAATAAAATAAAAGGCACCATCTAAGGGAAAGAATTCCAGCATCTAAGCAGGAAGTGTACATGTGATCCTTTGAACAACATTATGCTAACAAATTATGGATTCCACCACCAAATGAAATCCTGGATACTCTTTTTCTCTGAATGTGACCCCATGCTATTCTAATTTTACCACGTAAGTAGGATAAAATTGGGCAGAAAAGAAGGCTCGTTTTTCCGAAAGTTTGGCTTTTGTTTACTTTCCTAAAAATTGCTTGTTCAGTCCTTTTTGCTTTCAAATAGTACAGACTAGGGTATTTATGGAAACATAAATGAGAAAGAATAAAAAAAGGAACTGGAAGAATGATCTACTGATTATAAAATTTATTTTTAACCCTCTATTAAAAAGGAACAAGCGGAAATAAATTATGCTACAAGAAAAAGAAAATGAAGATGCGCAAAACAACTTAAATATTTCAAACAATAAAACTTATCAAACATAAATTTATATAACAAACAAGATGAACAGTGCTTGATTATAGTCTTAGTGCCAGGCCTAAGTAGAAGAACTGCATAAAAGGGTGAAATGTTATCTAATTACAGATAGGTTTCCTCCTTCAACTTCAAATGTATTTTTTCATGTGAAGTTAGTATATCTATTGCAGCAAACTTGCAAAAAATCATATGGTTCTAATTTCACTAAAGTAGATGCAATAAATGTTTACAAGAATAGAAATACAAAATCCTTATATCCCACATGTCACCAGTATTTAAAAATGAACGCAAATCTGTCAGAAGAAAATGAAATTGCATTAATACGTCAAATAAAAACTTTTGCCAAGGCAATACAAGAAAATTTGCCCTGTTTTGGGACTACTTCTGCATCACCTGCTTTAAGATTCTTTTTAACATTAATAAACACACTAGAATAGATAGTAAACACACAAGGATCAAGCATGAATCCCAAGCCAAATGCAACAAAGAAACAAGCAAATACTAACTGAAAAGGATCTGCAATCTAAATAACTAATTTGGTGTTTAGAATTAAAAACTTAGAAATGAGCTGTGTTGACTTTGCTAGGCCAAACTTAGTATGGCTAATAAGTAATACATTATCTGCATACGCAATATAGCCTTTGATCAATCCATTAGGCTTTTAAAACACAAGGGAGCAATAAGAGAAAGTATGGAATAATGACACTACCACCTGGTTAAACATCAAATAAAGTGACCAACCAAAGTAACTCTAACCAGGAGTGCAATTTGCTATGGGACAGGAGGGGGGCTGCAAATGCCTCCTCCAGACCTTAGTTTGCCCCTTCCCCCACCTGAAATTTAACGTCTTCAAAAATTTCATCTAAACTAAAAAAGGTCTACAGCCTACATAATTCAAGTATCCACAAAAACAGATCAATTTCCCTTAGTATACCCTTGCCTTTATCATACTATATACAACTTACAGGAATTGTTTCAAGTTCACACACCAAGTTGTTCCTAAGATATTGGCAATAGACCCTTTCAATAACCTGCATGCACACGGCTTATTGTGATTCAGTTCAACTTTTCCTCTCAACATTCCCTAAAAATTTCACCTTCATACACTTAGCCATAGTTGTAATAGCAGCAACAGTTGTAGCAGTAGGAGTACTAGCAGTGGTTGTAACAGTAATAGCACTTGCACTAGAAGCAACAGTAGTACTAACAAGTTACCTTTTGGTCAGTTGAACATAAGCTTCGTGAAGCCTGGAAGTTTTGACTTAATTCAATTGGCCATTGCTATGATATTGCCAGTTTGCCCTTTTGATAACCTGTATATCCATAGTGCTGGTTTAATTCAGTTGAACTTTGCCCTCAATACTTACAAAAATTTTCATCTTAATACTCCTAGTGTTAGTAGTAGTTGTAAAACAAGTAGTAGTGGGATTAGTTTTAGTAATAGTGGTAGCAGTGGTATAGCCAGCCTTTGTAGGTTTGCAGGCTAACTTAGCCTGCAAGCAATAATTTCTGCTCTTCAGTAGACAATCTAATTTTCCTTATGGTAAAGGTTTTTCGTTTATGGAGCACATAAGGAACCCCCTGTCAAAAATAAATTATTTCTTACCCTGTATTATTCAGTCAATTGGGCTGTAAAGTTACAGAGATGCTGGTAGAATTATTGTAAACGTATACAGATTTGCTGGTAGATGAATATAATTTATTGTATAAAAATTGGTAAACATTATTTTATTTGACAAATATTCAGCTTTTTTTTATTCTGCTAACTGACAGATGAACATACTATAAGTGACAGTTATGGCCTCTCTTGGGTCTTAGGCAAAATCTTGATTAGCCCCCCCCCCCCCTGTCTCTCAAAATTTTCAGGACAAATTTTAACAAAGTTTTCATTAATTAAAAAAAATCCATTAATTTAAACCTGAACTGCCTTATTTTAGCCTCTGCAAAACTATTAATTATCTTGTCCTAACTGATGGCTTCTAATTCGTTGTGTTCTATGCTCAAAAAATACAAAATCATTTAGTTGCTCCTGGTCCATAGCTGGTCTAACCTCTCTTACTAATTGACATAAGTGGTGACCCCCTCCCCCAACACCAAAGAACTAACAACAGGTGTGAAAAAGTTGAAAAATGGACTTGCATCTGGAGTTGATGGGATCACAGTAGAGATGCTGAAAACATTCCTTCAAGCCTACATAACTGTTTGGACTACTCTCCTAATGGTTGTCTGGAATAACAAAACAGTCCTAAAAGATTGGACAAGGGGCATACTGGCCAAACTCTTCAAGAAGGACAATGTGTTAATCTGTGACTGGAGGGGTATCAACTTAACATCTGTGTCTTGTAAAATGCAACACCAAAGAACAGCCCTAGACTCATGTCACGGAAGAGCAACATGGCTTTCAACCTGGTAGTTCTTGCTCTGATCTTATTTTCATTCTTTGACTAATGGTTGAAAATTCCAGGAAATGCAACAAAGAAAATATACATACTTCATTGATTTTGAAATGGATTCTATTGATTGAAAGATTTTCAATTATTAGAGAATACATGACAAACTAGTCAAAACAATAACTACACTCTGGGAAGATAGTGGATGTTGTGTGCCCACAGAAATGGTGTCAAAAGGAGATGTGTCCTATCCCCATTCCTGTTTGTTATTGTTATGGACTACATTCTAAGACAGTCTTCAGACTCTAGAGTGGAGATTTGCAGCTGACAGATCTTTGACCTGGACTTTGCTGACCACGTTGAACTTCTAGAAGAAGAAAAACAGCTACTGTGGTTGCTACTTGACCCCATAGATGAAAAGGCCAGAAACGTGGGGCTTACAATGAATGATAGTAAGACAAAGAGCATGGCTACATCTGACTCTGCTGACACTTAAATACAAAGATAAAGCAATTGAACAGGTCAATGAATTTAAGTACCTTGGGGGTTGGATTGATTATAATGATGAAATGATCTACAAAATCAAGAGGATGATTGGTCAAGCTACATTGGCATTTAATAAGTTGAAACTGATCTGGCACAGTAAGAAATACTGTATATGCTTGAAGCTCTGCCTCATGAATAGCAGTGTGATGGCCATTCTCCTCTATGCAAGTGAATGCTGGAAACTAAATGTCCAAATGGAGAAACATATTCTAGCCTTTGAAATCATGAGTCTTAGAAGAATACTGAGGATATCATGGCCAGAAAAGGTCACAAACATAGGAGTTTGCCTGCAAACTGGTCAATCATTACTTACTGACCTTCTGAAATGGAGGAGATAGACATGCCTTGGACAAATCCTTCTTGTGCCAGAAGAATGGTTCCCATGAACATTTTATGAGTAGTGTCCAGAAGGGATGCACAGAAGAACTTGTCCAAGACACACCTCGCAACCACAGTGTAAATAGGATCTGATTAAAGGGGAGATGTCTCTTCAACCACAGTGGGACAATATCAGGGCTGCAGCTCCGGTCTGCAATATCTGGCAAGGTTTCATAGATGCCCTATGCACCATTTCTGGCTCTGGAGGATCTAAAATCTAAGATAAACAACCTCTCATCACTAGCCACAACACTGCAATTGCTAATAATATTTCATAGGCAAATCTAACAGTTGCAAAGACCCCTTCATCTCTGCATTATGCAGTCAATTTGAAGACATCTATAGGTTTCTTTAGGGAAATGTGTTGAATTATTTTCTTCATATCTTGGAGTTTGTGGAACAACTGAATGGGATCTAAATCATTGCAACATTTTACTTTTATTACCACTTACTTTTATTTTCTGTGAAGGGTTATAAAGATATGGGACAAATGAATATGTTGGATTCAGGTTGCTTATATGTACAACCAACTGTGACCCCCTACTTTATTTTAATATAAATAAAATCTCAGAAATTACAAAATGATTATAACTGTTAGATAATTTATTTTAAATTTTGCATCCCTAAAATTTCTGTGCCTGGGGCAAGTCTCCCCTCCCCTCCCAATAAGACAACCACTGCCTATCACTTTATGCTGCTTTTAAAACTGATTCCAGCTGAATATACTCTTATGTATTGCAAAATCAGCTTTTTGTCCTTTATTAGAGGAGGAATACAGAGATTTTCACACACAATGTGGTCACTTGTGAAGGGATGAGTATCAACACAAGAAGAGTCTGTGTGATGTGTAGGGAAGAGATTAAGAAAAGATAATTGGATCATGGTTAGTGTTGCAAATGGTAAAATTGATCACAGTGAAATTGGGTATTTTACCATAATTTTATGGACCCCTGGTATTTTACCTATATTACTGATACTTTACATATTTAATGGCGCCTTGCAGTTAACATGGCATAAAACTACCCAAACACTGGGAGAAACACGTTTGGATATGACATTGTTATTGTGATTTCGACTGGATAGGCTACACAGCAGGGTAACAGAAAGCAATATAATTGTTAACTGAACTCATTAATTTTGTTTGTGAAATATTTATAATTGAGTTATAAATTGGTATTTGGCTAGCCCTTCTCTTGCAGCATATCACATTATTTACATATGCTTATTCTCTTTTAATGAACAGTTTATGTAATCCTTCCACTAAAGAAGTTTCAGATAGCAATATCATTTGGCTTGTGGGTCTGTAGCAATGTTACCTAGTCTAAAGCCTAGAACACATGTGGCTTTTTTTGGTGCTGATTTGGCAAATTGGTGCCAATTTCCTTCTCTTTAGCATGAAATTTCAAAATGTTGGAATTTTATCTCAAATAAAATTTTAACTGTGGTTGAAGACTGTTGACTGTAGATTATGTTTAACTGCTTACAGAATTGTATATCAGTTAATACTCCAAAACTTAAAAATTTTAACTACCTCTACTTTAATACACTTTAACATTCTGAAATGCTTTGTTAAGCCTGACAGCCTTATAGCCCTGAGACACACTTGGTGTTTTTTTTACAAACCGTTTATATTACTGAGCGTTTTTAAAGGTGCATAGGATAGTATTGCAATGGACACATTGGGCAGTATATAATAATAATAATAATAAAAAAAAACACTTGGTAAAACAAATGTCAATGGCAGCAATACAAAACAAACACAAAACAAACAATCATTTATCTTAATGCCAACACTGAGATGGAAGCAGAACAAAATGGAGGGGACACACTCAGCATTTTTTTTTTTCTTCTTTTTTTTTACTGCAGAATGAGCATGTTTGCAGAGGGTATATCATAAAAAAAGAACTAAATTGGAAGTCATAAATGTTATTTTTTCCTGGGAAGGAAGAGGACAATTGTAAAAGAACAAAATGCTAGATATTTTGATTAGGGGGGTCTGGAAATTCAAAGAAATTTGGAGTGTCAGGGGATCAGGCACAAATTAGTCCCTGCCTTTGACCCTAAGCAAATCAAAGTTTATTTATTATAAATAAATAAAATGATTATTAATCCAATTTATCTGCTCTAAGCTAAATAGTATTTTAACAAAACTTGAATTTATTTATGATAAGAAAATTTCTACATATTGGTTTTCAAAATAGAGGAGGGATATCACCTTTTTAAATCAAAATCTTCAAAAATTTTCACTAAAAGCTGAAAAAATTACAGAAAAAAAAGCTCAACTGGTCTTCTAGCTACAGGGCAACTGTAAAACAGCAATTTTACCCTTTATTTTCAAGGGAGTACCTTATTTTACTTTATTTGTGCCAGTTTTACTGGTCAGGTTTTTATTTTACAGTAATTTTACAGCAGTAGTCATGGTAAGGATCAAATTTAACAAGTTGTTCACATCTTTACAAAAGAGACATGTCATATAGATCTAATCCCTCCTTATCAGTATGTTTGTTATGAAGCCACAGGATATGATGTACAATGGAGTTTACATAGAGGATATTGGCAGCCTTGGCATGTTTTCTCAAAATATAATCAAGGTAGCTAGTAGTCTGGCAGGTTGGAAGGTAATATATTTTTACAATGATCACAGACTTGTTAGGAAGAGTTACTCTAACCCACAGAGCCTCTTAGCCTGCTAAGTTGGGGAGATCCATGATGAGTATGGTAGCTTATATGGCTCTGTGCATTAACAGAGCTACCTACTCCTCCACATTACATGCTGTAAGTACATACTCAGTCTGGCCTGAGAAGTGACAACCTCACTGCTCTGTATCTTGAGAATGTTCAACAGATAATCTGATGGATTCATCAAATATTAGGAACTGCTGAAAACTATAGGGACTCAAACTTAGTTCTGAGGCCTTGTACATAGCAGTGGGCTACTATAAACATGTCCATGCACATGCCAAAGATTGTCTATGGAAGTTCAGTTTAACCCAATGCTTATTGTGCTCAATTTTAACTGGGTAAAATATGCCTAGTTGGAGAATTGGCCCAGCAAAGGCTAAAGAGCTCCAGAGGGCAGTGCATTGATCAAATGAGAAATAGGCAAAGCATCTTATCCTCAGTGTTTGAGGTGGTGCCCCAGCATAGGTTGTACCTTGGAATTGCAACATTTTCACAACATTTCCCAGTGAGTTTTGAAATGAAGATAAGGAAACTGTACAAACTAAGGGAAAAAATTGGAGATAAGCCTTGTTGGAGGATTTCATAAAGAATTTTAGCTGATGAAAAATCCCCTTCTACAATTCTTTCAAAGCCAGCTTTTCTTCATCACTTGGATTACAGCAAGCATTAGCTTGGAAAGAATCTGTCATCCTTCCTGCACTTTAGGAGAAACTAATCATTCCATTTTGAATATAAACATATATTCTTTACCAAAATTTTAAGCATTTGTAGTTAATTGCTAGTCAAAAGCCCTGAAAGTAGTCCTTGAAACCTGCAATGTAGTTCCAATTATCCACTGTAACTGCCTACAGGACTATTCTTGCCTTTTTGAATTAACTGATCCAAAACTTCCCAAAGGCCTAAGGATGGCTTGGATAATGAGGGCAAAAATGTAAATTCTTGATAAATTATAATTTTCAACCACATGATGGATGTCAATACCACTGTCCTATTAGCTTTGTATGATAGAAGGGTAAATTTTTACTTTAATTTAGCTACAGAAAAGTGAATACACTAATTAATACCTTGTTTATGCTCTTTTCAAATGTAATAATTGCTTTTGGAGGAAGTACTACCATATGCTTTTTCTTTTAGTTCACATTAATTTATGTTTATTGCCTATTTGGTTCATTTTTACTGTAATTTATCAGGTTCTATTTCCCCTTTAGTTTACATTAGTTAATATTCATTACTTTTTTTCAGTTTATATTACCTTATTTTGCACTTCAGAGCAAATTAAGATCCATCTTGATCTGAAAATTGCTCCCTACTTGATTATGTGGATGATCAAACATCAAATGCATTCCACCCATACTTCCAGGGAACACTGTTCTATTCAACATTTAGTAACTTCCTGAAAGCTTCATCATTTGGTGTTGAGACTGTTGTATCTGAGAGACTAATCCAGTGGTTTACCACATGGCAGGAGAAAAACTATTGTTGGTGTCAAGTTTTCACAGACGGTTTGAACAGCTTCTTTGAACATACCCTTCTGTCACTGCCAATATATTGGGAAGTTGACAAATGAATTAGGGGGGGGGGAGTGTTCTTGTGAAGTAGCTTATATGTCATAAGAATATCAGCTCTTTGTTGTTGGTAGGCTAAACCAGTTTAGATAATTTTAGCTCCTTCAAACATTCATCATAAGGCATGTCTCTCATCTTTGTTACTACCATAGTAGCTCTCCTTTGCACTCCTTCCAGAAGCTGTACATCACCCCTGTATCCTGGTGATTCCATGTACATTCCAAAATCAAGCAATGGCCTGACAAGAGCCTGGTACAACCTCACAAAAGCATAGGGAGACCTACTGAAAATTGTTTTTTTTTTTCAAGAGTGTATGAGACACAGTCTTTTTGCAGTTTGAATGGAATTTACACTGGTGGCCCAAATTGATTCCAAGATCCCTTCCTTCATCAACACTTTGCAGCTCTTCAATATTGCTTACAGCTGGATTGACCATAGCATACTTAAAACCTAGGTTGGGCTAGCCAAATTGTATAACACCACATTTGCCAACATTGAAACTCATGCACCATGTTGTTGCCTAGTTTAGAATAAGGTCAAGGTCTGCTTGTAGTGACTAGTGGTTGACTGCACCAAACAACTTTGAGTTGTCAGCATACAGAGTGAGATAATTTGTAGCTAATTGAAAAATATCATTTATACAAATATTGAACAGGGTAAATCCTAAGACACTACCCTGTATAGTGTCTCTTTATTGATATTTTTTCAGGTATGCTTTTTTTTTCCTTTAGTTGGCTTTAGCTAATACTTGTTACTTTTGTAGCTTGTGTTTATTCTTATTTTTTCATTTTGAGGCTTAAACGTAGGCTATAGAATTTACATCTCATCCAGAAAACAAAATTTTGCCTTAGTATTAAATGATAGGCTTTTAGAATACTCTAACATTTAGAAGTCAATTAGACAATATTCTAAATAAAAAGGGAAACCAATTGTTATTTTAAGGTTTCCTTTAAATGCTCAAAAAGAAATTTGCAAAGGAAACTAATTTTCTTCAATAAATTAATTTTAAAAATTAATATTTTGCTTTTAGTATTTTTTATTTTGTAATTTTCCTTCTTTAGTTCTCAGGGCTCATGGTGTGCTGCCTGCAGCAGTAGTGTCCTCACTGCCACACTCCATGTTCATATTACTGTTACTGTTAGCTAACATTTTCCCCAACAATTGTTTTTCTGCATCCAACTAAAAATTGTTGGAGGATTTCTCTAAAAAATCAAAGACTTGTTGAAGGAAATTGTTGAGGAATTTAAAGCAAAATATTCAAAAATAAGCAGGATGGGTGCTTTTTATGTCTACAATATTGATATAGAATCAAGGACTGCTACTATTTCTTATTTTTCTTCCTTTGCCCTTCTAGTTTTTTAGAAATATCTTTTCTGGTAATCTCACTGAAAAAATAGCAATTTGATATGTTCAAAAATCTAACAATTTCACTTATGCAATCAAATTATATTTTTCACTGGGTTGAAGCACTTCCTCCATACATGGCATGATTTATGTAAATGCACTAAACAGTTACTTTAGGAAAGCTTAAGCACTGGGGTTTTAATTTTTGCCTAAATTCAACATACTTTGCCAATCTTGGTCAGAATTTCTGGCCCAATATCATGTTTCTGCTAATTATGAGCTAACTATTTCTGTTAGCTAACAATTCTGTTTCTGCCATTCAAAAAAACTTTTGTTAGCTAACAACTGGACAGCAGAAAAACCCCTTAAACAGTACATGTTTATGTAGCAATTCTCTTTGGAACCCCAAGAAGTAACTTCCCAAAGGAAGTTTGCTGGATAGCACTTACATGCCAACAAATAAATTATTACTGTTTATTTATCATTTTTAATGGACTTGGCAGAGCATTGTTTTGTCATGCAAGAACTACAGATTGGGTCTAAAGTAAGTGTGGACTGGAGAATCCTTTTGTAGTGAGGTGCTAGAGCATTATGTTGGAAACCAAGAGCCCAAAAGGGTGAGGGCATTATTGTCAAAATAGACAAAAATATATATGTATGTTAGAAATATAACTACAGGAGGCCTCTCAGCCCAATTTGAAAACAACAGTGAGAAATAAGCCATTTAGTATCATAAGGGCAAAGATATACTAAAGAAAACTGACCTGTTTCTCTGGATGCTTGGATTATACAGGCTTATTTTATTTTTGACAAGATTTTTTATGAAACTCAATTTCAGCCAAGGGGGCAAACTGAGGTCTGGGGGGCATACTAGGGTCTGGAGGGGACAGTTGCCACCCCCCTCCAGCCCCATAGCAAATTACACCCCTGCCATTTGAGAGCCTAGTACAGTCTATCAGAACTTAGCTAAGCTCCTTACTAAATCAACCATATGTGAAAGTTTTTTGACCCTGAAGATTCAAACATCTATATTTAGCATGCTGAGAGGCTATTCTTTGAAAAACAGCTATAAGAGGTCAGGGATAAGGAGCATGCATCTGAAGGAGTAAATTGCTAGATTCCTCTTCCTTGAAACATATAAGCCTTAGGAGTGCCTTCACCATTACTGATACAGGCTGCAAAATTACATCTCCCTAGATTAAAGCTCTCACCTTACAGAGCCAAGGAGGATGAACCTGCCCATGAAGGTCACGAATTAAATGATGATTCAGATGAAGTATACCTTAGGCTGTCTTCAGTCTCTAAGGATCACAAACCCATGTTTCCATTTTTTCAATATTTTTTCTTACATATTAGATTTTTCTAACAATCCATTTTTTAGTTTTATAATTTTTCAATTGAAGCATTAGCCTATGTAATTTAGCTTCTTTTTTATCATTTTACTAGAAAGAAGGTATTAAGTTATTTTATACTGAATTTTTCCATTTGCTATTGTTTCCATATGTTATGGCAAATTTTATTGTGCAGAGAACATGCTCTTAAATGCAACCATTTGGGATTATAACAACTTTTGTAAAATCAAATGCTTATTGAATCCAATTGTATGGACTAGGAAAGAATCAATGTCTTTGAAATATATTATTTCAAAGTAACAGATTCAATGATAGAATCATGAGATGTCTAAAAACTATGGACAAGGTAATAAAGTACATTTCAGGGCTCTTAAAGGGCTCAAGATGGAGTTTCCTACACAAAAAGATTATTAAATTTGGATATAAAAAAGACACCATGTAATGTGTTTGCTTTCTTTCTTGCTAAATGGGCTAATAGTAAATACTAGGCCTATGCTAGTATTTGTAATAGTAGGCTATAGTACAATAGGCTAATATATTGTGCTTTTCTTCCAATTTTTCAAAAAGAAAAGAGGATTTGATTTTGCCTTGTGTGGTGGCCTGACCGAGACCATACACAAGAGTGTTGCTAGGAGAGAATAATCCAGAACCCAATGGAGCAAGCCTTGCCCCTTCTAAAGTTTTAAGACCAAATAGAAGCTAGGTCTTGTATTCTTTCTTTCGGCTACCATTCATTCGCTATTGAAGTACTTACTTAATATCCTTGACTGCTTCTAGCCTTTGGAAAAGAACTTGTTCTTGAGCGTCTCTATTCATTTCTATTAATTAATGTTTATTTACGTGTAAATCTTTTCTTCCACATAGACAACGTCGCGGCGCGGGTTCAATAGAAAAGTGCTTTTCGAAAATTCCACGACAGCCAAGGCCCAGAATGAGCCAAATTACCGAATAAGGATTACCATGCTAGACCCCAACACCACGCTGGAGTTCTTTTCGGTAGCGAATAGTTTATTTTAGAACAAAGGGTGGCACACCACCAATTTTCGGCGACACTCCAGTTACACACTGCTGGCTGACACCGGCTTCTTTTTTTTCTTTTAGTTTCAAATCTGTACAAAACACCCCAACCGTCCTATTGTTCAAATATGAGGGAAGGTACTACTTAATGACGCATCTAATATAAGATAAGATTCATTTTATATAAATCTTATCTTATAAATCACCATTTAAATCTAATCTTATAAATCAGGATTCCAGGCTGCTAGACCTAGAGCCAGAAATGGTGGAGGGCGACAAAGAGCCGGAGGTGGAGACATCAGTAAAGTGGGGGTAGTACGCGATTTAGACGAAAGTTGGATGTTCCATTCTGCATTTCAGCCACGTGCATCTTTGTACCGGCGTCATCCCCTGGGGCCAATCCCACTCTCATAGCCACGTATGAGGGCCTGTTACAGCGAACTTAATCCACCCCCCAATTCTGGATGCTCCTCGACTTTTTGTTAGCTATTGAGTTGGTGAATGAGGAACACTGCTGAGGAATGGAATGATGGAAGTGGAGGTATGTCATGAAGAAGCTTTAACTGCAATGAAGTTCAGGAGGAGGATTCCAGGAAAGGGTACAGGGGACCAAACTCTGTTTTTTCGTGTACGAGACCGCCGTTTAGAAAAGAGTCTAGGTCTGCGGACCGTGCCTTGAGCTCACCACTCAGGCGGATGCTCTGTCAGACGTTGAAAAATCTTGCGTGCGACCAATAAGCACTGGATGGCAAACCAGAGGGGATGGCTGATTTTTTCGGGGGAAGGATCCCCCAAGGCCACGCCACTATCCAAGTCTAGAAATACTTTATTGCGAGTAAGGGCCCTGAATTGGCGGTCAGAAACGAAAGTCAAGAGGATTTTTTTTTTTTTTTTAGGTAATGGAAAATAAGGAATTTAAAGTTAAAATCAGGGATGAAGAATCTTCATCCGTGGAGCCCATGAGCGTGGACTGAGAGGAATTGCTGAACAGTGCATGTAAATCCTTGTTGACGATCGTGGGCTCCCAGAGTCCGGAGCCAAAAATGGTGGAGGACTCAAAAAATTCTGAGTCTGAGACAAGCACGGGCAACACAAGTTGCCGCTCTTACCCAGAACAGAGTAAGCCTGAATTGGGAGCAAATCCGATAAAAAATCAGAACGATAAGTGCTGGGAAAAGCCCCGGCGCAAAAAGAAACCCAACCGGAGGGTGAGAAGAAAATCCAAAGGGCTTGGGGCAGGTAGTATGTAAGAGACATCTCCTCACACTAGGACGCTCCAAGGGGGATGGCCTGGAGTGGAGTGCGGACATACGTCCCTGGCCGGCAACCTACCTCAACCGAAGGGTAGGGAGAGAGAAAGGGCCAACTTGTCTCAAAATACGACCCCGGAGGGTGATACGGTGAAACGGCATCCCAATGTAGAGAGAAGAAGGAAATAGGCTCCTGGGACACTAAGAGAAAAGAGAGGCTTTGCTGAAGTAGTCAAATTGATACCTGTTTGGGTATGAAAGAGCAAATGGCAACATCTCCAAGAAAAGGATGTCGTCCTATTGACAGAAGCCGTTTAGGCCAAAATTATGGAAGGCAATCTAGACTTCGATCCTGATGCTGCATCCATAAGATTGGAGGAGGTTATTATAAAAATCAGATGCCGGGATGAGAGGACGGCATCATGTATTAAGGAAGTTGTGAACGGGTTGGAGCAGGGTTATGTTGCCCTCGCCACAGGAGACACACCTCCGAGAAGAAACTTCTCTATTGAGATTTGAATTTCAGGTCACCGGAGAAGCTGATTGGGCTGTTGGTGGCCTGCAATTGTTTCCTCACTAAAGAGAAAATTGAAGTGACCAAGATCCACGTCAAGAAGGGAAATACCTACCTCCATTGGCAATTGACGTGGACTCGGTCCCTGAAGTGGCGAAACGGAACTTCCGACTTCTCATTGGAGTGAGGAGACACACGCTCCTCAAGTCCCTCTAAAAGAAGCCAGGGGATTCCACTCCAGAAAAGAACGGAGCGGGACCTTCCGGTTCCAGCTAAATTGAAATGATGCCAGCATACGAGCCGCGGAGGCTAGAGTGCTGGCAGATCAATCTGCACCACTGCCAAGCCACCTCCTATAATCTTGGGGGAGCTGGTAAAAATACAGACATTCTTAGCGATGGCCCAGTCCAGGAACTATTTGTCGTCGATGGAAAGGTTATTGGGAAGCTCAGAGGAGCTGAACTTCATGTACACAATCAGGTGAGCATCGTTCCTAGAGCAAGTACTTATCAAACAAAAAATGTTAAATTTCTAGGTGGTACTATAATTTAGCTAGGGTGAAAGTGAAAACATTATTTATTGCTTTTTTATGCGCTTTCATAATTCAATAATTGTTTTGGTCGCAAATTGCCTCTTGAGCCCTTAAAGGGGCCCCAAAGGTAGTTCATTTTTGTAACCACACAAAGAAGTTATCAACACTAGTTAAGTTATTGAAAAGGGATTAAAAACATATAACTAGTTTATAAATAAGTTGTTAAAAAGTAATATATTCCAAAAATACTTATTTATAACAATTCAAATCTCATTTATTAGGTAACTCAAATATAAACCGTTTTCCTACCGTTTCAAGTTTTTCAAATGCCTTCGACAATTCAGGGTATATTCCAATTCAGGATATACATTTCCACATTAAGGGCGGGGGGGGGGTAAAGTTCATGGTAATTTTGCTGTGGGCCATATAATTTAGCTAGGGTGAAAGTGAAAACATCATTTGATGTATTTTTATGCTCTTTTATAATTCATATAAAATGCCTTCTGGGCCCCTTTAAGGGCTCAAGCTGCAATTTTTGACAGAAGCGATTATTGAATTATGAAAGAGCATAAGAAAAGGCATCAAATGATGGTTTCACTTTCATACTAGCTAAATTATAGTGCCACCTAGAAATTTATCCAAAATTTTGGATACTTGGAAGTTGTCTAAATATTGTTTTAGGGATGTAGTAGCTGTTATGGTGAAAAATCTGATTGGCCATGAACGTTTGGAATTTAGATCAGCTTACATGCCAGATCATCAGAAACCAACACCAAAGAAAGTAACGGAACTGGTGGAATACTGCAAAGTTGAGAAGATCCCCCAATTCTGTCATATGATGCAAATGCACACCACACATTATGGGGAAGCACCGATACAAATGGAAAGGGACTTGAGCTTCTGAATTACCTGGCGGGGAAAGGCCTTTCTTGGTGCAATCGGGGTTAAACCCTATTTTCATAACAAGAGGAAGAAGAGAGGTTTTGGATCTTATAATAGTCTCTTCACAACATGAGAGACTGGTTAAGGATTGACATGTGAATGATCTTCCATTATTCTCTGACCATCGAATAATGAGATTCAGAATAGATATACCCCAACGACAAAGTAAACTTCTTAGAGACATAAGAAAAACATATTGGCACACCTATAGCCAAGTTTAAGCCAATTACCTTGCCAATCTGCCTCCCACCCCTAGAATAACCGAAGGTGATCTAGACCAAGAGATAAAAAGACTCACAGAAAGCATGAACAGCGCGTTTAAACAAGCAACCCCTGTAACACTTGTCGAAGAGGGGACCAAGCCAATAACTGATGGACTTCGGAATTAAGTCAAAGAAGAAAACTGACCCAAAGTCTGCTAAGAGCTGCTATCCGAATCAATAATCTCGAAGACTGGTACGCTTATTCGGAAGATTCAAAAGTCCTGAAAAAGGAGATAAGGAAAGCAAAGAGAACCTCATGGAGGGCTTTCTGCGAAAGTGTAGTCAGATGAAGCTTGTAGTAGGCTATTAAGACTCAAAAGAACGATCACCGGGCACACTTGGGAAGTGTGGCGAGAGTAGATGGTACTCTCACAGCGGAACCAGAAGAAACCCTGAACCACATGCTCGAAATACTCGTGAAAGACCCAGAATAAAATAGTCTAAATATAAGCCTAAATATGAGGGAGGAGGAGCTGGCGTCCCAAACTGTAAGGGAGGACTGGCTAAAAAAAGAAGCTGTGGATGATTTTCAACCTTACAAAGCCCCTGGACCTGATAAGATATACCCAATAATACTCCAGAAAGGATGGGAGAAAATACAAACCGATCATATTGGTGTTACAAAGAGAAGCCTCGCTTTGAGCTATGTCCCCCGTACATGGCTCAAGGCCAGGGTCATTTCCGTACCTAAACCAGGGAAAGAGGGCTACTCAAATTCCTGGTCTTACAGAATGATTACGTTAAACTCCTTTCGACTGAAAGTGATGGAACAATAGATTCATTGGTTTCTAATATGTGATCCGGAGACCAAGAACACGATATCCGAAAAGCAAACGGGAAGTAAGATAGGAAGCTCTAGAGACGCTGTGATTCATCAATCGGTATGGCAGGTGGATCAAGCCTTAAAATGTAAAGAATACACCTTAGGCATATTCCTTGACATAAAAGGAGCACTTGATAATACTACTTTTGAATCCATAGAAAAGGCCATGGAGGAAGCAAGATTAGATAGATCTATTCAGAAATGGAATTCTCATATACTGAGGAATCGACAGATAGTCATTGAGCTAAACGGACTAAAAAAATCGAAGACTATTCAGAAAAGATACCCACAAGGGGGAGGGGGAATCTTCCCATATATCTGGAACCAGGTCATGAACAGCCTGCGGAATTTATTAAAACAGCAAACCGAATATAGTCAGACATATGCGGATGACCTACTATCCTTACTGAGAGGAAAATGTCTAAGGACACTGTTTGAATTGGGACAGCACATGTTGGACATTCCGAATATGGTCACAGAAACATAAACTACGCTTAGCGCCTGAAAAGAGGGAAGTAGTAGTATTCACAAAAAAGAAGAAATGGCAAACTTCATTTGATCTAGAAATATATGGTCACCCATTATCCCTGAAAGACCAGGTGAAATAGCTAAGGGTCATAATCGATCACCAACTGAGCTGGAAAACTCATTGTCTTGAAAAGGCACAGAGAGTCACAGCTTCCCTAATTCAATGTCAACGAGTCGTGGAAAATAACTGGGGCTTGACTCCCAATAAGATCATGTACATGGGCGAACGTAGCTTCATCTCTAGGGGGGGGGGGGCAGCCAATTCTGTGATGAAGGGTGGGGATGGGGCTGAAGTTATATTGGCAGTTCACAAAACCTTACATTGCCAGCAAGTTCTATCATACCTATGAAATTTTTATTAATAAGTAATCACCAATAATCAAAAATCATCAGTAAGCTTTAGCATTAATCAATCTTCTTGTATTAAAGCTAAATCTTTCCAAGACATTATGGATAATTGCTTCTTGTTTGACTTTGATTCTGTCATTTCAGCTGTTTATTTCCAGGTTTATCAGCCATCTACCTTTCATCAACTGCTTTTTTTAACCATCGATTTTTTTCGGCTGCTTTTTCAACCATATCTAGTGTAAATTTGAAGTTTTAGGGGGGGGGGGCAGCTGCTCCACTCTGCCCCTTTCTGTACGCCCATGACCATGTATTTGTATAAGACGGTAATTCTGCCATATGGAATAGTGGTTTGGGTCAATTCAACTCGAATTGCGAGCCACAAAAACCCCTTAATAAGGGTGCAAATGCTAGCATGCCTAACGATTACATTAGCATATCATGGAACCGCTACAGCATCCATGGAGCTTATTTGTGGGATTCTACCCATAGAAAATTTTCTAGAGGAAGAAGGGCTGTCAGACTACAAATATACCGTCAATAGACCCACAGCAGCTATGAAATGGAAAAATGAAGACCGTCTTGGCAACTGTAGCTCTTTGCTTTAGTGCAAGGAGCTGCAGATGCCAAAACATAATACTATCCCAACAATAAAACCGGAGAGGGAATTCCAAATTGTCATGAAGGACAGAAAGGATGTGGAGCAGAAGATAAAGTTGCTCCACCAAAGTAACGCGATGATCTGTTATACTGATTATTCGCGGTTTGATGGAAAATCCGGGATAGGAGTAATAATATATCAGAATACTTCTGATGTGAACAAGGAGGTAATCAGTTATCACATGGGAAAATTTGCTACAGTTTTTCAGGTTGAAATGTTCGAATTAGAAAGGGCAGCTGGAAGACTGTTGGAAATGGGAAGTACAGGGAAAGATATATGTATCTTAACTGAGAATCAAGCATGCCTACAGGCTCTTCAGAACGTAAAGAGCCGGCAAAATAGGAAATAGGAATGCTACGAAGCCCTGAATAGCTTGACATCCAAAGGAAACCAAATTACCCTGATGTGGGTCCCAGGCACTCTCGAGTAGAGGGTAATGAGATGGCAGATGAAGCTGCCAAGGCTGGGCAATCACTGAGATATTATGGCCTAGAAGCTTTCATCCTAATTTTTTAAATTGCTGGAAGGCGGCAGTTAGGAGTTGAAGCAATGAGAGAACGGAACAAAATTGGCATAGGAAGGTGGGATGTAAGGAAACAAAGGAATTACTCCCGAAGTTCAACCGCACCCTGACTAAACATTTTCTACGATTGAAAAGGTCCGAGACGAGTATAGTTACAGAAGCCATAACATGAATTGAAAATTTCGAGAAAAATCTTTCCCAAATAGGGAGGGGTGAGTCCCCATTATGCCAAAATGCGATTCAGTCAATGTGGAAACAAGAAGGCATCTGACAGAAGAATGTCCAGCCAGAACTAGACACCGACTTGAGATATTTCATAATTTTATTGTTAAGCTGGAGGATATAGTAAGGGAAGGAGAAGTCTGACAGCTGGCAAGCTTTATGGTAAGGGTGGGGAGGCCAAACCCAACATTGGTCCTGCCAACCAAAATTGGAGCATAGTTTTTGTGGCGTAGACGCAATGGTCCTTGAAGGCTTGAGCCTCGGCCCACTGGCTGTGAATCCATCCCTCCTAATAATAATAATAATAGCCTTACAATTAGTTACAATAGATAGAAGTAGTAGTTGAAGAAGTAGTAAATGCAGCAGTGATAGTAATATTAGCAGTAGCATGCACATATTACCTTTGGTCAGATGATCTTCCCCTCTAAGCATTCTCTGCAAGCTCCAACTTAATACCCAAATGAATTCTTGAGACACGCTCTTTTGACAATGTGCATGCACATAGTGTCTTCTGATTTAGTTCAAATTTCCCATCAATATTGTTAATGAAGTAGTGTAGTTATAGTAGTGGTAGTATGTAAATATTGCCTTTTTGTTCATCTCCCTTATCATTTCCTGAAAGTTCCTGATTAATATACTCAGTCATTCCTGATTCCATGACTATCCCAAAATTTCCATCGGATCCATTTAGGAAAAATAGGACGTGAGGGGCTAGTTGCCCTCTGATCCGTTGGACTCTTAAAAAGAGCACTAGAAATTCTGATTTCCGATCCACTTAGCCACCTCCGAAGTTTATACGACAAATCTTTCCATGAAAACCTTATATGCCCCCGGGGCATAATTTGCAATCCTTGCCCTGAGGGCTGTGGGGCGGGGTTGTCATCATAAAAGACTTAATTACTGGACCTTTCAACTACACTGAACAAAATGGCTATCTCAAAAAATTTTTCGATGTGTTTGGGGAAATGATGGGCATGTGGGGGGGGGGGGGGGGTCTTGTTGCCCTCTAAAAACTTTTGCCAATTAAGAAGAACACTAGAACTTTCGATTTCCAATCGAATGAGCCTCTTTCAAAGTTTCTACGACAACTCCTTCTATACGAAGTGCCCTGGTCTAGAAAAAAAAAAAAAAAAAAAATACAGCGCTGCCTATGATTGTTTCCTTCTTCAACATGAAGATATATTCTGGTTTGCTTTGTTTGGTAGTCTAGAGACTACCACGCAAGCTGTAAGACCTATTGGCAAATTTCAGTTTTGTCAGTAAATATTCTTTATGTATCTCTTACATAAAGGATAAAACAAATTCCTTATATGTTCGAAGGGCCCTTGATTATTTCTACAGGCCTAATTACACCACCTAATAAAACATGGTTTAAAAAAAAATCATGATACGATCTTAATGTCTTTGGTTGAGCAGCACAAAGCTAAATTTCATGACAAATACAGACCAAAGGTTTGCATATCTCGTACTCTTAAAGATAAAGGGAAAGCCACCTAAAACAATTCACCCCATAACCAAAGATCGTGATTTTACAGGTTTTCCCAAAATTTCTAAGGAGGGAGGGTGGTCTGGTTTAATGTTAATTCGGGAAGCCCCCTCCTCCGCAGAGGTATTAGTATGGATACTGCAGTGACTTCACAAGCAACAAACTATCATATTCTGAAATCTTTTGATTTATGTTAAGATACAAATCCACCTACTTATTAATATTTTTATAGTTTTCCTTAGCATTTCTTCTATTTTTCATATAGTTCCCGAGATTTTTGAACAATCTGCACGGTTAACTCCACCAGGTAAGTCAATGCACACGTTCCTGGATAAAGTATTATTTTCCAACCAACTTTGTATTTTTGACACTCCAGATTATTTTTCTTTACTCGCTCTCGAATTTCTAAAATTGTCGAAGATTTTAATAAAAGTAATAATTTTTATTTTATACAATAACATCGATAAAAATAAATGTCAAGCATAGTCTATTACAAAACAGCTGATTGTAAAACAAATATTTAAGCTTCTACTTAAAAAAATTCTTGTGGTTCAAAATAGTAAATGATAGTATGCAGACATAAAAAAGGAAAAATTAGATTCAAGCACGGCCTAAAATATACGTGTTTAAATAAAATAAACGATCAAAAGAATTCCAAATCAAACACTGGGAAAATATTTTCTTTTCCTGAATGAAAATCCATTCAACCAGCTAGAAGTATCATAACTGCTACAAAATCGACTAACAGTACTGGCACTAAGGCCACAGTCACTCAAATTCTGAACTCCGAAAACACTGGCTTCACCCTCCCCATCTGCACTTCTAGTTACCGGCTTGGAAATAGTCAAACTAGTTGTTGTAACATTAAAACTATGAACATGCTCAGATAAAATATCACATATATTTTGTGAGACGCTCGGCAAAACTGGGCCTAACAGTTCGACATAATTCACGTCTTCACCATTAATTCGTGTTTCACCTTGCTTCACCCTATAGCTTTTCAAAGTGGCACCTTTGAAGGCCACAGGCGAAAAAATTGTGGGCGGTACACCAGCTAGTGGTCCAGTCGAAGAAATATGGGCTTTCGTCGTCATTAAAAAGTTCATCAAGGAGAGTATATTTGAACTACCTTTAACGAAAACAGTTGATTCGGGAAAGCCATCTAGTTCTTTCTCTTTTTCCAGCTCTCTAAAAAGAAAGAAATAGTTAGAAACGAAATCCGAAGATTAAAGTTCAATTTTCTACTAGTCCCTGTCGCTTGTTCAGTATTTTTCTGTGAACGAATGAAACAATATCTAAATACAGATGTAAGGGGAGAACAAAGAAGCCCGGTAGAGAAGTTCGCGGACCATACCCCAAACATTACTTCATATTAAACATTATGTCTAGTTTAGGCGTTATAGATGAATACGGCAGCAACAACCTTTAATGACGTAAACATTTCACAAAGTGAAAGAGTCTATCATGGCTGTGTCGTCAGGCAAAACCTAGTAAAGAACAAACTTTAGCCCATGGTGACCGAAACATGTTTTGAAAAAACAGTCAAATGAATAAGTATCACCATTTGAAGGTGATTCAGAAATGATAACCACCATTTCGGCTAATCTTATTAGTAAATTGCCAAAACAAAGTTATGGCAATTTCAAAAGATAGTCTGAAACTCAACGAAAGTGATGTCAAATTGAAATAAAAACTACATGATTGGTACCACCATAGCCGGAACCCCCCTATAAGAGAATTACAGTCCTCTATCTTGAGTAATATGTAAAAATGGATCTTGGAAATTTATTTTTTAAGCATTATATAAAAGCATTGACCAAAGAATATGTCGGACGACAGGCATAAAAAAAAACGTAGCGTATACTCATTTGTGAGGACCAGAGGCAAAATATTTTGCTCTTCCCTCAAAAATAAGTTTATAGGTCTCCCCCGCCCCCCCCCCCCCCCCAAAAAAAAAAATCCAAGAACTACAAGAACGAAATTCACATACTCTTTGATAAATTATTAGGCCTAGTTAGCAAAATATATTTGTGTATTTTGGAAAATTAGGAAGTATAGTCGCCGCAAGTCAAGCCTCCTTTCTGATTGGGTTCGCCACTTAAAAGAGGTACATCTCAGAATTTTCAATCGAATGAGTTCTCTCCCCGATTTCTGTGATCATCCAATCTGTGTGATGGAGCCTCGGGGGAAAAAAAAACACAATAAACATTGGAAGACATAACCTTGTCTTTAACTTATTAACAAAGGGATATATTGCGTCAACTATGTTGAAAAAAAAGATATTTACTAAATCGTCAGTATCCCATTGACAATGATTATAGACGCTCTATAATGTTGAATAAGTTAAGGACGACGTGTATTCCATGTATTTTGACCTTGGTTCCATTATATGGAGCTGATGATCATATAAAGCTGGGCAAGGATACTGCAGATTGATGGTTCTAGCACCTTTTTACTGAAAATACCGATACATGAAATCAGATTAAACGCACAACACAACTATTTTAACCAGAACGATCGAAAAAATGGGCGTCTTCCATTTTTGAAAGACACCCAAAAATATGCGTCTTTTTGGGTGGGAGACAATCAAAAATGGGGATAGCATGATTAGTGCAGTCCGAAAGCAAACTCGCCAAGTTATGTAAACAGGCCGATCCCAAATAAAGGTATCACAGATACACTTTGGCAGATAGGACAATATATACGGTCCTCATTCCCAACCTCCTACCACCCCTCCCCCAGCTTTGTTCAATAGAAAGGGCACATTTTGGATACACAATTATTGATGAATTATTTAGAGAAAGGTCCAAAATGATTCATGTTAATCATTAAAATTCATTATGATTACAATCTGACTGTCCTAAATCAATAAACAGTTCACATTTGAGGGTTTTTGAGGTTATAATTCTAACAATGGGTCTGGAAATACAACACGAGTTTCTTAAAACTGACAACTTTTTTGCATGCAGACCAATGGTCCGCTTAGCACAGATACCGATCGCCTGATTCTCTGGCTTCGCCCCGGAGAGCTATTTGTAGTTGGGGGGCAATTATGCGACGTTTCTTGTATTTTTACCCTGGATTTCTAAAGGTACCCGCTTGGAGCTTGGTTGACTCCCGATGAGCTTAGAGTCCACTGATCCCCATCCCAAGTAAAATAGTCAGCGACATCAGGACTCGAAAACCTGACTCAAAGAACACAGCATTGCAAGTCCAGCATGCAAACCACACCGCTAGGACGGCTGTGTCTTAGAACAAGATTAAATAAAAAAAATCAAACAAAAGTAAAGAGCGACATTAAAACTTAAAACGGGCAAAAATTATCCTGCCACAAACAAAGCTCGTCGTGGTGCAAGCGTTACATACCAAGTCCCAGAAAAGTAGGATTAATACAGTGATTTGGTAACTGCAAATGTTTTATTCGCCAATTCTTTACAAAAACAATCTGAAAAATTTTCCGTTAAGACAAAACTTAAGCCCGCCCCCCCCTCACATACATCTGTGGCATCTCACAGAAAATTCCAAAATATCGACATAAAAATGTGCCTTTCGAGGCCTTAGGTACCTCCCACCCTCTCTAGAAGAACCCATGAACTCAACCCTAGGAGCTGGAGCCTGACTATAGAATACTGTAAAGCCGTTAGTTTTATTGGATAAACGGTCTATAATAATGGTGGTTTTTTATTGATTGCACATATATTTAGGTATTTAAACAGTTTTCAATATATCTAAGACGATTGGCTATCTCATAAGTGTTGTTCGATTGTATTTTGGCCTTAGTCGGGCTAAAATTATTGTTTTGCAGCATTAAATGACAAAAACAAGGCATTTTGTCTGTTGAATTTGTTGCATGAAAAAGGAGCAAAAATTCAAATGCCAGTTGGATTGAGCTCTCATCTAATAATTTATGAACAATAGCTCGACACCCTTAATGCTATTGTTAGACCCTCAAACAATCACTCTCATGAAACAACTTGAAGACTAAAAAAAAAAAAAAAAAAAAAAATATAGTGACAATATACAGTAGGGTGTTCGCCAAAATTTCTCCTTGGATACAAGTAACGTCTGTAGACTACCCATAATTTAAAAGCAGGAAGACTAGGGCATCGTTAACATAATTAGGGAGTATATTCCAAACATGAGGGCCATAATGGCAAATTAAAAAGATGTGCGAGTGGCAGCCCTGAAATCAATAGTTGTATTATAAGTGTTTCTTCTGTTAAGATCATGATCAGCCAGGAGGCTACTACTGGAGGCAAGTGGTTGCCTCCATCTTTACACTGAATAAAAAACCTAAGCAATAAGTCAATTGAGTCAGACTGGAAGAAAACCATCTACTCACTCTTTGTCCTTGGATTTTAATGCAGGAAGACTAGAGGCTGTTAAGCCCATTTCCTCTAACCAGTCCGAAGCGCCATCTTCTTCATTGTTAAGTGATTCAGGTTCCAATGAGCTAAGAGTGGAGACAGATTCTTGTGTTTCATGACCGCTATCGCTGTTATTTAGCTTTCTACTGTTCTTATAGGGCATTGAGAATTCAATTTCTAAAAAAAAGTTGTGGACAATAGCATGACGCGAAATCTGTAAAAACATTATTATACTCATGTTTGACAATTTAAAAATAATGGCTGTCTATAAAAAAAAGTTTTTATGGTAAGTTTAAATTTAATTTTCCATAATTATTTAATAATAATTATGGTAAATTTTGATATTCATATTCAATCTAAGCATTACTCGCTTTAAGATCTATTTATTCATTTATATTATTACTTGTTGTATGTTTTTGCTATGATTGTTTATTTAATTTCTGTTCGTTTTGGGTTTCATTTATTCTTTAATAGTAATTTCTGGTCGTTTCGAGTTTGAATTTTAACAGGTATTTATATCTCCTGAGCTTAAGTTTAAAATGGCCTTTACTTTTCTTTGAAAAACTGATTTTTCGGAAAGTTTTTTTTTAATCATTTTTTTTCGTTTTTGATTGCAAAAAATTTCAAGTTTAAAAAAATTCCTTATTTCAAAATCAAACTTAAAAAAAAAAATAAATAATCAAATATTCATTAAAGTATCAAAACTGATATCAAAGTAACAATATCAAAGTAAAAAAATGGGTTTGTGTCAACCTCGGAGTTTCTATTATCTGATGTTTGAACTATTTTTAACAAAATTGCTATCTCAAAATTTTTATCGGATGGGTTTGGGAAAAAGGGCGTGGGGGGGGGGGGGACTAGATTAAGCTTCGGTCTATTTTAACTCTTTAAAAGTGAACTAGAACATTCTATTTTCAATCAAATGAGCCCTCTCTGAAGTTTATACGAGTATCCCTTCTATAAGAACCATATATATCCCCAGAGTACAACTTACAACGCCTATCTCTGGGCCCTGAGGGGTTGTGTCGACCCTGGAGTTTTAATATCTGATGGTCGAACTATTTTTAACAAAATGATCACCTGAAATTTTTATCGGATGGGTTCATCCATCCGATACACCCAAAGGCGTGGAGGGCGGGAGGGGCTAGTTGCCCTCTAATCTTTTTTCACTGAGAAAATGAACTACAACTTTTAATTTCCATTCAAATGAACCCTCTCTGAGGTTTATACGAGCATACCTTCCATAAGAACCATATATGCCCCCAGAGCAATTCTTACCACGCCTGCCCCGGCCCTGGGGGGGGGGGGGTCGACAGAGGAGTTAATTATAAGTAAGTTAATTTATGAACTATTTTTAACGAAATGACTATATGTAAAGGAGTTTTTGTTATATGATCTTTGAACTATTTTTAAAAAAATGGCTACCTCCAACTTTTTATCAGGTGTATTTGGGGAAAAAGGACTTGGGCGGGGGGGGGGGGGGGCAGTTGCCCTCTGATCACTTTTGACTCTTATATATGAAGTGCCTCTGGGAAAAAAATAAATGGAATGTGGGGGGAGGCTAGCTGCCCTCCAATCAGTGTTGACTCTCAAAAAGTGAATTACAACTTTCATTTTCCAATCAAATGAGTCCTCTAGGAATTTTATACGAACATCCCTTCCATAACAACCATATATGCCCCCAGGGCATAACTTATAACACCTACCCCCGGGCCCTGGGGGGCTGTGTCGACACTTGTGTTTTTTGTTATCAGAACTTTGAACTATTTTTAACAAAATGTCTATCTCAAAATTTTTATTTGATGCATTCAGGGCTTGGAGGAGGGGGGCTAGTTGCCCTCTGATATCTTTTGACACTTAAAAAGTGAACAAAAACTTTCAATTTCAAATCAAATGAGCCCTCTCCGACGTTTATACGAGCATTCCTTCCATCAGAACGATATATGCCCCTAGAGCATTACTCATAACGCCTGCCTCTGGGCCCTGGCGGGTTCCGTCGACACAGGAATTTTTCTTATCTGACCTTGGAACTATTTTTAACGAAATGGCTATTATAAAAATTTTATCGGATGGGCTTGGGGACGCCTTCTATAAAAACCTTATATACCCCCAGGGCGTAACTTAAAACCCTTGCCCTGAGGGTTGTGGGGGAGTGTCCTCCTCAAAAACATATTTTCTATCTGGAAATCAACTACGCTGAACAAAATGGCTATCTCAAAATTTTGATTAGATGTGTTTGGGGGAATGATGGGCGTGGGGGGGGGGGGGGGGCTAGTTGCCCTCCAATCACTTTGGACTATTAAAAAGAGCACTAGAACTCTCGATTTGCAATCGAATGAGCCCCTTTTGAAGTTTCTACGACAACGCCTTCTATAAAACCTTATATGCCCCCAGGGCATAACTTAAAACGCTTGCCCTGAGGGGTGTGGGGGAGTGTCCTCCTCAAAAACATATTTTCTATATGGAAATCAACTACGCTGAACAAAATGGCTATCTCAAAATTTTGATTGGATGTATTTGGGGGAATGATGGGCGTCGGGGGGGGGGCTAGTTGCGCTCCAATCACTTTTGACTATTATAAAGGGCACTAGAACTCTCGATTTCCAATCGAATGAGCCCCCTTTGAAGTTTCTGCGACAACGTCTTCTATGAAAACCTTATATGCCCCCAGAGCATAACTTAAAACCCTTGCCCTGAGGGTTGTGGGGGAGTGTCCTCCTGAAAAACATATTTTCTATCTGGAAATCAACTACGCTGAACAAAATGGCTATCTCAAAATTTTGATTGGATGTGTTTGGGGGAATGATGGGCGTGGAGGGGGGGCTAGTTGCCCTCCAATCACTTTCGACTATTAAAAAGGGCACTAGCCCCTTGAATTTCCAATCGATTGAACCTTTTCTGAAGTTTCTACGACAACGCCTTAAATAAAAACCTTATACGCCAACAGGGCATAACTCAAAACCCTTGCCCTGAGGGTTATGGGTGAGTGTCCTCCTCAAAAACATATTTTCTATCTGGAAATCAACTACGCTGAACAAAATGGCTATCTCAAAATTTTCATTGGATGTGTTTGGGGGAATGATGGACGTGGGGGGGGGGGCTAGTTGCCCTCCAATCACTTTCGACTATTAAAAAGGGCAGTAGAACTCAAATGAGCCCCCTTTGAAGTTTCTACGACGACCCCTTCCATATGAAGTGCCTCTGGAAAAAAAATAATAATAATAAAACGTTGGAGCCGTATGGCCTTTACTATACGCAACGCTATAGCGTTGCCTCTGATGAGTAGAGGAAGGGGCAGTTCCGCCATTAATTTCTGTTCGTTTTAAGCTTCACGTAATATAGGATTTTATTTCTGCTCAGTTTTGATTTTATTACTACTTTCTAATTTCTTTTCTTTGAAAAAGACTTTAAAAGCCCCTGATAACTCATTTAAATTTTTAGTAGTTTACGTTTGCTTAAAGTTTGTTACAGTTACTAATTCTAGTTTTATCCGAGTTCAGTTAAAATAATAAAAAAAATCCCTGGTAAAGTGAGAACATCTGGTTACCAAGCATACTATAAACTGTACCTGAAATTACCCCCCCCCCCTCTCTCTCTAAAAAAAAAAAAGAAAAAAAAGAAAAAAAGCCATCTTACGTATTTTCAACTATTAGGCCATTGAAACCAAGCCTATTTAAGGGTAAAACCACCTTATTTAAACTTATCTGGAGTATTTTTGACCAATCAAGGGTGTTAGGGTAGAGAAATACTGCGAATAAAGCAGAAATATCATACAAACTAACAAAGAATATGAAAGTTTTTCATACTTGCATTAGTTTGTTTTTCACTAAAGAGCACGCAAATGATCTCAACAATGTTCATGACTATTTTGTCTGAGAGTCAATGTGCATCAAACATATCTCGTATTTCCGTTTTTTTTCAACGACCATTAGTTACTTTCTCCATTTTATAGTTCTAGCCAAGGCTGGAGTATGAAGAGCCTCGAATACTTTGTCAGGGAGTTTGTCTCGAATAGTTGAGGTCAAAACCGTCTAAAGAGGTTTTTAACACACAAACTCTTCAAATTTTTTGTCATGACAATCTCTATAAACCAATTTTGACCGAAAAAAGAAAAAGAAAACATGACAGGGAGAGAGAGATAGAGATGGAAAAGGAGGAGAGAATAGGAGAGGGACGGAGAGACCGAGGGAGAGAGAAAGAGCGAGATAGTTGAAACAAAAGAGCTATACCTTCCTGTGTTAACAACTGTCTTAAGCCCCTTGTGGTTGGAGTAATTATCGCATGTATTTCCGCAATTCCACTAATACCGGCAGCACGAAGGAGGAGTAAAAAATTGCTAGCATACACGTATATGTAAGGACACTGACATGCCCGAATCAACGTCACAGCTGAGTGGAAACTTTCTTGCCTGAAATTAAGATACACAAGATCAAGAGGTGGTCAGGAAAAATTAAAGCAAATTTTTGTTTTCAAGGGGAACAACTAACATTGTTCAATTTCAAATTTAGAAGTTTCAAGATTGATTTCTCCCATTTTTCATACTATTTGCATTATTATTCTTGATTTGGTCATTTGAGAGATCTTTATAATATAAAACTATAGAACACATCAAGTTAAATAATTGTCAAACTTGGTGGGCCGTTAATATTAATATCTAATCAATAAATAATTATTCAACCATGGGTTTTGGCTTCTACTAATCACTATTGTTTTGACCTAATGCAATTAAAATTATTTTACCAAAACTTACTATGGTCACATACTCGGTAATGCTGAGCAGCGTAAGTGATTTTAGCTTCTATCTTTGTCACAAAACTATAAAAAAGATATCATACGAGTCTTGAATCCCTGATTGTTTGACCCCCCCCCCCTCCAAAAAAGAAAACGAAAAAAGATAAAATATCGTATCATAACGTTTACTTAACAAAAAAAAAAATGAAATCTTTCATGGTAATGCAAAGGTTTCAAATTATCCTTATTTTTTAGAAATTGAATTTCATTGCTGCGCCTATGCAGAAGAAGCTACTAATATTAATCATCCTTCGTATAAGCTTGTGATAAGGCATGTCAGTCACGGTAGTTAACAGGGGATGAATGAATGATTTTATTCAGTGATTAAACCCGTACAGAATATTTCACTATCTAGTCTACAAAATACAGCATAAAATATCCAAAACTGAAAAACACGAGCAAAATACTAAACACCACAAAGAAACAAGGAAAAAAGGAAAAACAACAAGTGTTAAAAGGGGATGCAACGTTTTTTTTTCTTTCTTCTTTTTTGTATACTATACAAAAACTTTTTGGACTTTTCTGTAATTTTTTTTCGCTATATAACAGAGAAGATTGTGGACCGAATACTTAGACTCAACATACTCCATCAATTGGACTACCCCCTTTTTCTCCCCCTTATCTCGTTACAAACAAGTTTCAGATTCTTACAAAACAAATTATATATTCATGTCTCACTTGGAGACAATAGCTTGCAATTTGATTTTTTTTTTATAGATTTATTTTGCCATATGTTGAGAAGTCTTAGAAAGAAGCAAACTAAAAGCTTTCCTTGCAAAAAACAACTGACCAATAATAGCAGCTGATAGGTAGAAAAGACATTGTTTAGTTTTACCACTTCTCTCAAAATATTCAAGTGGCGCGATCTAACATCTTTTAAATCACCAAAATACATTGCAGTAAAAAACTTCTATGACAAGAAGTAGATAGATAGCGTTTTTAAATAGCTTGAGACAACATTCCAATAGGGCAATGGTAACGAATTAGGGCAATAATAAAAAATGAAAATAATTTTTATTCTCTTTTATTCTACTAATACAGCCTAGCCTAGGAAAAAAGGGCTTAGCCTGAACTACTTAAAGACTAATCCAAGTGGATAACTATATTTAAAAAGTGGAGTACAGCTTTGACTAGGGAATAGATCCTTGATCTTATTAAAAAGAGATTTCTGATAATACGTCAGAAATATAAATAAGAAAAGGCAGGAACTCTATTTCATACCAATTTACGCCTAATTTTTTATTTTAGACACGAAGCTTATGAACCAAACTTTCTCGTTTGAATGAGCCTAAGGATTATGGTGCTTTATGATGCTTAGGATTATGGTAGTGTGATACTTGCGGTGCCAAGGATTATGGTGCTTTATGATGCTGAGGATTATGGTGATTTATGATGCTACTGAGGACTTTTGATGCTTTTGAGGACAATAAAAAGCTAAAATCATCATGATAGATCTAATACGATGACGATGAGCAGGACGGGCTGCTCATCGTCATAATGCTTCTTATTATCCAATATTCTTTTACGGAAATAACAGCAATCATTAAAAATAATTTACTTTGTTAACGTAGTCTTACTTATAATTAACTTTGTTAAGTAATATTACTATTATTACTTATTTTTCACCCACACTATAAGTGCAATGCGTGGAGTAACACACAAAAAAAGCAACTACAAAAAAACAACAAATTAAAATAAGCGAAAAAAAAACAACAAAGGGAGAAAAATAAATTATAACAAACAAATGAAAAACCTGATAAAGGCAGTGATGCAGAGAAATACGAAAACATGCCGTATTTGAGAGCTTTCTGTACAGTACTTCCAGTGTTACTGTAATATACACTTACAATAATAAGGAACTAGAATTTTTTTAAGTAAAAAACACAATTTTGTGTCCAAGGCGCAAGAAACAACATGAATTTACAGCTTCTAAAATAATTAATCCAAATAATTTTTCCTTTAGAAGGCAAAAAAAAATTCTAGAGTCAAAAAGGAATAGACTAAGGCTTGGCCAGTGTATGTCTTTTATATTTCCCTATATTAGCTGCAATCTTAACATATCCTAATTGACTTTTTTTTATCTATATCGGTAGAATGTATGCTGACACAGGCTTGAAAGATTATTAAATATGAATTGCACATTTTTACCTGTAGGTAAAGTGAAGACACTGTGGCTACCGCAGGCACTGATGGTGATATCTTTTACCGAGGTATCAATTCAACTGTTGCAAATAGATGGAAAACGTTCAAAGCAGGTAATATCTTAGCCACATATATTACGAATCATCTCGTTTGAATAGTTCAATTAATTTGAAATCATAATAGAGATATAAAACTGATATTATACTTAATAAATTATATAGAGATGGGACTGATTGAAATAGAAAATAAGAACAAGATAATATCAGTCTCTAATTACTGTAAAATGAAGACAACCAGACAAGAAAAAGAAGATTGAAAAATTTGTTGTATAAGAACTAATAAGGCTGCACTTTGAAATGTTTCTTTTTTTAATTGCTTATTTTTTTTTGGTACAATAGTTTTTATTCGAAAAGAACACTCATAGAACAAGAGAAAGCAAAGATATATAACAACAAAGTAATTCCCAGATTGGCTTAAAATAGAAACTATTCCTAGGGGAAACGACAAAGAAGTAATAAAAGAATAGGGACACTTTTTCCCCAAGAGCTAACGATGCCGTCACTTCATGTTTTTACATTTTTCAAGGTTGCCTTATTATTTTGTTATATTAAAGTATTTATTTAAAAAAAGAATAGTCAACAGAACAAAAGACAATAACTAGCGATGAAGACCACACTGCGTTTCTATCATAAACATCAACAATAAGAAGAACAATAGGAAAATCTTTTCGCAAAACAGTTGAATTCTATATTTGAATGAATATTAACTTGGCTGAAGTAAGGATGCTGAGACTCTTTTAAAATTGTTCACTTTAGTTTTGATGGTCGTATTTTATTGTAAGTCACTTTTCTTTTGTATATTTATGTTTTGCTGAGGACGGCCCTTGGACATAGGGTCGAAATATTCATTCAAATATAGAATTGTTATTTACGAACTTTCGCTCGGTTTCATAATGCCCTTCTTAGGGACAGTTTTGTTGTCTTTCTTATTACTTGTTTTTGGGGAGTATTAGTTTTGGGTTAGTTTTTGTAGAGTATCCCTGTTTTCATTAAATCTATAGTCTGTAGAATGAGAAATACTCGCTTGGCCATAGGCTTCAGTTACCTTTTTAATATCGTCATGAGATCGTTTCAGAGGTGAAAATTAGTGATAAACCGAGTTGCCAAAATAGGCAATTATATAGTTAGATGTACGCATTAATATCTTGCAAAAATATTTCCCTATCGTTCTTCTTGTTGTTGATGTTTAAAAAGACAAAAAGACTTGTAACCATAAACTAGTTCCTCAGGGTCTCAAAATAAAAGCAGCCAGAATATACTTTGTAAAACTTATCAAAAACCCAAGAAAAACACAGAGACAAAGCTAAAAAATATCCCAGAGTAGTAGCTGTGGAGTCAGAGAAAAAGTGAATATAAAACAAAATTACTTATTACCCACTCTTACCTCTCACCGAATAAAAAAACCTTAAATTCGAGATAAAAAGCATGCTATAAACTATTTCTATAAATATGTAACTAGACATTATTTAGACAACAATTTAGCAAATTCAATAGAACACGTTTTCGATAACTAAACAATTTTTTGACTTAGTCGTTACAAAACTTTAGTCATTATAACCCATAGATTTAGAATAAAATATATTATAATAACAAAGCGGTAATAAATCATTACAATTAGAATGATATGTGAGAAGCAACATATAAAAGTCACATAAACCAGCACCTGGTAGACCTTTCGTTTTGTGCATTACTTGTCATTATTTCAGATAACAATACTTAAATTCTTGCGCTATTCTTTCAAAAGTCTTGTGTTTCCAAAGTAGCTCTTAAGTGAATTTGGATCGCAAAAAAATGGATAATTATAAGCTTCCCTATTTCAAATAAAAGGAGAGCAAAAGAATAATATTAGATACTTTTCATTGGGAAGATGAAACTTATAAGCTTCTCTCGAATCATTGTTTGATTTACTGACCTTTTCTGAAAGCAATTTTAACAGAATAATATTGAACTTCAAAAATGTTGGAAGGCAGAGTAGTCCCACCTTTGGAACGCCCCTTTATGTAATGGATTCTAGGGTCTGAAAAAGGAAAGATACATGGCAAATTCATAACGATATTTTGCTAGTAGCGATATTAAGCCAGTTCCAAAACGCGATATTAGTTGATCCTAGCGATCAGATTTTAGGATTTATTTAAATCCACACCATGCAAGACCGTTATTTCCTATAGGGCTTTTGATAATTGTAGCAAATGACAATTTTTGAGAGATATTATGATTCATCAGCCTTACCTAGAAACACACAGATTTAACTTATATCCTAACGGGTTGGGATCCAAGTGATTTCGAAATATTTTAGCTGAATATCGCTATGAGCAAAATTCCATTATGAAGGGAGAGTAAATTAAGTACCAGTCTTTAAATAAGGCGTTTTGTGCTTGCTCTTCCATTAAAAGAGGTGTTCCAGATAGCTTGTTAGTGCGAGGAAACAATGGTAACCAGGGAATTGAAGGATGTTGCCAGTATAAGCATTTTTGATGGAACCGCGCGTTTGCACCAGTGTCAATGGAAGCCATGTTATCATCACTATCAGTCATAGATAAACATCGACTAAAACTAGTGACACCAGAGGCTTCTTCAGAAGTCTGAAAATAGGAATAAAATGACCTAGTATTTATTTTTCTAAATTTAAAGTCACAAAACAGACTGTCCTTTTCAATGCTTTTTTACAACAAAAATAGTGAAAACAGAAATTGAGCGGAGTAAAAATTATAGAAATGGACTCTCTTTTTATATCAATAAAAATTTAATATTAGTATAACAATTTTGAACACTTGAGTTCTCTCAAGATCAATCAACCAGAACCTAAAAATCACCATTTTGACGATAATAGATTGTAACTTTTAACAAATAATCTATTAAAAACCGCTAACAATCAGTGTAGTAAGTACAACTACTAACAAACATGACTATTCAAAGAAGTTCTCATTTTCCACGACAAAATGAAAGCTCAAGCATAAAAGTGGCCTTCTTTAAAAGCGCCCCCTCCCCCCCCCCTATGGCAGACCACCCAATAAAACCGTTCTGTTTAACCTCGACCTTCAGCTCACTTAATCAAACTGAAAAACAAGCGAATATACGAATTGAAGACGTAATCGCCTGCTATAAACCAAAGAAAAAAAAAATGCAAAAAAATAACAAAACCGAGCTTAACCACAGGAAGAAAAAAAAGCTTAAAAGAAATATATATATATATATATATATATATATATATATATATATATATATATATATATATATATATATAAATACACAAATGAGGCTAACTGGAATACTCAATAAACGTGAACTTGTGAGGTTTTAAAGCGAAAATACTGGTAATAAACAAGTACCACTTCCAGACAGGGCATCAGACAAAAGAGACATCTTTGCAGAGAATTGCTGTTACGAGTAAGAGTAAAACTGAGAAGCATTAATATGTACATCGGAGACCCAACAAGAACTAGCTTTGGTACTGGTGCATAGAAAAAAAAGCAGAGACATCTATAAGATTTTACAAGTTGATATAAGATGGTGTTGAGCGTTTTTTACCTAGGACCAACTGTAGTTTTCAGTTTTATCAGATTCCCATATTGTTTAGCATGAATACATTCATTTTAAGGGATGGACAGAAGCTAAAATCTAACAGATACAGCTATATTTCTTTGAAATGACCGTATTTGACGCAAGCTTTCGAAGTAAAAATGAGATTAACGCTCATTTTGAGCTTTTTATTTTTCTACGCCGACTTACATATTTTTCAAGCCACAAGCCCTAAATTTTCAATATTTTCAACATAGGGCTTGTAAGGCTACTATAGATTTAAACACACGAAATGCCCCTCATTATACTGCTTAAAGGCGACAGCCTATGTTTTAATTATAAAAATTGTATTTCATTTTAAAAGGATAATAAATCTAAATGAACCCAATTTCTCGAAGCAGCGTTACACAAGAGCTTAAACTTTAAGATGAAGTGCAGGGACTTGAGGGGCGGGGGAGAGGAATGGTGTCTCTCCTATTTAAGATAGCCCTAATTATGATATTAACAACAGAAAGAAATGGAAATCATTCAAATGGAAGTAGAGTGATATTAAGTCTTAAGATTAACATAAAGTCTCCTATATAGGACGGGGCTCCTCAGTCCCTCATTCTCTAGGTTAAGATCTAACAAACTGCTTCCCTCCAAACCACTTTCAGGAAAGTACTAGCCAAACTTTTGTGGAAAGATCAGGGGAACTGAGGGGCAAGGCAGTCCACTCTCTCATAAAAAAGAATGATTTCTATTTACTTTAAATGTTATTGTTACTTCTTATTTTCAATTGAAAAAAAATTCTATAGTGAATTGCACATAGAAATCCAACATATGAAATTTAAAACGCCAGTATAGGTCTAATAGAGTATGTATCATTTAAATATCTGGCAGCGTTAATTCAACAGCAAATTTTAAATACATTAGAGTATATATACATTTGAACTTAGAGGAATCATATTGAATTCTAAAATATTTAATATTAAAATCCCCGCTGTACTAATAATTTAAATTAAAATATTTAAAAAGATTTTAATTAAAAATATTAAAATCCCGGCCGCACCTGCACCGTTTGAATTTCCTTTTATCCCTCAACATCATTTTTTTTAATATTCAAAGAATATCAGTTTCACACACCCTGAATTCAGCCAGAATAGACTGGTATCTCTCTATGGGCCTTAGCCTTTCTTTAGTCGTGAAATAAATAAGTTAAGTGGCAAAATTAAAATAAGTAAAGAGAAATTTACACGAATTTCTTTTATTCATTCTTTTCGTCCCATTACACACAGCTTTCAAGTGTCACAATTCAAACAAACGTCTCAGTCGTAAATCGTCCAACGCTAACTTAAGTTGCTTTTTCATAATAAACTTACTGATAAGGATCCTAACATGATGGAAATTTGTATTTAAACTTCCTTTATATTCATTTTGCCTTCAAGGAGCAACTAATGCCGAGGACCAGATTATGCTCACCTAAACTGCTTTCTCATAATACACAGATTGAATGAGTTTATGTACAGATTTGGATTTAATTTCATCCTCCTGAAGTTTCCTTTAAGGTAGCAATATTTTTTTTTCATTTCATCCAGAAGCGATCTTTACTTTCAGTTTACAAGATTGACCTAAAACATTTCTCAATTACATTCCAGTGCACAATATAATACAATATACACTATTTTGATTTCCGTTTTTTAATAGCTATCAGCAATTCCACGGTTGACTCTATATTTCATTCCCTTTTAGTTCCGGGGAATTTGGCGAGCTTGATTTCAGTTAATTCACCGGTGGTTCTGGTGTCTCTTGCGCCTGGGCGAAATTTATTTTCTTTAAAGCAATCGGGGAGTCAATTCTTCATTTGATTGGGTAAGGATAAACCTGGGTGACATAAATCTTTTTCAAATCCTCCTACGATCAGAAAGTTGTTTTAGTGACACTTATCTCATGAGTCTTTACAATTGAAAGCTGTATTCTGGAAGTAGAAAGAATCCTCAACACGGTCAGCTTAACCATATATACGAGTTTAGGCATCCAACTTATTATTCCGAAGAATTTACCACCATATAGTGGAATGACTTTTGACACCCAATAGAGTGTATCCAACTTTAGCATATGACTTTTGAAACCTACTAGAGTGTATCCAACTTAAGCAACAGTGATCAACGATATTTCTAGTAATGTTGGTTCTGTGTTGGTTCACCATATAATGTTGGTTCACCATATAGTCGAATTACTTTTGAAACTTACTAGAGTGTATCCAACTTTAGCAACAGCGATCAACGATATTTCTAGTAAATAATTAAAAAAAAAGCTTTCCGAAAAATAAGTTTTTCAAAGAAAAGTAAAGGCCATTTTAAACTTAAGCTCAACAGATACAAATACCTGTTAAAATTCAAACTCAAAACGACCAGAAATTACTATTAAAGAATAAATGAAACCTAAAAAGAACAGAAATTAAATAAACAATCATAGCAAAAAACATACAACAAGTAATAATACAAATGAATAAACAGATCTTAAAGCGAGTAATGCTTAGATTGAACATGAAAATCAAGCCTAAAACGAAAAAAAAAATTTCCTATTGAAGTATAAATGAAACTTAAAACGAACAGAAATCAAATAAACAATCAATGCAAACAAACATACAATAGATATTAATGTAAATTAATAAATAAATCTTAAAACGAGTGAAACTTAAATTGAATATGCAAATAAAGCTTGAAACGAACAAAAAATTACTACAAACAAGAGTTTGGGTATCACCTCCTTCTCTCACTGTAAAAGTCTAAAGCCTACTGCGTCATTGCCGCTTGGGGGGGGGGGGGCTAGTTTCCCTCCAATCACTCTTGACTCTTAAAAAGGGCACTAGAACTCTCGATTTACAATCTAATGATCAGCCTTTGAAGTTTATACGACGACCCCTTCTATACGAAGTGCCTCTGGGAAAAAAATAAATGGACGTAGATAATTTCGGAAACCACACTGCCTTTCCATGACGATAAATAACAGTTCAAATAGGGATAAAATCCTTTTAATAGACAGTGATGATGATAACAGTGATAGAAATTTACAAAAATACTGTGATTATTTTACTACTGCATTACTACTGTTTTACCCAGTTTTACTACTGATGACGGTCACTGCATATGTGACCGAATTATCTAGTATTTTTGTGAATTTCTATCACTGTTATCATCATCAATGTCTATAAAGGATTTTATCCCTATTTGAACTTTTATTTATCAAAATAAATGGAGTTTGGGGGGAGGCTAGCTGCCCTCCAATCACTTTTGACTCTTAAAAAGTGAATTACAACTTTCAATTTCCAATCAAATGAGCCCTCTATGAAGTTTATACGAGCATCCCTTCCATAACAACCATATATGCCCCCAGGGTATAACTTACAAAGCCTACCCCCGAGCCCTGGGGGGCTATGTCGACATCGGAGTTTTTTTTTATCTGAACAATGAACTATTTTTAACAAAATGACTATCTCAAAATTGTTAGCTGATGCATTTAGGACGTGGAGGGGGGGGGCTAGTTGCTCTCCAATCTCTTTTGACTCTTAAAACGTGAACAAGAACTTTCAATTTCCAATCAAATGAGCCCTCTCCGAAGTTTATACAATCATTCCTTCCATAAGAACTATATATACGCCTAGAGCATTACTCATAACGCATGCCTCCGGGCCCTGGGGGGTTGCGTCGACACAGGAATTTTTCTTATCTGACCTTTGAACTATTTTTAATGAAATGGCTATTATAAAAATTTCATCGGATGGGCTTGGAGAAAAAAGGGTGTGTGTGTGTGGGGGGGGGGGGGTAGTTGCCCTCGGATATCTTTTGACTCTTAAAAGTTGAACTAGAACTTTCAATTTCCAATCAAATGAGCCCTCTCTGAAGTTAATACGAGCATCCCTTCGGTAAGACCCATATATGCTCCCAGGGCATAACTTACAACGTCTGCCCCCGGGCCCTGGGGGGTTTCGTCGACACCAGACTTATTGTTATATGATCTTTGAACTATTTTTAACAAAATAGCTATCTCAAAATTTTGATTGGATGTGTTTGGGGAAATGGTGGGCGTGGAAGGGGTGTTAGTTGCCTTCCAATCACTTTCGACTATTAAAAAGGGAACTAGCCATTTAAATTTCCAATCAAAGGAGCCCTTTCTGAAGTTTCTACGACAACACTTTCTATAAAAACCTTATATGCCGCCGGGGCACAACTTACAACCCTTGTCCTGAGGGCTGTGGGGTTGTTATCCTCAAAGACCTAATTTCCTGAATTTTCAACAACGTTGAACAAAATGGCTATCTCAAAATGTTGATTGGATGTGTTTGGGGAAAAGGTGTGTGTGAGAGGGGGGTTAGTTGCCCTCCAATAACTTTTGACTATTGAAAACGGCACTAGCCCTTTGAATCTCCAATCGACTGAGTCCTTTTTGAAGTTTCTACGACAAAGCTTTCTATAAAAACCTTGTATGTCCCCAGGGCATAACTTACAACCTTTGCCCTGAAGCCTGTGGGGGAGTGTCCTCCTCAAAAACATAATTTCTATGTGGAAATCAACTACGCTGAACAAAATGGCTTCCAATAGTTGCCTTCCAATCACTTTTGACACTTAAAAAGGGCACTAGAACTCTCGATTTCCAATCGAATGAGCCCCCTTTGAAGTTTCTACGACCACCCCTTCCATATGAAGTGCCTCTGGGAAAAAAAAAATAATAATAAAACATTGGAGCCGTATGGCCTTTACTATAGGCAACGCTATAGCGTTGCCTCTGATGTTGGCTCTGAGTTGGTTCACCATATAATGTTGGTTCACCATATAGTCAAATGACTTTTGAAGCCTACTAGAGCGTATCCAACTTTAACAACAGGGATCAACGATATTTCTAATAATGTTGGTTCTGTGTTTACAAGTCGTTAGGATTTCTCCGCGGTTTGCATGGACGATTCCAAAGCCAAGTAAAACCGACCAGAGATTTCTTGTTGTATAATTAAGAGCAATTACTTGACACTATTAGTATAAGGTATTAACTACTCTACTCAATAATCAAAGAATAAATAAGAACAAATTAACCAAGATGTCTATTAGGCAAGGGGGGGGGAGGGTTCCACAGCCTTAAAGGTGCAGGGTTTCAGTTATTTTATAAGATTATTTTAGACTTGACTTTCAAGAACATAATAGTTAAACAAAAATAAGAAAACGTATAAGTAAAAAGCCTTGGATCAATTCCAGTCTATTTTTATCAAATTAGAGACCGTGCCCAGGTTTTCAAAATTCGAATGCAAGCTCCCACGGATGAAAATTGGAAACTCTACCTATTTCAGTGCAATACATTTAATACAGATGATCATGGGACAACATAAATATGTTTCAATAAGAAATTTGGGGGTGTTGAAGGGAGTTCTGACAAAGCCGGAGGACAATTTGCTGCGTAATTCGAGTTCCGACAACGTTATTGCCAGAAAAGCTAATTTTTAGCATGGTGAAAAAATTACTCACTATCAAAGTGTGGCTCATGAATTCAAGTATTTTTTTTACTGTGGAAGGGTCATGATACAAGTCTTGGGAGTTGTTCTCCAACACCTGGCGGTGCACCACTTCCCCTAATGACTACAACCCAAGTTGAACTTAGAAATTTACTATACACGAATTAGTAACTCAGCCAGTTCTCGTCAAATAAATACAATTTTTTTATGGATGTTTATCGGTGTTTTCCGTAGAATCCAGAATCCCTTTTCAAAGAGCTGTTGCGTTAAGCGAAACTTTCTAAAAGATTTAAAAAGTTGTGGAAGCGACACCAGTTTTGAAACTGTCAACAATAACAAATATAATAGTCATAGAATTATATTAATATTACCGGTAATGGATTAAGGAGTAATATATGAATTCTTAGAAACTGTAGAGATTCACAAAGGATATTTGAATTCTTTGAAAAATATAGCTTAATAAATAGTATTCAATTTGGATTAAAGGAAACAAGGACCAGTGAGCTATATAACTATTTTTTTTTTAATAGGGACTGGGTAATCACTAAACGCAGGATAAGTGCCTTTGACATGGTTACCCATGAATTCTTTCAATCCAGACTTCCCGTAAATGGAGCCTGTGGAAAAGCTTATCAGTTTTTAAGTGTTTTTCCTGACGTATATATACACACACACACACACACACATATATATATATATATATATATATATATTATATATATATATATATATATATATATATATATATATATAATATATATATATATATATATATATATATATAATCCGTTTTTTCTATTTTTAAAACAAGGAGAATTCAACACCCATTCGCCAGGTAGGTACATACAGGACGAGAGGAGGGGGATTTAGGCCCTCCCCTCCCCTCCCCATTCCGCTCTCAAAATTCTGAAATTTTGCGATTGTTCCTACGGCTTCTTTCTTTTCTGTATTTTTCCCTTTTTCTTTAAGTCTTTCCTTTCCCCAAAAATACCCCCCTGAATACAAACTGCCATTGGAAGCCAATTTACTTTATATATGTAAAACAACACACACATTTCACGCCATACAGATTATACAAACTGACATTACTATCAAAACACTTAGCAGACTAAGACTCGTATTTTTAACAAGAAAAACAAAAACTTTCCCAGAAATACATACCCTGAGCGTGGTACTCCATTGGAAGTTCTGTTTTGAAGTGATAAACATCCTGCTTTTCAGAGACCAGTCTACAGGTAGAGAATCAAAACCCTTAGGTTCAAATATTTCATCCTAAGAAAAAGATAAATATGAACATAACTTCAAATAGCTAACACTTTAGATTACCAAAGATTTAGAAATTCTTCTAGCGAAATGGTGCAATGTCATTTAAAATCAAAACTTGTAAAGAGCAAATACTTTTAGGACCAAACAAAGATTAAAGAATAACTGGATGTGCCAATATGCCATTTGACCCAGCCTAACAAAGGGCACACAGGATCGACCCATGCCAGATAAAATAAAAATAATATTATAATTGCTGGTAACAGTACTTAAGGCATTCAAGACGGCTTTAACCTACTTTTGTAAGGCACAAACTTTTAATTTTGTCGAAGAGATAAAGTTTGACACTTAATACAAAGAAGAATTTAAAGTCAACTTATCAATGCAGGTTAATTAATCTTTAGTTTTCTTTGAAGAACAATTTTTCACAATTTGGCTATGATTACTGATTAAAAAAAAAAAATTCGGAAGAAGTTTGGTCTATATCCAATAAACACGAATTGATCAACAGTGCTACAGTTTAAAATATCTACCAAATCTACAGAACTGAAAAAGACTCAAACAAATGTTTCAGAGCCTATCCTTTTTATTCATTAGATTTTAATCTAATATATATCCACATCCCTACTTCTGTGCCTTTTGACGAATTCGTGCTTCCACAAGTAACCACAATCAGATATTTTATATTGCCAACCATGTTCATGGAGTATCATCCCTTAAATGTCACCAATATACAATTAGTTCAGTTCTTCTACAATTTAGTTGCCCGTTGGATAAGATACTTGACTCGTTTAACTTAAGTCCCATCCGTCCTCAAAGATTATTTTGGGGCTCCTTCTTTCATCAAGCTGTTGATGTAACTCCTATATATGCTATTATCTTCCATTACACTGAGTAGATGCGGCATGCATCAAAAAGCTGTCTCAACATCTCTTTGAAGGGGGGGGGGGGGGCACCCATAAGGCAAGAACCGTGTGGTCGTCCATCGAAGACGATTTTCGGGAGACAACTATTAGACAACACCTTTTTAATAGCATGATTAACGGTATCGGACCCAGCAAAGTACCCAATACGCTACAATTCTTTTGGCCAGTTGAATCAATTGATTATCTTCTGTAGATACTTTATTTCAAGGAATCTGCAGGCAACTATGATGGAAACTCCCCTCAGGGAGACACCCCTGAACGGGTAAGCCGCACCCAACTTCAAAAGCAATATACAGCAAAAATTCGGCCCAAATTCAACAATATAGAAGTATTGTGTCACAAAATACATTTCAAAAAGCAGGGTTAAAGTATATCTGTTTTAAAGCTAACTTGTTTCAGTTAGCGTTGCTTTTGCAGCTGCTTCGTCCAATATTTATACCTCTAGCCCATGAGTTCTTAACAGTTTTACAAATCCAGGCCCAAAATATTCCTGCACCCCCCTTCCAACACCACAAAATTTCCACACCTCCTTCGCTTGAGAGTCGAAGTAACCATAATTAAAATAGATTCCAGAGATGGAATAGTATCGACCCAAGGGGTGTTTGCACCCTTGATTAAAGGCTTCTGCTTTAGAGTCTGAAAAAAACCGTACCCCTCCTGACTATTGCTTTTCTTAGCTTGAGCTGCATGAGATTCAATCAAAGCTTTGTTGTCTATATTAAAGTAAGGAGCAATATTTAAACTGAAATACGTAAAAACTCTCCAAGTTAAAGTTTAGGCTGACACCTTATAAACTTTTCATACATATTTTAAAAGGTTCACTTTACTAACCTGCTCTTTGAAAAAAACGAGAAGTGCGATAGTCAAGCGAATCGTAACTGCCAGGATTTTACAATGATTTACAGAATTAAAACATTTGAACTTGTTTTGGAGAATATTTGAATTTGTTTTTTTCATAGCTTATTTTCTAAAAAAAAAAAAAAAATCAACTTTAACGATAAAAATCAAAATGGAATATTAATGAAGATACCTCATTAAAGAACTAAAAATGATATGTTTGATAGTTGCCTTAGAGTTAAAAAATATCCTAACGAAGCATATAAGAACAGCCCATCTTTGTCATAATGTTTAAGGGATTGGTCATACGACAGTCAAGGTCTGATTTAATGATTTTGTTAGTCTTTTGTGCTTTTCAGTGTAGCAAAACATGCCAGAAAAGCTGTTATGGGTGACAGCCAACTCTTTACATTGGGTCATTTCTACACTTTTTAAGTTTGTAAATAGCTCTTTACATCAATCAAGAACACTACGTTATTGTAAATTTTGTTTCTGATAATTTTTATTTTTCGTTATATATGAATGTTCAGGAATACCTAAAACAGAAATTAGTAAAATATACTTTAGAAAAAAAAGCTCCTTTTTAGAATGATTTTTCTTTCCTGTTCAAATGATTTTGGTTTATTGCAAAAAAGTGATAAGAGTCTAAAATCTAGTTTCTCATGATGGTGTGGATTTCAGCTCAGAGGGAAATATATAGTATTATATTTAGGAAAGCTGAATAAGATTCTTGGCTGGCCCAAAAATGATGGTTTTTATTATCCTTGAACCAGAGTCTACAGTGTTTAACTTGAAGTAGAGCTTCATAATCTCTACTTCTGAAATATCTACAATGAGGACTATTTGAAGTTGTTCCACCAACCCTTTGTTTCTTCCATGCCATATTTCTGCTTTCAATTAAAAACTCCGTTTAACCAAGAAAGCAAGCAGGCAGCTTATTCAATAGAAGGTATTCTAAAGCCTAGAAGTGCTTACGGTGCGCGACGGTTTCGAGGCCACGTATCCCGAATGTTATCATAATAATTAGCAGAAAAAATTGAGATTTAAAAATGTAGCATTATCCCATGAGTCCAAACGGGCTGCCATCAACTTTCCATAATTTCAATTGAGTTTATATTTTAGGTTTTTTAAGTCCGGGAGTCAGAAGAGTAATGGTACTACATACACATCTTATGCTTTAATTGGTAAAAATGGATCTTACTTTTTGCTCCTTTCTTAGTAGTGATACTAGAAAGTTGGCCATGGTAAAATAATTAAGTTTTGGACAGACAGATAATTTTACTATATTTTCATGCTGATCAGTAACTTTAAGGGTACTTAAATCACAGTCATCAAGATATCTACCAAAATGGGTTGTTGTATCTCAACTAAACTGAAGCAAAAGTATTACTATCCCAGCTATGCATTTTTTAGAGTGCCAGCTAAATTCGACTTTCGCCGCGAAGGAAAAGGGGGGAGGTCGCTAAATTCTTTCATAAGCATACTTACACGAGAGAACCGTAAGATCCTAAACAAACTTGGTAGGAACCAAGAGCTAGACCCATGGATAGAAATTGATTGTGCGCAACTGTTGAAACCTCTACAGGACAGGGGGGGGGGTATCCAAATTCAATTTGCTCAGACTAACTACTACAGAGGCTGGTGAAATTTACTCAATTATAACTTGGCTAACAGCTACACGTGTGGTATCAGATTTCATCGTCCACCTTTCAAGGGTCCGATCCAATAGACACTGTCTCTTGTACTGCTCCGCAGCCGCTAACCACACGTCACAGCCAATACAACACTTCACGGGACCTTGGCACCAGAGGATCTAGTTTCACTTATTATGGGCTTCTTTAAAATGCTGTGCCTACAATGGCAACCGTAACAAATATTATTGTTGTGATAAGCATAACACGCCCCTCCTTATCTTCAAACAATCAAGTTGAAATCTCGTTAAACATCACAGAAACAACAAAGTAGCTTAGCAATGATGGAAAAAGGACACCATGGACAACAATTGTTAAAAGGGAGTAGAAGGTTTAGCTAGAATTTTGCTGAGAGGGAAGGAAAGGCGCCAAGATCTTTGCTATGGTGCGGTGTAAAAAGACTCCCTTTTAGTGCCTATTACATTGTTTCATCTCTATGGTTTTAAATGCCTTGATAATAATTACTGACAATAAATAATAAAGACCTTTATCAAGGTATTGACTGGCTCCTTGAAGAAAGTTGAGAAGTTGATAGGAATATTGGTCATACTCGGCTTCTTTGTCGGCTGAGAATTTAAGGACTTGAACAAAGCTGCGTCTGAAGCTTCCTCATTTTCAATAACGAATTTTGGCTTTTTCGATGGAGACTGTCTAAAAGAGTAGAATCACATTTTAAAAAAGGATAAAGATCCCAGAGCCATTGCTGGCACATTGGGCGTCGAATCGACGTCTCGGTTGCTGACTCTTTTTACAGGGACAAGTAGCAAGCTTGTTGCCCAACCTTGTTACGGCTGGGATCGAACCCTGGGCCCCACATTACAGAATCATATCTACCTATTAGAAAATCTAGCAAAATAAGAATTGGTACAAAAAACATGTAAACCTTATGCATCACCAAAAACACAAATATTAGATCTCAACCAGAAACAAGTGTCTTTGGATTAAGCGTCTTAATTGAGTGGCATAAATCCCAGATTAACTACCCTCATAAAAAAAAAGAAATAATTGGAAAATAAGACATAATTATTTCTGAAGACAGTGTTACTAATAATTTGGTTGATATTATGTTATGTGTATATTTTTTTGTCTTTGCTTGTAGGTTTTAATGTTGCTTAAAACATTTAAACAGGCTTAAGCAGACTGCCCTTAAGAAATTTCCATACAGCGTTAGCCAAATCAGTATCTAAAAACAACGTTTTTTTACTCAATGACAAAAAACTTGTTGATCGTCAAGGACTATCAATTCACATCTCAGGGATCCTTTTTCCAATTCTTGTTGGTTTAACTTGATGAGGTGGGGAACCTATCATAAAAACACTTATTTATAGATATGATTCTACAAGATACTACTAGTAGCCAAAGCAAATGGGTCAACACAGAGGGAATAAATGCAATATAACAAACACACAAAACAAACAAAAAGCAATAAAAATGGAAATGCGAGAGTGAATCAAAAGCTTTAACTATTTTACTGTACCTTACATTCAACTAGTGACCAGATACAATGTAAAAACGCAAGTTGAAAATGTAAAAAGTCTAGGAGATAATTTTTCTTTCCCGTAGTCTTTATTAACATCATGATTCTTTTCGTTTTACAATTGATGTTTTGACAAATAAAAACCACATTGTTCGAATTCGCATCGTTTACCGGAAAGCACAAATGACACTCAAGTTTTTAAAGGGGAAAAAATGAGACACATAACCGCTTCCCACATGAAAGTGATTTTCCTTGCAGCTCAAGATAGGGGACTGTAATTCTTCTTTAAGAAGTTTTCGACCATGGTGATTCTAATGATGCAGTTTTCATTTCGATCCAACACGATTTTCGAGGGATTTAAGCTATTTCTCAAAATTCTACTGAATTTGTTTTCATGATATATAGGTAATTCCTGTTATTTGAGTAAAATTTTAAGCCGTATCAATGTTGTTTTTTTTTTAATTTAGGAAATGTGTTTGCAGATATTGAAACCTTATAAATTGGAATTAAGCAAAGTTGTAAAGCTGAAAATATTTCTTTTTATACTTTAATTCAGCAGAAGATCTATTTTGCAAGGTTTCACTTTAATAAAATGAAGATTTTTAAAGGTCTTGGAAGAAAAATCATGGACGATTGTTTATCTGTTTTTTTCCCACGGTGATCGCATTAAACCAGTGGTCATAGAAGATTGAGAGTGGCCTCATTCGAACGGAAACCAAAATTTTTAGTCTCCTTTTAAAACGACCAAAAAGATTGGGAGGGAAGCAATTATCCCCCTCCCATGTCCCTTCTGCCCCCAAAGACATCCGACCAAAATTTTGAGATAGCCATATGATTCAGTATAATTGAAAGGTCCAATAACAGTGCCTCTGGGGATGACATGACCCCCCCCCCCCCACAGTCTCCGGGGAAAGGGCGGTAGGTTATGCAATTTGGCCATTGTTTATACATAGCATTTGTTATTAGGACACATACGGAATTTTTGGAGCAAAATTTTCTGCTTGAGGGATTTTCCACGGGGGGAATTTACCATGGGGAGCAAAGTTTCCGAGTCAAATTTTCCAGGGGAAATTTTATATTGGGGGCGGAGAGGATTTCCTAGCTGATTTGAAAAAAAAACAGTCAGAAATTAAATTATAGAAAATAAGTTTTTTCAACTGAAAGTAAGGAGCAGAAACTGAAGAAACAGAAATTATTCCGAAAAAGAGAGGGGCGGTCTTTCCTCAAACCCCACTCTTTGCGCTAAAGTTGGATTTTCTGTCACAATTCTGTAAAAAAGACTGTTCAAAAACAAGGGCCCTTGATTTTGAATGATCCATATTTTTTAAGAAATTAAGACTTTAACGCAAAGAGCGAAGGTTAATGACGGGGCGCCCCCTCATATACGGAATAATTTCTGTTCGTTTTAAGTTTTAATGTTGTTCCTTACTTCATGTGAAAAAAAAAAATGCTTTTTTATTCATAAGCTTCAAAGGGCGATTGTTTCTCACTTGAGATTTTTTAAACACATTTTTAAATTTTCGGCTACTATGGGTTAGAGTTCGTTCTTTACTAGGTCGCAGCTGCTATCTCAGCCTTGATCTTTTTTTAGGGGGGGGGGCGCTGCTATTTGTGGTATGTCTTAGTTGTAAGCCTTGTGACATTATTTAGTTGTTAATATTATGAGAATAAAGAACACACCGCTCGAAACATAAATTGTGTTCAGCAAAGCCCAAATGACGCTCTGGCCTTTAAGGGTTGAGGGATGCGGTAACCCTGATTCTATTTTTCGCAATTTCTGTTTTTTTTTCTTTTTTTTGAAGCATTAATTGAATGTGTTCGTTTCAAGTTTCATTTAGTCAGCCATAGGAATATCTATTATTGCTTGATGTGGTTGGCCATTTCTGTTTCTGTTCTTTTTTAGCTTCATTTGTTCATTCACAGCAATTTAAGTTTGAATTACTGTATGACTTATCTTTCTACTCATTTGGGTGGTATAATATGTCTCTTTACTTTTCTTAGAAAATCGTTTTGTTGAAATGTGTTTTTTTTTCATGTAATAGACAACGAAAATTTGAAAAATATGACCCAAGAAATAGCGGAAATGCAACATTGCGTTAAAAACCGTAAGATAGCCGAAGACCCAAGCATCACCCGAGGAAAAGAAATCTGGCCTTGCACGCTTTTTATCATGATGTCGCATCCACCCTCTCCTTTTTCTAGTTTAGATTTTTCAGATTCTTATGGCCTGTGTGGGGTGCTACCATTTCGACTAGCCGTCACAAGCACTAAATGTCATTTCGTCGACAAGGAAAATCCGTCAGAACCACTAGTCGTCAGATCGTCGACAGTCATAACATCGACAATCGCTACCCGTCAGAACGTCGACAGTCATAACATAGACACGTCAGGACATCGACAAAAAATTTATAAGTTTATATAATAGTAATAAGTATATAATAGTTTAGAAACAAATTTCGGCTATATATTTGCACAGCAGGGGAGTGGGGGTAAAGCATAGCATATATTAAATACGTAACCTAACCTAGCCTAGTTACCTTCCCCTCCCCCTAAACCCCGAAAAACTAAAGTTTTAAAATTTTAGATGTTATGACGGATTTTGTCGATGTCCTGACGTGTCGATGTTATGACCGTGTTCTGATGGGTAGCGATTGTGACAGTCGATGAACTGACGTGTCGATGTTGTGACGGTTAGTGGTTCTGACGAACTTTTTGTCGATGTTATGACGGATTTTGTCGATGTCCTGACGTGTCGATGTTATGACGCCTTCCCGGCCTATGTCATTCTTATGATTCCAAGACTATTCTTCATAAATATTCAAGTTTCTGGCTTGATTACTTCAGCTTATTTTTCGGTGCAAAGGAAAATTTATACTTTCACTGCACACAAAAATAAACACTGAGTCTCGTCACGCATATACGAGAAAAAGAACAGCTAGAAAATGCTGGTTAAGGTGATTTTGCGCCTTACTGATTTTTCAGTAAGGTGATTTTTCTCCACTTATTCAGGCCATTAGCATCCACCAATTTAAAAAAGACAAATAAGAACATGAAATACCATGTACTATAATTTTAGAGCTTTAAGAATGGCTAGAGATATTCACTAGAAAGAAAAAATTATAATAAAAATCCTAAAAAATTCAACTTGAACTGACTTTACGATAACATCATGCAAAGGCCATAGGCATGAGCACCATATAAGTTTTGGGGACCTTTGCCGGTAATTCACGAGTGGTAAGTAGAAATTAGAGATGGTAATAAAAGAACTGAATAATAAGGCAGCAGGTACTAATAGTACAGAAAATTAGTGTTTGAAATATGGTGGTTACAAAGTTAGAAAATAAAACTCCTGAAAATTATAAATATTATTCGCAACAAAGGGGAGGCATTTAGTGATTTTAGGAAAATTTATTGGAACCTCTTTATAAGAAAGGCGATAAGAACGAATGGGGATATTGACCAATTCCTTGATTTCGGTAGGACGCTAATTGCTTAGCATGGTGGTACTTTTTAGTATAAGAGACGGTGTAGCTGAAGTTTTAAAAGCAGAATAGTCAAGTTTTAGGTAGGGTGATTGACCATGCTTGAATTAATAACTGAGAGGTGTCTGAATAATCTGACCCCTTTAGTCCCATGTCTTATAGATTATTAACAGGCATTTGATTCAGCAGATAGAAAAAAATACTGAAGGTCCTATTATTGCACAGTATAGCAGATAATACGTGATTTAAAGTGACTAGTGTTATGTAAGAGACTAAAATTGCTGAAGTTGTGATGTAATGTGGGATTGGGGGTTAAGCAAGACTGTATTTTATCCCAGTGTATATAAGTGTGACGGCACTAGACCCTCAGGGTCCAAACTGGCGGTGCTGATCTCCGTTTCGTGGCCCTTCAGCCAGGAAGTGCAATAGGGGGACGGGGGCGAGCCATCCTGTGCTTTCGCACACCCTTCCTGTTTACCTTCCCCAGATTTCCCCAGGTACCCATTTAGAGCTGGGTCAACTCTGGCTGAGCTCACGCCACCGACCCCGTCCAACCAAATAACCAGCCACGCCAGGAATCGAACCCGTGTCCTTCGGACAAAGGATTCCCAACCCAGCGCGCCAATCCCAATGTGTATGGATTATTTAGGCGTACTTCTTCCTAAGGAACGTAATAAAGGCTACAAGAGAACAAGGTACTAAATGGTAAGGTAAATATTTCCTAGATTTAAATTATACAGATTATCAAAGTGTGCAAGATGAATAAGTAAGCAGAATAAATGTTTCCAGGGGTTTAGAGATTTGGGGTGAAAAAAAAAGATACCAAACTAATTTGAGGAAGACTTTGTTAGTTAAGCTAGGAATAAATAGGGACAAAGAGAGGATTTTACATAACGAGAGAATTGAGCTAGTGTATAGTTTCATTTATATAGGCAGAATATTTTTAGATAAGATAGTGGAGATAGTGCAGATTTAAAATTACGATATCTAAGGTGTAGAAATCTTTTTCACAATAGAAAAATTTTAAAAGAATACGAAATTAAAGCATTATAAATCAGATTAGGATAATAAAATCCACATTAGTGGCAGTGGTTGAGCATGATTTTGAACCCAAGGGGCTTAGAAAGTTTTCAGGAAGAAATACTAAATAATTTCCATAGAAATAGCCCAATGGCAGTTGTAGAAGCTCGTTACAACAACCATATACGAAAAAATACGTAGTACAAAAATGCATTTTTATCTCACTACCTAGGGGCTACAATCAAAGGAAGCTTTAAGATAGTTACAAAATGTTTCGCGGATGTTAGATTACCCAAAATCATAATTTTGGGCAATCCAGCAGCAGTGGCGGATCCAGAGGGGGGAGGGCGAGGGGAGCGCACGCCCCTCCTAACATAGTTTACAGTAGTGTAATTTACTTAATTAACGCAAGTTTGCGTTAATTAAACTTGCTCCTAACGCTAGTCGATCGGATCAACCTATTTTTGCCCCCCCCCCCCCTTAAAAAAATCTTGCATCCACTACTGTCCAGCAGTGGGCTAAATGAAATTCAGGACATCTTCAAATGGGATAGGAAGAGATAGAAAGAAACAGTTTATATGAACAAGCAATACTTGGGAGGGAGTAAAGAGAGAAGCCGGAATGGAGTAAGGTGGAGGAAGAGGGTGCGCAGGTGTAATAAACCCAGGCAGCTTGATGCTGTGCTGAGTTGTTAGTAGTAGTAGCATTAGAACAACCTGAAGCTTTGTTATAAATCCGTATCACAAAAATTAGTACAAATAACTATATTTGAGTGGCACCTGAATGGATTTCTTCTTTTAATTCCTGGACTTTTATCCATTATTTCGTTTGACTTCTGAGGAGACATCACATTTACAACCCGGGCATGCAGAGCTTGTTTTCTCTTTTGTAATTGCCGCCTCATAACATCACTTGGATTTTGCCATGGCAACGGGGTTTTCTCACTCATTTTGCCTTGCTAAAAGAAATACTATTTTCAAACTTGGGTATTGTTTTGAAAATTACACACATACCCCAGCCCTCCCAGCTATGAGGCCTGATGCAGACTAGCCCTACACTGCATAAAAAACTTAGCTATTTTTTTTTTAATTGGCTTTATTTGGGATTACGAACCAAATATTAATGAGAAGCACAAAAGGGTAAAAGAAATGCCACCCTTTTAAAGGGAACATCTTACTAAAACAAAAGCAGGACCATTAGACTCCTTACTCTATGCTACTTCTAATTATCATGGTCACTTTTTTGGCAATGCACCCGAACCCCTGATGGCCCCAGATGTACCCCTAGGAATGTAAAAAAAAAAAAAAAAACTAAAATAAAACACTAAGACAACAATATTCTTTCTTTATAATACGCAACAAGTTTCTATCAATCAAATTATTATATTTCCTTCTATTGTTATCCACTTTTCAAAGCATTTGTTTGGAATCAGCATTAAAGTCTGAATCTTGTGGCATGTTTACCTTTTAGCCAGTAAGGTTAGGGGCTTCTTGCGATCTTGGAATGAAGTTGAGTAAGGGAAATGAAACGTTCCGGAATGAATCCAGAGCTCAAAATGTACCCCAATAAGGAGTGGCTTAGCTAATATCTCTAGCCTTTCCTTATTACTAGGGGTTCAAAGATTGCACAGATGACAAGTCTATACCTAGACTAGGGTATAAGCACTGGTTTCCAGCACATTAAGTTTTACCTACACTTTCATACCTTCTAATTACCTTATTTATTATCTGATTTAGAAAAATTTTAACATTACCAAATACGTCATTTCTTTACAACTTTTCATAGTTCAAAAATACGGCAGTTTCATTTTAATGTCTGAATTAACTAATGTCCTGAGAGGCAATATCTATTCTTTTCTTACATGGCCCACTCTATTTGTGTTTTAAAGGTTTCTGTTAGGATAAACAATTGTTCAGGCAAGAGTTTGCAGTATGAGGCCAAGACAGAGACAATTCACATCACAATTCTCTGGGTAAAACTGATTAATTACGGATTAAAACTTAGTATACGGGCATTTAGAAGTGTTTTCTCTAAAAAATCTCAACTTTTAGACTTGCTGTTCAAATTCTTCTCACAAATTTGAGCTATGTATTGATTATCTCTTTAGACACATGACTTTTACCAGACTTCAATAAGTTTTGGTTCGTCTAAATTGAATATACAATTCAATTTTTACTTGTTTTAAGATTTACTTATTCACCTACATCAGTATCTGTTATCTTTATGTTTGATATGATTATTTATTTTAATTTATGTTCGTTTTAGGTTTCATTTATTCTTTAATTGTAATTTCTGGACGTTTTGAGTTTAAATTATTTTAGGAATTTATTTTTGCTCGCCCTAAGTTTGATATTGTGCTCTTTTACTTTGCTTTGAAAAACTTCTGTTTCGGAAAGTTTTTTTTTAATGAATACTAAATAAATTCCCCAAAATTTCTCGACTTTTGAACATCTATCTAAAAAACAGTAGTATATCATTTCAGTGCATGAACAGTAAGCTTCTATTTATTCAAATACAATTCTGCCGGCTTGAGGAGCAAATTTTTCACCTCTGATTGGAAACAGAAGAGTCTGTTTTTGGGTCCGTTTGATCAGAAACCCTGTTTTAGAATATACATTCTACAAGATCCTCTAGCTAAAAAAAAAATACACAAAGTTGTAAAACAATATGAGATTACAAAATAAAGTATTAAATTAACGTATCTTCAAATAATGCTCTGTGAGGGACACAAAAAACACAGGAAGTAAGACTGTAATGTAAGATTGCCTAAAAGAGGAGACATTCCATTGTATAATTGAAGAATAGGTTTGCAACATAGTGCACCTCCATTTGTAATGGACTCCCGAGGGATACTATCCCTGAAAATCCTTCTGTTGGTTCCTTTGAAAGGAAGTTCAAGAGACACAACTCTAGGGAGAAGACCTAGACGCATGATTCACTAACGACAGATGAGGCTTAATAGTTTTAGTTGTCTAATGCCATGAAATATATCATAGGAAAGATCAAAGAGTATGGGTAACTTAAAAGAGTGGGAACTGGCGCTAGTGTCAAAAAAAAATTGGCTTTTTTTTCACTGTAACAATAACAATAATTAATTTAATTTGTTTAGTTGGCAAAATTGGTGTAATAATAAGCGTCTGGTCTCGGTTTCTGACAGAAAAACTATTACAAAGCTTGAAAAATGCCAAGTGCCATCAGATGTTATTGGCATTCATGTTTTTTTTTTTTCGAACACTAGCGTCAGTTTCCACTCTTATAGGTTACCCATACTCTTTGAGAAAGACCTTAGAGAAAAAAAAAAAAAAACAGTTTAATAAATGAACTAAAAAACAAGCGAATACAATCTACTCTTTGGTCTACTGTTTCCCGAGTTTTTGGTCTACTGCCTCTATAGGCCTATCAGTTTAACTTTGAAAGAACTTAGATTAGATATCGTTTTGATGAGTGTACTGAGAAGGCAAAACATTCCTTGGATGGCAGTAGGAATAACTCCCAGGTTAATTTGATAGAAATAGAAGATGAAAAGGGGCACTACCATACACCCTGAAGCAAGAACTTTAATGAAAGCAGTATTTTATCTGACTTAATAATTCATCTTCTCTTTTATATTTTTCAACCATAACTGTTCCTCTATTAATGAAGATTGATGAAGATCTTATTGAAATTAACTACAATAAACTATTTAATAGATGTAATTATTGTAATCAATTGAGTGCGTAATTCAACATCAAAATGAATTTCTTAAGAAAAAATCATAAGGATCTTAAAAACCTATAGAAACTTTGAAACTAATAACAAATATTGTTAGCGTATATTTATAGATAAATATTGCAAGAATTTTCTATCTCTAATAGGACGAATCGTGGCTTAATGAGCTCTGAAACACAAAAAGCAAATAAATAATTGCAATATGTTACAATATGTACTTTTGAACACAATGAAATAATTGCAATTGGCTATTGAATACCAGAAATTATAAAAATCAACCACAATATCTTATAAAATTTCCATCTTACCACAGTCATTACTTTTTTTGCCTTACACTGAAAACGGTTTATATCTCATGACAGTGGTGTGAAAACCAAACTTCATAAAATAAAATTGTTGCCTAGAAATGCCTCTTGCCTTGTTTTGACCAGCCTGTAATTGGTCTAGGAAAACATTGGCACCTAAAAAGGGAATGGGAGGGGGACTTGTAGCCCTTTGACTATTTTTTAACATCCTCCTTGACTTGCCCTGAGAGTCTAAACTTAGTGACCTCAGCTATTCTTCTGGTATTGCAGATACACCTTTATGATAAGCAGGATACATGTAGTATTTAGTATCTTTAGATTTAGTTTAAGATGCTCCTCAACATTCCCCGAAGTTTCACCTTAATACACTTAGTCTTTTCGAGCCCACCTATAATCAAACATCCCCTTTTCCTATTGATAAATCCTGCATCTTAAAAAGTTGCTCTCAAATCTCTCTTTAACATATTCTCAGCATACCTTGAAATTTTCAACTTAATATCCTCAGTTGTTCTTTAGATATTGCTAACATTCCCTTTTCACAACCAGCAAGCACATCGTATGTTTTGATTGTGATCATCATCCTCTCAACATTCCCTTAACATTTCATACCGTAAGCCTTTTTGGAGACCCAGGATCCGACATGCCCTCTCTTCCGATAAAAATCCTTATATGTTAACAAAGGGCAAAGCGCACAACTTAAGCTATTGCCCCAGAGGCTGGGGAGGGTTGGTTGCCCTCTGATCACTTTTGACTTCTAAAAGAGCCACAGGCTGAACTTGTCTCTTCTATTTACCCAGCTTTTCCAGAAGTCTCTAGATGATTTAAAATGTATACCTGTAGAACGGAAGATAGCATATATTACCCCAATACACAAAGGTGGCAACAGAGATGAGGTAGTCAACTACTAACCAATCAGCATCACCTCGGCAGTTGGAAAAGTACTTCGTGAGCATAGTCAACTCTGCAATCATTCAATATCTGACTCAAGGTAAGCTGTTGTCCCCATGCCATCATGGTTTCCATTCTGATTTGTCAGTTGAAACCAACTTTATTGGCGCATGTCAATATGTCAAAAAACTTATGGACGAGGGTTCTTCAGTAGACAGGATTTTGCTGGACTTTGCATAAGCATTTGATAAGGTGTACTACATGAGACTGCATCTTAAGCTAGATGCTATTGGTATGGATGCAGAAACTGCTGACTGGGTGATGCTTTTCCTGAGCAATAGAAAACAAGTAGTGAATGTTTGGAGAAAATGAGCAAACATTTCTCTCTAATGTTGTGGAAGTGAGAAGTGGAGCGCCTTAAGGCACAGTCCTGGGCCAAAATTTATTCAATGTTTTCATTAATGGGGCACCTTCTAACATGGTGGTTCCCAGCCAATTTTGGATCATGCCTCACCTAGATACATGGGCACCCATAAGGGAGGGGTGGCAGGGGGGGGGGGGCACCCGCCCCCATGGTTGAATCATGCTGCCTTATTTTATATTTTTGTTCTGAGATTTCTATTATATAGCATTAAAAGTACCAATTAGACGAGGTTTGCCCCCCCCCCTGGAATTCAGCTTATGGGCGCCCATGCCTAGATATTTTAAAATTTAAATTCCCCCCTTCTGACATTTAAATTTTCTTATTCAAAATTTTACATGTATTCACCTGAAGGAAGCTTAAAAGGCAATCAACTCAGTATAATTTTTGGGCTGTCCTCTAGGCATATCTTATACTGATAAAAAATATTGTTTAAACACCTTTTATACAATGTAGAACATCATTGCAGTACTATCATGTCTCTTTTTTTGCTCCTTAAATGTATTCGAATGTGATGTCATTCACATGAAAAGGTTTTTTTTCGAAACTAAGGCTCTAAAGTATAGTCAGTCAAAGGGTGCATGTCCTGCCCAAGACCCACCAAAATATTGCCATGCACCACGGGTGGGACCCGTGCCCCACATTGGAAATAATGGTTCTGATATCAAAAATAAAATAAGCCTTTATCCAGACAATTCACTGGTAATTGGTTCAGTAAAAAAAAAACAGACAAAATAAAAACAAATCAAGCAGACTTGAACTCACTTACTTGCTGGGTCGAGACATGGAAGCTGGAGTTTCATGTCCACAAAGTAATCCATTTTGGTAAAAAAAAAAATTACTCAAGACACCAATACTCAATGGAATCAGTGGACAGAACAAGGAAACCTATTGTCAGTAGTCATGCCAAACAAGAACTGGGTCTATCAATTGATGTTTAGTTTATATTCCTGGACTGCTGCTGTAAAGGCCAGTCAGACTCTTAGTATATTTAAGAGAACGAGTATTTGTTCCCTCTCTGTTGTTTCAAAGCTTTAGTTTGGCCTAAGCTAGAGTTTGGTATGTGCATTGCCAACCCAATTAATAAATCAGACCAAGAAACTCTAGGATCAGTTCAGAGGTGTACAACTAATGCATCAGAGGTCTCTATGACATCCCTTACCCCTCATGGCTCGGAAAATTGAATTTACCCACACTGGCTTATTGCCAAAAGAAAAGAGAGATTATGACATTCTAGCTGCTCAACCATGAAAAGCTTATCCCAAATATATTTCAACCAGATAATTTTTCAAGAACAAGAGGACATGATCAAAAAATTTTCAAGAAGCATGACAACTCAAAGTTGCATAGCAAATTCTTTCCCAATTGGGTGGTGAGTCTATGGAACTTGTTGGACCAGGATACAGTCTGTTCTGCCAGTATTGGGACATTTAAATTATCAATTGACAAGGAAGGATGGACCAAGCCCTGGCAATTAGTTTGGGACTCACCTGATCAGTCAGCACACTATCTTCACTGACTGATAACTACAGGATCATTTTATTGCTTTCAAGTGCAATTTAGGTAATTGAAGCTATCCAGTTAAGTCTGAGCGATTGAATTAAATATTGGATAAAAAGAGTACTGTAGCCTACCATTATAAAAGAGTTAAACATGTCAATAAAAATGATAGGAAACATGTTAATCTGATTAACATAAATTTGCTGCATATCATAAAGCAAACGTTTCTTTGTTTTAATATTTTCTTTTAGTTTGAGATATGTCCTGAGGTTGAGGGAGGTGGGAGGGGAGGTGGAGGATGAATTATTACAAATACAAGTTTACCAAAAAATTAGAGCATACAAATCTGTTTAAAAATGCCTCTCTTTTTGTTTTAGTATGGCTCCTTTTAGAGAGCCACTACTCTACATATCTACCATGTTTAGTTAAGAAGAAACCATGCACAAGAGTGTTAGACTATCTCACTATCTTACAGATCATATGTAAACTGGTGCAATAGGCTTAGAATTAGTGTAGGGTGATAACTTGATTATACAATACTTCAATATATCAATATTTTTACTTGCAATATTCAGTAATTGACATATAAATTTCAATGTTTCTGATCAGTCTTGTTGGTTCAAATTAACTCTTGGCTTTGCAAAAGTTCAATAGAAAAATTGTGATTAAAGCATATTTTGCACAGTTTTTTTTTTTTTTTTTTTGTTTAATTTGAGTAATATAAAATCAAACAATAAAAACAAACTTTGATTACACAAATTAATATTATAGAAATCCAGATTTGACACTACTCTGGCTCAGAATAGGCCTATAGGTAGATAACCTACTGGCTACTCTTGGCTATTCAAAATCAGCAACATGTCAATATTTTCCCATGAGAATTGGTTCTACCTTTCAGTGATTATTATTATTATTATATTATTATTATTTTTTTTTTTTTTTTATAATGAAAGTAAGGATCACCATTAGAATTTAAAACAAACAGAAATTATTACATATGTGAGAAGGATGCCCCTCATATATGCTTTTTTAGTATTTTAAAAAGCTTTTTATTCTAATTAAATGACCGTCATGTTTCAGGAGTTGTTCTTAAGGAATCAGGACAAAAAGTCAAACTTTAGTGTTTAGAGCAAGGCATTGAGGAGGGGCATCTCCCCTCATATGCGGTATGATTTCTTTTTACTTTAAGTTTGAAAAAACAATGTTATTTTTGTTCATTTTCATTATTTTTTTCATTTTCATTTGTTCATTTTCATTATTTGTTCATATTTTGTTCAAATTACATTAATAATGTAATTTCTGATCATTTTCCAATAATGCCAGGAAATCTATCTCTCTCCTCTTTGGACCCCCCCCCCACACACACACAAATTCCTCCATAGAAAATTCAGCCTGCATAAAATCTCCCTTTCCCCACTCTATAAATCCATCCCTGCTGAAAATTCCACCCAGATATTTTCTTTCAGACAATTTCACCAAGAAAATTTTCTTTAGCCTACTTTCATTTGAAAAATTCTGTTTTTCATTTAATTTCTAATCTATTTTCAAATCATGCCAGAAAAAATCACTTGTTGGGAAATATTTTCTGAAATTCCATCCTCGCAATAGAAAGTTTCTCTTGCTGAAAATTCTCCCATGAAGAACTTCCCCCATAGAAAATTTCCCCATGGAGAATTTCTCCTGCAGAATATCCCTCCCTCCCACAAAAAAATACCTCATATAATCTTACTTTTCAGAAAATTTTCCCTGGACAACTTCCCTGGAACATCTCTAGATGTAAAATTAAATCAGGAAGAGAAAGTAAGATAAATTTTGTAGAGGAGTTCCGGAAAATTTTTCCATGTAAAATTTCCCCTTGTAAGTTCATCCCCTTGAAACTTCCTTGTTCATGAAAAATTCTCCCCATGGAAAATCCCCCTTCCATAAAAAAACATGGGTTTTCTTCCAAATAACAGAAACTATCTGTAAACAATAGGCAAAATCCATAACGTAATAGCCCTTCTCCCAGGTACTGTGGAGGGTCATGACAACTTAACTTGAACATTTCTAGATGAAAAATTGAATCAGCAAAGAGAAAGCAGGAAAAAATTTGCTTAGTTCTGGCAAATTGTTCCATGCAAAATTCCCCCTTGTAAGTTCATCCCCAGAAAATTCCCTGCCCATGGAAAATTCTTCCCAGAAAATGTCTGCTTACTTACGAATAAAAAATACTATACATACACAACAGGCAAAATTCATAACTTACAGCCTTTCCCCCAGGTTGTGGGGGGGGGGGGGGGTCATGCCATCTCTAGAGGCATAGTTATTTGATCTTTCAGACACAGTGAACAAAATGGATACCTCAAAATTTTGATCAGATAATTTCAGTGGAAAAGAGCATGGGAGGTTAGTTGCCCTCCAGTATTTTTGGTCACTTAAAAGGGGTGCTAGAACTTCTTAATCTTCATTTGAACAAGGCCTCTTTCAATATTCTTGGGCCTTTGGTTTGCTAGATCTCCCTGGTAAAATAAAAGAAATAAATAAACATGTATCCATGATCTTTCTTCTGACAAAAAATACTAAATTCCACGTTTTTGCAGATGGGAGGTTGGAACCTTTACAGATGGGTTCCATAATGTGCTGAATCTGATGGTGTGCTTTCCATTAAAATTCCTTGACTTTTGGGGGGCGTTTCCTTCCTTTCTTGAAAGTCATGAAGTTTACATATTTGAAATCAGCATAAAAAGCCAATTCTTTTGATGTATATATTGTACCCCCAACTGTTTGATTAAATCACCAGCCTTGGAACTGATCACCTTGTATCACCTCATACACATATTTCTAAGAATCATATTACAAGACTTCCATGACTTGAATGGATCAGTTTCTCTTGTAACTAAAGACTTCCAATTGAAAATGTGCAGATCCTTTATAGATTCGGCTGCTGGCAAAGCATGCATTGCATTGACTACTGATACTGTGCCATATACTCCCCACAGACTAGCTTGATTCTGTTGTGGGTGAATCACAGGGGCTGCCACAGCAGTTGCATCTATTGATAAAGATTCAGTAGCCAGAAAGGCCAAATCTCTATCTCTCTCTATTGTACTCTGGAGGAGATTCTCAGTGAAAATATACATTTGCCTGAAATGCAGATCAAGATGTGTGGCAATCATGATGGGTGAGATCTAAGCAAGACCTATAAGCCTATAAGGCATTTTATACAGCCAAGTCCTTTGGAGGTCCTTGCAATATTTGAAAGTCCACCCTCACTAAACACATTTTGAATTTGAGAACAAGCTATGTTAACTTATAGATACAGCCTGTATCATACAGGTATGTATGCTGTGTATCAGCATGTATGAGGCAATGGATTAAATACATTGTTGTTCTTTTTCTTGGCAATTTCTAAAACAATTTTCCATGTGGGATCTTTTCTACAGGATGTTCACCAGTAAATGGAAGAAAAAGTAGAAAATAGTCAAAATTTTCAAATATTGTTTTTGATATTTATGTTTTGATATTTGATATAAATATTTGCTCCAATATATCAGTATCAACATTGATTATCACCCAAAACTACTAAGGAAGGTAGATTTATATATTTTCATATAATTTAGCCAGGAAGAAAGTGAATAAATCTCTTAATGCCTTTTTATGCCTTAATGCCTTTCATAACACCTCTTTCCAAATATAGTAACTACTCTAGGGACAAATTCCTTGTTGAGCCCTTAATGGGGCCAAAAAAGGTAACTTATCATAGCTTTTAGACTATGATGTATAGTTTAAAATTAGTTAAAATTGATTAAATATAAAAATTAGCTTTTAAATGAGCCCTTAAACAACTGTATGTTTCATTAACCTGTTAGTAACAAAGAAATTAAGAGATCATTGCTACCCATGCAAAACTGTGATTTCCTTTATTGTTCATGATGGGGCCAGTAAATTTCCTATTTAGATTTTTCAACAATGATGATTCCAATGGTGCCCTTTTGTTTTGCTGTGATGCCCTTTTTAAGTTTCAGGTTCTTTTCAAAAATTCCTGCAAATTTGCTTTCAAAACAACATTTTACTATTAGCATTAATTAAAACAATAATTACCATTTCTGAATCAGCTACAAATCACAACTTTGGTAAAAACTAAGAATAATGGCTCTCAACAATGACAAAAAGAGTGGCATTTTTATATTGATAATTTTATACTCAATTTTATAACATTGTTTGTATTTTTGACAATTCATCCCCAGGTACTATCCCCCTCCCTTAATTGTCTCATATAGTCCTAGGCTATATATAAATAAAGAAACAACATTGAAATTCTGAGTTTACCAAATGCAGCACATTTATAGCAATCAGATTATTATGTTTCCTTCTATTATTATTCACATTTTTAACTTATTTAATATATTATTTTTTTTATACAATATTCAGCAATCTTACCAGGCTAGACTAATTATTTCTGAGTCCACAAAGAGTAACCATTTTTGCAACAGATAAATCAATGGAAAGAACAACAAACAAATATATTAATAGATATGTGCCCATATGGAGAGGGAATGCATAGCCAGTGAAATGACAGTAAAATTCTAGACAAGATACTTTTTGCTATCTTGGAAATTGGTTAGGTTAGGAAAATGAAACTTTCAGGAATAGCAGACTGACGCATGTCCTGGGAAGGTATTTTGTAGTACCTACCTCAGTAATTTTTTTGCAAATCATATTATTGACTTATGAATAAAGTAAACATACCACTCAATGCCTTTTTTTATGCTCTTTCCAAATAGGCTATAATAATCATTTTTGTCAGAAATAAATTTTACACCCACCCCTATATATACCAATTCAGGGGTATATATTTGCACATTAGGGGGTTGGGGGTTGGGTAATGTTTAAACTTACCTCCCATTTACATCAGAAATAAAATTTACCCCCACCCCCTTAATGTGCAAATATATACCCTGAATTGGTATATATAGGAGTGGTTGTAAAATTCATTTCTGGCAAAAATGATTATTACATTTGGAAAGAGCATAAAAAAAGGCATCAAGTGGTATGTTTACTTTATTTGTAAGTAAATAATATGATTTACAAAAAATTTATTCCTACCTTTACCCCCTCTCTCTCTACAGGGCCCTGACCTTTAAAATTTCCTTTGATGACCTTTTATAAAAGTGAAACCTTACAAAATAGATCTTCAGCTTAAAAGAAGCACAAGAAAAGTATTTTCAGCTTCACAACTTTGCTCAAACCCAATTTATGAGGTTTCAAAGATCTGCAAATGCATTTCCTAGATTTTAAAAATAAACCCATTGATATGGCTCAAAATTTTTACTCATATAGCAGGACATAAACTTTTGCTGAAGACATAAAAATCAGAAGAGGGTGAGAAAATCAGTGTGTTTTAGCCCTGTATTCATTACTGAAAGTTTTATTTTCTTAATTTAGTCACTTTCAAATATAGTGAAAAGTAGCTTGCATAGAATTTTAATGTAATGACTATTATGTTGAAAAAAGCATAGGCTAGAATATGGAATCAAATGGTGCAAATTTAATTCTATGTTCTATATAGCCTAGGGCTTGGCCTACATGTGGGGGAGGGGCTAGGGATGAATTGTCAAAAATGCAAAAAAAAACAACAAGATAGAAATGAACACAAAATTGGTAATCTTAAATGTCTCTATTTATAAATAGGCTATATATTTGCACATTAGGGGGGTGCAGGTGGATAAATTTCATGGCAACTTTGTACTGGGCCTTATAATTGGTAAATTTCTACCAAATCATATTATTGAGTTAGGAATAAAGTGAATGCAGTCAATATATACCAAATCATATTATTGAGTTAGGACTAAAGTGAATACACCATTCAATGCCTTTTTTATGCTGATTACAAATATAATAAGCATTTCTATCAGAAATGAATTTCAGCCCCCCCCCCTATATATGCCAATTCAGGGTTAGGTTAGGTATAGCCTATATAGGGGGGGGGGCTGAAATTCATCTCCAATAGAAATTATTATATTTGTAATCAGTATAAAAAAGGCATCAAATGGTGTATTCACTTTATTTGAAACTCAATAATATGATTTGGTATATATTGACCATGAATACACTATTCAATGCCTTTTTTTATGCTGATTATGAATATAGTAATCATTTCTATCAGAAATGAATTTCAGCCCCCCCCCCTATATATGCCAATTCAGGGTAGCCTATATATTTCTACATTAGAGGGGTTGGGGGTAAAGTTTAAACTTACCTCCCATTTACATCAGAAACAAAATTTGCCCCCACCCCCTAATGTAGAAATACATACCCTGAATTAGCATATATAGGGGGGGGGCTGAAATTCATTTCTGATAGACATGATTATTATATTTGTAATCAGCATAAAAAAGGCATCAAGTGGTATATTCACTTTATGCATAAGTCAATAATATGATTTGATAGAAATTTACCTTACAATTTAACTAGCCTAGGATGAAAGTAAAAACATCATTTGATACTTTTTTAATGCTATTTCAAAATTCATTTGAAATACCTTCAGGGCCCCTTTAAGGGCTGCAATAAGCCCCATAAGCAATTATGAAAAAGCATAAAAAGGCATCAAATGACATTTTCACTTTCATCTTAGCTAAATTATAGCGCCAACTAGAAATTTACAATCTTAAATGTCTTTATTTCTGTTTTAGCATGTCTCTATCTAGAGTGCTGCTGTTCCAGTATTTTTTTGTCTCACTGGAGTAACCTAACCCCTTTCCAAGATAGTGAAAAGTAGCTAAACTAGAATTTTACCAAAATTAGTTGGGTTCCTATTTTTCTTCTGTGAAGCTTTAAGTTAGCCTAACTATGCAACAAGCCTACTGCTTCCTCCTTTATTGAATAAAATAAAAACAAACAAATCAGGTAAAGTAGGCTAACCCCGAAGTAAAATCAATTTATGAATGGTCTAGTAAGTGACACAGGCTACTGATGAGTATGGAGTCAAAGAATCTAATTTTCGAAACATAAGCATCATATTTAACCTTATAAATCTTACAGCACCAAAATCTACTTAAGCCAAATTAAATTTTGAAAAAGATAAATAGCGCGCCATCTAAAAATAAAACTTTCCTTAAATTCCAGGTAGCAGGAAGATTTATGAGGATGTTTTCATAATAAGTAGATCTATCACAATAGCTTAGTTTTTTCAAGAGTTTAAACTATTTCTGAGTTTACTCTTTTGTAAATTGCAGCAGCTGCTTCAACCATAATTGATGAAATATTTTGAGTTGACCAACCAAGAGCTATTTACTGAACAGTGTATATTACTGATGCTGAATAGCAGTGTGGATCCACAATTACACTTAGTTTAGGTGTGTAGAATTTGCATAAGGTATGCAAAATTTTTTTAAACTATTCAACCAATTCTTTAAGTTCATTTTCTTCGAGAGCTAAAGGCTGTAAAAACATAAGCGTTAGTTACAACACACTGCCTTTTGTGGGAAACCGTAACAATTTTGGGAGCTACACACGGTTTTTCAAGCATTTTCGTAAAAAACTCAAAGTGTTTGTGTTGAAATTTTCCAAAACATGCAAGAAATTGTGGTCAGGAATTAATTGAATAGCTAAATGTTAAAAATAAATTACATTGAAAATTGATTGTTTCTATATGATTTTGTAGAAACTCATGAAATTTACTGAATAGTTCGTAGCATTAATGAAATTTTAAGAGCATCAATTCAAAGTCATATCGTATAATATTAGGTAAAGGTATTTATGATTTCCCCGCATTATGCTTGCAATTTTCGAACTTTTTTCCCCTTTTTGTACATATTGAATGTCTCAGTCGAACTACTTTTTTCACAATTTGCAATAGTTAAAGTTATTTGCAATGCATGAGAGTATTCTTTGCTGTATATTTCGTGACGTCAAGTCAACAAATCAGTTCTCTTATTATATTACTGAGTTTTCTTATTTTACTTGTTATTCCAAAGTTTTGATGGGACATCTTTGGACATATGACATCTAAAGGAAGAACGGGAGGGGGACTGGTTGCCTCCGATCACTTTTTAACATCTCATGAAAATATGAACCTAATATCCTCAACTGTTCTTGAGATATTGCAGATATGCTTTTTTGATAAAATGGATGCATATAGTATCTTTTGACTTAGTTTAACATGCCCGTCAAAATTCGCCGACCACCCCTTCCATGTGGAGTACCTCTAGTAAAAAGAAGTGAAATATACTTTGTGTATTTTTTATTTATACACTTGTGCGTTTTTGACATTGATTACACACTTTGATTGATTATAAACTTTGATTTATGCACTGGAAATACTGTGTCTTTTGATTTATTTTGTATCCCAGTCAACTTTCCCTGGATATTTCAACTTAACGCCCTATTCCGTTCCTCGTATATTGTATTTATGTCATTTTGACAACCTAAATTGACCTTAAACTCACTTGACTTAGTTTAAAAGTAGTAATACTAGCAGTATGAGCGGTAGTTGTAGTAGCAGTAACAGTAATACTAGTAGCATAGTAGAAGTGAGCCGTTCCCAGGGCTGGTGATGCACAGGAAAAAATTAACTACAGCGCCTCCCTCCCAACTCGGATATAACCAAAAAAGAGAAATTAAAATCGAAAATTTGAGAAAAGTATACACCCCCCCCCGTGGCACCTGGAGAAGCTGTCCCCGCTGCCCTCCCCCCTTTTGAAGGGCTCTGATAGTAGCATGTATGTAAGCATGTGTTTAACGTATTCCTAATCTAACGGAAAATACATGATGTTTTTTTTTACCTAGTTGACACAATAAGAAACAAGGGCTGATCAGTTTTATAAAAAAAGTAGGTAAAAAAAATTCATAAAATTCTCATCAACGTGACGTGATCTAATCCATTTAAGATATATTCCGTGATCCATTTGCAAGGGGATGGAGGGAAGCCAGAGCTTCGATCTGAGCAAAAATAGCTAAATGTCGGATCACATAATAAAATTAAGACTACTAATAATAATAATTGTCAGCTGAATTGATACTATGGCCGTGACCAAGGTTCTTCATAGAGATATTCCGAATTTCAATGAGAGAAAAATAAATAAAACTACTATTTAAACTAAAACTACCACTCCAAATAAATGTCGGCTGAACGGATACAATGCTGTTCATTACGACGCTATCTGGAATTTTTTAAGAGTTAAAACATATAAAAACTACTACTATCTGTAATAAAACAAAATGACTGCTGTTATTAATTACTGGATCAGTTTGTAGAACTGATGGATTGTGATAGGTCGTTGGCGTTTTATCACTAGCAGTACAATTCAACGAGAAATATCCCTTGTCAGAGGCAACACTGTAGCGTTGCCTATAGTAAAGGCCATACGGCTCCAATGTTTTATTATTTATTTATTATTATTTTCCCAGAGGCACTTCATATGGAAGGGGTCGTCGTAGAAACTTCAAAGGGGGCTTATTCGATTGGAAATCAAGAGTTCTAGTGCCCTTTTCAATAGCCTAAAATGATTGGAGGGCAAATAGCCCTCCCCACGTTCATCATTCACCCAAAAACATCCGATCAAAATTTTGGGATAGCCATTTTGTTCAGTGCAGTTGATTTCCAGATAGAAAATATATTTTTGAGGAGGACACTCCTCCACAATCCTCATGGCAAGGGTTTTAAGTTATGCCCTGGGGGCATATAAGGTTTTTACAGAAGGCGTTGTCGTAGAAACTTCAAAATGGGCTCATTCGATTGGAAATTCAAATGGCTAGTGCCCTTTTTAATAGTCGAAAGTGATTGGAGGGCAACTAGCCCCCCCAAGCCCATCATTTCCCCAAACACATCCAATCAAAATGTTGAGATAGCCATTTTGTTCAGCGTAGTTGATTTCTAGATAGAAAATATGTTTTTGAGGAGGACACTCCCCCACAACCCTCAGGGCAAGGGTTTTAAGTTATGCCCTAGGGGCATATAAGGTTTTTATAGAAAGCGTTGTCGTAAAAACTTCAAAAAAGGCTCATTCGATTGGCAATTCAAAGGGATAGTGCCCTTTTTAATAGTCGAAAGTGACTGGAGGGCAACTAGCCCCCTCCCCCCACGCCCATCATTCCCCTAAACACATCCAATCAAAATTTTGAGATAGCCATTTTGTTCAGCGTAGTTGATTTCCAGGTAGAAAATATGTTTTTCAGGAGGACAAACCCCCACAACCCTCAGGGCAAAGGTTTTAAGTTATGCCCTGGGGGCATATAAGGTTTTTATAGAAGGCGTTTTCGTAGAAACTTCAAAAAAGGCTAATCTGTTTAGAAATTCAAAGGGCTAGTGCCCTTTTTAATAGTCGAAAGTGATTGGAGGGCAACTAGCCCCCCCACGCCCATCATTCCCCTAAACACATCCAATCAAAATTTTGAGATAGCCTTTTTGTTCAGCGTAGTTGATTTCCAGATAGAAAATATGTTTTTGAGGAGGACATTCCCCCACAACTCTTAGGGCAAGGGTTTCAAGTTATGCCCTGGGGGCATATAAGGTTTTTATAGAAGGTGTTGTCGTAGAAACTTCCAAAAAGGCTCATTCGATTGAAAATTCAAAGGGCTAGTGCCCTTTTTAATAGTCAAAAGTGATTGGGGGCAACTAGCCCCCCCCCGCCCATCATTCCCCCAAACACATCCAATCAAAATTTGAGATAGCAATTTAGTTCAGCGTAGTTGATTTTCAGATAGAAAACATGTTTTTGAGGAAATTCCCCCACAACTCTTAGGGCAAGGGTTTTAAGTTATGCCCTGGGGGCATATAAGGTTTTTTATAGAAGGTGTTGTCGTAGAAACTTCCAAAAAGGCTCATTCGATTGGAAATTCAAAGGGCTAGTGCCCTTTTTAATAGTCGAAAGTGATTGGGGGCAACTAGCCCCCCCCCCCCCACGCCCATCATTCCCCCAAACACATCCAATCAAAATTTTGAGATAGCAATTTTGTTCAGCATAGTTGATTTTCAGATAGAAAATATGTTTTTGACGAGGACACTCCCCCACAACCCTCAAGGCAAGAGTTTTCAGTTATACCCTGGGGGCATATATGGTTTTTATGGAAGGCGGTGTCGTAGAAACTTCAAAAAAGGCTCATTCGATTGGAAATTCAAAGGGCTAGTGCCCTTTTTAATAGTCGAAAGTTATTTGAGGGCAACTAACCCCCCTCTCACGCCCACCTTTTCCCCAACACACATCCAATCAAAATTTTGGGACAGCCATTTTATTAAACGTAGTTTTAAGTTCTGGAAATTAGGTCTTTGAGGATCACAACTCCCCCACAGCCCTCAGGGCAAGGGTTGTAATTTAAGGATTCTCCGAATCCTTCCCATTATTTCTTATGGAAGGGATGATCGTATAAACTTTAGAAAGGGCTCATTTGATTGGAAATTGAAAGCTCTTGTTCACTTTTTAAGAGTCAAAAGAGATTGGAGGGCAACTAGCCCCCCCCCCATCCACACCCTAAATGCATCAGAGAAAATTTTGAGATAGATATTTTGTTAAAATAGTTCAAAGTTCTGATAACAAAAAACTCCGGTGTCGACACAGCCCACCAGGGCCCGGGGGTAGGCGTTGTAAGTTATGCCCTGGGGGAATATGAACAATCAAACAATCATTAAATAAACAATCAATGGAAACAAACATACAATAGATATTAATGTAAATTAATCAACAAATTTAGTTTTTTAAATTAATTTTCTATGTTACTAAGTTTTAGACAATAGAAAACTAAAGGTCATAAAGGCAATAAGGTTTCGATGTTTTATTGTTTTTTAGTTGTGCACTAAGATTAGTGAAAACAGGGCCACCAACGGGAAGGTTGTGCACAGCCATCCCCGTCCGCCCACCCTTTAGGATTAAACCCGACCCCCTAATATCCTCCCATTTGTAGCGCAAATGTGAGGATAGCCTTATATAGTGCTTGTTAATGGTTATATCTTTTGTAAAGTTATTTTAGTTTTTTTAATTAATTTTTTCCTATTACTAAGTTTTGGACAATAGAAAACAAAATGTCAAGAAGACCATAAGGGCCACTTTCCAAATAAAGTGCCCCTGGAAAAATAACTAAGTATTAATTCATTGAACCCTTATGGCTCTTTAATTAGGTAACGCTATAGCATTGCTTCTGACCTAAAAAGTTGAGTAGAAATTTCAGCTTCCATTTTTATGAATATCCGAAATTATCTGAGGGGAATATGTTTGGGGGAACATATTCCACGGCTGGGTGGAATTTAACGCGGGGATTTATCAGCAGGAAAAGAAAATGTTCTTTGAGGGGGGAGGAATTTCCCAGGGGTGGGTTTTCCAAATGTGAATTATTCAGGGAGGGGACGACTAAACCCATTCGATAATATTCTAAGTTTTACGTCTGAAAGTAACGGGAATAAAGAATCAACGGAAATGTCAGAGATAGCACTTCAGGTTCCTTTAGACGATTTTGTTCCTGTCTTTTGAAAAAAGACATTTTCAAAAGACAGATTATTTTCATTTGTATTACTTTTCTGTGGCTGCTCAATTATGCATGTGAGGGGGGAGACTTCCCCCCACCACTGTCTACGCTAAGAGTTCAGTTTTTATCTCAAGGCTTAAAAATGAACGCAATGCGATAAAAGTATAACTCAAAATAACATATATAGAATAATATATGCACATAACACGGAACAATTAATCAAAATTGCATATTATGAGTTGAGGCTCACCCAAATGATGGAACAGGGGGCTCACCATTCCACAATCCTGCAATAACTGAAAATATAAAGTATTTTTGAGTATTTTAACGTCTTCCACAACTCAAACGGTCCAACATTCTACAGCCCAATGAGTCTGTCTAACCTCCTAAATCGGGAACGGAGGAGATAAGTGAAGTTCCGCCCCGTATTGGATGAGTCTCCAACCTCCCCCTCTCCTTAGACCCTGTCAGCATCTCAATTTTTTTTCTACAACAGGTGCATGAAAACAAAAGAACATAGGTGTGTCGTTTGACTGAAACTTGCATTTGTTTAGGTACATAAATTGTATGAAATCCCTTCACAATGAAATTTTACTGATACTGAGGTTTAGCTGATCTGCGAGAATATTGAATCAATTGAAGAAGTAAAACTCATAGAGCTAGATTATGCTAATTATATAAGCATCCTAGATGAAAATGGATGAGCTTTTAGATGTTTTGAGAGTTCAGGGTGCAAGAATAATAGGTTCGAAAATAATATTAAGGGGACTAAATCGCTATGGCTATGAATAAGTGAAGGTGAAGAGGTGGTGCAACGAGAAAATCGATCCAGTGGACAGCCTCACTCACATAGGCAGTATTATTAGTAAATAAGTTGTGTGCAATGAAGATGTTAAAGGTAGAATAGCCAGGGCACAAGATGTGTTTTCATAGATGTAAAAAGTTTGGAAGAGTAGGAAGATAAATATGCGAACCAAGACCAGAATATTGGAAGCTATAGTGATGATAGTGGTCAAGTATGGTACTGAAGCGTGGGTGCTTCAGAGAAAGGTTCAGATGGCTAGGACACGTTCTTCGGATGACAGATTGCCAAAAATAGTCCTTGCCGGCAAACCGTCTAGGGCCAAACGAAAATTAGGTTGTCTCCGAATGGAGTGCGAGGATGTCGTAAGGAAAGAATAAAGGGAAATGATAACTCCTTTGGAAGGTGTAAAGAAGGATGCTTTAAATAGATCGGGATGGGGAAGAAGCATGCGTGGTACTGCACCAAGTTGTTAAGTAATTTGAACCAATCAGAAAGTTCTATGAAGAATCTGATCGGTCTCAAAATAGCGCTAGCTAAATAGTAAAATCAAATAGTCTTGGGGGAGGGGGGACTTTCCGCGAGAAGGATTTTTCAGGGCAAATTTTACACGGGAGAGACTTTTTGGAATTCTTTTTATTTTTTCATTACAGTTGAAAAAAAAACGAGTTTTTTCAACTGAAAATAAGGAGGAACAGAAAAACTTACAACGAATAGAAATCATTCCTTACATGAGGGGATAGCCCCTACTCAATCGCTCGCTCACTATGTCAAGGTTTTTTAGTACTTTGACCAAAACTTTGTTCCAATTCAATGGCCCATGTGTTGCCAAACATTAGCGGAAAAAGCGAAGGATTGAGAAGAGGGAAGCTCCCCTCATGTGCGAAACAATTTCTGTTTGTTTTAAGCTTCAATGTTGCTTCTTTTTACATGAAGTTTTTTTTCTGCATTGAGGATACATTTGACTGTGAATTTTGGATATATACTACTTGTCTCTCAGTTTTCAGTTTTATCCTGTCGTTGTCTATTTAAGATTAATTAAAAAAAAACTTTCCGAAAAATAAGTTTGTCAAAGAAAAGTAAAAGCCATTTTAAACTTAAACTCAGGAGATACAAATACCTGTTAAAATTCAAACTCAAAACGACCAGAAATTACTATCAAAGAATAAATGAAACCCAAAACGAACAGAAATTAAATAAACAATCATAGCAAAAACCATACAACAAGTAATAATATAAAAGAATGAATAGATCTTAAAGCGAGTAATCCTTAGATTGAATATGAAAATCAAGCTTAAAATGAAAAAAAAAAATTTTGCTATTAAAGTATAAATGAAACTTAAAAACGAACAGAAATTAAATAAACAATCAATGCGAACAAACATACAATATATATTAATGTAAATGAATAAATAAATCTTAAAACGAGTGAAACTTAAATTGAATATGCAAATCAATACTTTCATTTATACTTTAATAGCAAAATATTTTTTTTTGATTGGTTCAAATTACTGATCCCAAGAACCGGAAAAAGATATGCAAATCGAATTCATTTTGATATGGAAGTCCCCCCCCCAAGAAAATGTTGTCCACCTGTAAAATTATTTTTTACATTTTTTTTATGTTTTATATAGAAATTTTATGTTATTAATTGAATACCCAGAAAATGTGAATACTATGACCCAAAGGAACTGACAAATACTAGTGTCGCGTATTTGCTAATTTCAATCAGCGTCGTCTCTAATTTAAATGATAATATAATAATTAGTATTTATAGGTTATTTGCTCAGTCGTCAGCAGTAACTCAGAAGTTCCATTCATTTATCCTTTTTGCTCAGCGATTTAGCTTAAAATTCAATATTGATACATCCTACTTATTCATGCTACATTCACACAACTCTCTTTACCTTCTATTAGTTCATGCATGCTTGGCTTGTCTTCACAAAAGTCCGGTATGAAATTTAGTTTTAATTTAGAACCATGAACAACTGAGTTCTAGGCTGAAAAATGATGTGTAAAAATTTTACCACGATCATAAATAGATCCATATATTAAAGCATCTTAGTGCATTTTGCAATCTTACGACTGTTTGGAATAAGTATGTATAATGAGACTCAAAGATCTAAAAAAAAAAAAATAAATGGGTCAGGGTATAATACATTAAACTAGCATTTTGTCCCATATACTGCTGCTGTGCATGAGATTAAATCAACTAAAAAAGCACCCATTACAGCATAAACAATTAGCTTCTGAGGCGCATTCAACAGAAGAATATGCCATGGTTTACATGATTTTCCCTCCCATAGCGTGTATATTTACCAACGATAGTTATAATTTGTTCTTCGATTTTTTTTTTATGTTTATTTCAATGCTGCATATTGAAGTTTTTATGCACCGAACATATGGCAATAACCCAGAAAAACAATGACCCAGAACTTTCTGATTGGTTCAAATTACTTAACAACTTAGTGCAGCACCAAGCAGCCACGCATGCTTCTTCCCCATCCCGATCTATTTAAAGCATCCTTCTTTACACCTTCCAAAGGAGTTACCATTTCCCTTTATTCTTTCCTTACGACATCCTCGCACCCCATTCGGAGACGACCTACTTTTCGTTCGGCCCTAGACAGTTTGCCGGCAAGGACTATTTTTGGGAACCTGTCATCCGAAGAACGTGTCCTAGCCATCTGAACCTTTGTCTGAAGCACCCACGCTTCAGTACCATACTTGACCACTATCATCACTATAGCTTCCAATATTCTGATCTTGGTTCGCAGATTTATCTTCCTGCTTTTCCAAACTTTTTACATCTATGAAAACACATCTTGCGTCCTGGCTATTCTACTTTTAACATCTTCATTGCACACAACTTATTTACTAATAATACTGCCTAGATAAGTGAGGCTGTCCACCGGATCGATTTTCTCGTTGCACCAACCCTTCACCTTCACTTATTCATAGCCAGAGTGATTTAGTCCCCTTAATATTATTTTCGAACCCATTATTCTTGCACCCTGAACTCTCAAAACCTCTAAAAGTTCATTCATTTTCATCTAGGATGCTTATATCATTAGCATAATCTAACTATGAGTTTTACTTTTCCAATTGATTCAATATTCTCGCAGATCAGCTAAACCTCAGTATCAATGAAATTTCATTGTGAAGGGATTTCATACAATTTATGTACCTAAACAAATGCAAGTTTCAGTCAAACGACACACCTATGTTCTTTTGTTTTCATGCACCTGTTGTAGAAAAAATATTGAGATGCTGACAGGGTCTAATTCTAAGACATATATTTTCCTGTAGGCCTACTGCACATTTAAGAAAACCTTGTTTCTAAAATACTTCCTTTCATTGCCTTACAAACATTTTTATTTAAAAAGTAACAAAAGAAACAGAAGTGAATTATAACACAGAAGAAGATACAAAAAAAGTACGCAAATCCTTGATAGGCAACCGGATAGGGTACAGGAATTATCCAGACTTAAAATTGTCAATGAGCTTCTCTTTGAGATAAATCTATAATGAAAGATTAGTGACTTGACAACTGTCGTAACGAAAATTTTGACCATCTTGAGTTGATACCACAGACCTTGCAATATTGTAAATCATAATTGGAAATCATTCATCATGTTTGGTTTCTTGTTTTACTAATTACATATCAAATTAGATTTATTAATTAATGTGAATTTTTATTCTAAAATGTATTTGCAATTTTATTTTATTCTAAACTTACAGTTTTATGCTAAAAATTTAGCTATTATATAGAAATTTGCTTTTTTACTTATCATATTACAAAATTACTATTTATATTAAATTTACCATTTTATATTAAATTAATTTGATTAGAACTCTAATTTAATTTTACCAGCCGTTGGACACAAGTATTATAAAGTTTTTGATTGAAAATAACTTACAAAAAAATTGCAATTGGCATTGATGCAATTACGAATTGTCAATTATGATCAATATAAAAAATAGTATTCTTGTATTTATAAAAAAGTATTTAAACGTCCATATTTTAAAAAAAGGCGTAATATACAAAGCAATACATTTCCTCTCACTGCTCGTAAAGTATGTGTAAAAAGAGTTTGACTACAAAAAAGAAAAAAAATAACTATAAAGTTTTGATCACGGTTTTTTTTGGTCTACTCTTAATTCACTTTATGCCTAAAGCGACGTCCACATACGTGTCTGGCTAGAATCACATGTCGAGACAAGTATCTGGCCAGAAATCAATGTCTAGGCAACTACCTTTTACGACTAAATTTCAGCACTTAGCTAAAACTACAAGTTTAGTTTCAAATGGATTACAGTCGTCATTTCTGACCAATCAAGAGAGCTTATGCTGGCAAAACTTTCAATATTGTGATTCCTGTTTTTTAGTTTCTTTTTCAATTGCTCTTGATCAAAATTTTTTGGACACATAAGCATAGTTTTTGAGGGTTTTACCAGTAGCTTGCCGTCAGATACATACAGTTTCCATTTTCGTCACCAAATATTTTTCAACGGAAAATCAATGTGAAGGGAGCCTATATAACCAGCTTTAACTTAAACTGGAAGATTTAAATCCTTCAGTGTTTCAGACCTTAAAAGACAATGTCAATCTGACCTTTCTGTTTCTTAAAATCAAATTTAATGTGCGAGTCACAGACAGACTCTAAATATTTGTCTGCGAATTTGTTGATATATCCTGCTATTACTCCAGACAAGACAAATTACATTTTGCTTAATCATAGGGCACATGAGCTGTATTTAAATTTGAACGCCAAGTTACGTAAAGGTGTCCCCTTGCAACTGTAAACTGTCAAAACAATTTCTCAAAGTATGAATTTGGCTAATGTATGAGACCAGCTAAACAATTGCCTTATCGTGCTTCACTATTATGTCTGGTGTTGCATATTTATTTAAAACGAAAAAAAAGAAATAAAGATTAATGAAAAAATAAAAAATTAAATTTCAATTTAAAAATGCAAACATAAATGATGAAAATAGTGGTTCTTGACACGTTCTGATTGGCTGTAGTAAAAAAATCTTAGACTTCGAGTTCTAGAGTCTAGAGCTCGATGCTTGGCTGCAACTTGTTTAGCCAAGCACCAAATTTTACTTGTGGACAGCAGTTGCCTAGACATTGATTTCTGGCCAGAGAAGTGTCTAGATATGGGATTACAGCTAACTTTCGGATCGTTACAGTTGACAATTCCTTTCAGGTCAAACAGTCTTTAATGAATAACATTTTCAGAAATCAGCTTGGATAAAAATTCCCAAATTCCTGCTACGGAAAGCAAGTGTTTTTTTCTTTATCTTTTAATAAGGCAAACTTTCACTACGATCTTACTTAGTAGCGCTACATAGCCAAAGCCGTTCCGAGGGTTGGCGGTGCCCGAGGAAAAACTGATTACATCACCCCCTTCGAAACCAAATATAAGCAAAAAAAGCCGAACCAAGGGGAAAAATTGGATTGAAATGGGCAATTCCCCAGCCACGGCACCCGGGGCAACTGCCTCGGTTGCCCCCCTCCCCTTTAGGAACGGCTCCGTCCATAGCTTGTTCAAGAACTTAATAATTTATAGCAAAAGATTTATCGGGCAAACAAATCTCGTTACTGTTTCCTAGCCCTTCTTTAAACTTGGTAACGTCGCTTTAGCAGACAGAAACACAATTCGAAAAGTTGTATAAGCGAATATTAAAACGAATTTAAATGAAATAACATAGTTAATACTTGAGATATTACCAATAAGGTAGATATTTTAACGCTATTAAGACATCTCAAAACTCGTCTTTTACGCTAATTCCCTTAAACGTGCTTCTTGAATTCTGTATTGTATCCAGAAAAGCCATATCAAAGAACTGAAATAATGATTTGACTGCTTACATAGCATAGATGGGTACATCTTTGACTTTAGAAAATCTGCTGCAGTGATTACACTCGTTGCAATTAACAAGATAACAAGTGATTGACCTCACTGGCTACCACAGTGACTCGAACACAAATACTCAAAGAGTAGGTGAGAACTCAGCGAATGTGAACTTTCCTTTATAAGGAAAGTGCTTAAATAAAAAAATATATAGGAAAACGATAAGAGAGAAAAAGGAGAGTTCGTCACTGAAAATAAATCTAATTACACGATTTAGCATTACCTAGCAAAATTGTAAACTTAATTATCCAAATATTAGTTGTATTTTTTCATCTCGGACTGAAGGATAAAGGAACAAAATTTTGCCAAAAAGGAGATGGTGGATAGATTTGCATATATTTTATATAACTTGCCTCTGTTCGTCATAGTTACTTAATACGCAGTAGTTTTAAATAAAAGAATATGGATACTTTAAAAAAACAACTAGGACTGGATCCAAAAGATCGACTTATAAAATTCAGGTGTTAATAACCTGAAATTCAGCTTGTTTAAATGCTTTCTAATCCTAAAGAGCTGCGCTACCCCGTCAGTCGCGCCAGTAGCTTTAACTCCTGTAGAACCCACATCGCAGCGCCAAAATTTTCTCTTCCATTATTTTCCTATACTCTTTAATTTACATAAGCAGTAAAAATAGGGATATTAACACTAATGCGCATAACACAAAAGACAAAAAACGCAGATGATAGTGATAGAAAAGTTCTCCCAAGAGGCTAATCTGGTGCGACATTTCAAAATGCCCTTCGAAAAAACTTTGTCAAATTAATGTTGATAGTCCCAAAGTCTATGGGTAACTTATACGATTGAGAACTGGTGTCAAAAAAAAAAACTGTCAACGCCATCAAGCGTTTGGGGACACCTGTTTCTTTTTAAATACCATAATAAGAATAATTAATTATTGGCGGTAATAGAAGTCTGATTTAAGTTAATGACGGAAAAACGATTAGGAAGCTTGAAAAATACCAAGTGTCACTAAATGCTAGATGGCGTTTATGTTTTTGTTGTTGACACCAGCGGCAGTTTCCACTGTTATAAATTACCCATACTCTTTGCATAGCCTCTCAAAACTAAGCGTTGCATCGATTTGTTAACTAGGTTCCCGTTAGGTTGTCAAGACATTCAAATGTACATCATAACAGGCGATCCCAAATCATTAAAACCCTTTTAATTATAACTCCACAAAGTGGATATAGTTTTTCCAATTAGTATTAACAAAAATTAAATTACAATTATAGTCTCTCTAAGAAAGCAACAAATTCCTATTCTATGTACCCCGAATATACTAAGCTAAAAAACTAGTTAGAAATAGTTTCTGTCAACTTAATCAAGCCAATAGTAAAGAAAAATAACTTGAATAAGAATTACGAATTATTTAGTACTAGATCATATAGATATTGTTTGTTTATTGATCAATCTTTTTTCCCTGGACGATCAAGTGGAGGAGCGTGAGAGTTCATACCAAAAACCATACTGCTGCCTGAAGGCTAGCAAGGAGCTCGAATTCTGAGATGGCCTCCAGGACTTAACACCCTCCCTTTTCCCCACATTGGGAATCATGTTAAGTGCAAGATGCCAACTCTTAACCGCAGAAAGCGATATACGGACTGTAGACTATGTCTGACTTTTCTGAGAGAGACTGTAACTTCAAACCTAGCTTTAATAAGTTTAGTTTCAATTTTCAGAAAATAAAGTAATAAATTACCCTCGTATATAAAAACACAAAATTTTTCAAATATAAAATAACTAGACACACGAGATCTCGATTAAATATTAAAACGAATTACAGCGAAAAAAAGAAACGGCTCTAGAACTATTAATATCAGCAATTTAATCCTCAGGAAGAATTTGAATCCGACGTCGTTTTTTCGCAGATGACGGTCCAGGATATTCATCCCCACTGAAAGGAAATACCAGGTTATATCATAGTCACAAGCGTGTGCATTGAAAAAACACACATATTTATCCCCATACAGAAAAGCAATGAAACAAGTATGGGAACAAGCACACCTACAAAAACTTCTGCAAATGTAGGTTTTAAACCAAGTAAGCAACCGATATGATTTCCACTCACATTCTGATTGTGGATTTTGATTTAAATTTGTAATCCTACAATCAGATTCAGATTGCAATATCGACAACCTTATTTAAAAAGTAAAGTAATCGGACTAATGACGCTACTTGACTACTATGGTCCCTGTGTCGACCCTGCAATATGTTGCTACAGCAAGGTTCAATCTCAGAGTCCAGCATTACCAAGCCCACTACAGCCACTACCAACCACTGCACCACTACAGGACCAACATTCTTATTTATATCAAGGCTCAGAAATTTTTAATTCTTGGAAAAATTCAAAATCTTACAATTTGTATACAATTGTGTTTCTCAACAAAGTGAAAATATTTTCTTCTAAGATATTACACAGCTAATTTCTTTATTTTTTCTAATTTCTTCTTTGGCATATGATGTTATCTTCCCTAATACATCCCAACATCTGAATAGACCTGAAATATCTGAGATCCGAATTTTTATGGGGAGGGGGGGGGGGGAGAGAAAATCAAGTTGAAATATAAAAATAGGGAACACTCCAAATGGTAAAATAGGTAACATCTGATTTTATTTTCTCTAATAATCCCAAGAATATCTGAGGTCGAATTTTTGTGAGGAGGGGGAGGGAAACATCCAAAAAGTTGAAATATAAAAATGGGCAACATTTCAAATTTTCATTTTTTAATGTGTAAATAGAAACGTGTAGTGTGTAAAAACATTAACTTGCCAGCTTTTTAACCATTCAAATTTTTCGCCGAAATTCAAATTCTTTACACAATCAGACTGCAGAATTTTTTTTTATGTTTGGAATTGCCTAGAATCTATAGATCGTTAAGATTAATTGACTGGTCAACCATTACTTATTTTTTGGGAACAAAAGAGGAATTTATTATTAACCACATTCAGAATATAGAGTACTACAATGCAAGAAATAGCAGAGTTATTAGTTGAAAGAAAGCGTCCACCTATACCCATGAATTCGAATTCTACATAGTTCCAGCCCCAATCTATGCCCAAGAATTGGAATTCTACAAATTTCGTAATTTTGGGGTTCTAACAAAATTCTAAAAAGTGTTATAAAAAATCAAAGCTCTGATTCAGAATAGAGAGTAATCATGATTGTAACACAAAGAAAATTAGTAAAGAGAGAATAAAAAAGGCTGGAGAGAAAGGGAGTTGACAAAGATGAAGAAAAAAGGTTGTGAATAAAGAGGCTATCTTTAAAAGAGACACGAGTTTCCCATAACTTGTGAGCAAGAATAAAAACAGTGAAAATCAAGATTGGTAAACCTGGGGAAGAAAGAGAGCGAACAAAAGGAAAAAAGTCAAAAAGACAAATAAAGCAAACGGGCAAACCCACTGGACCTTCAAAAATCAATATAAAGGAAAATGCAAGATAAAATTAAATCGGAATAAAAACCCAATCTTTGTCTAGAACAAAAATTTGTTATATATTGGTAATACTTTACGTTTAATATAGTTACAAAATAGAAGAAAACAAATTTATCTCTACATATCCCGGCTTAATAAGGTTTTGAAATTATAGGCTATGACCAAGACCACAACCTTCATAGATTCGAAATTTTATAATTTGGGACCTTTATTAGAACAAAATCAATCTTCTCGGGTCAAACTTATGTCAGTGTAACCTCATTAAACTGAAGTTTATTTATTTCACTCAAGATCAAGGAGTATAAAAAACACATAAATAAAATTACGAAAATATTTTAACAAATAAAACAAAGCAACGACTTAAAATACACTTAAAAACATAACTGAATAAATCAGTAAACTTAAAAAAAATAAAATGTTTTATATCTCGAACATTTTTTGAATCCTGGAAAAAAGGGAAAAGTTTAAGCACATAGAGAATACTTTCAGACTTACCCTGAAAATTATTTATCTTAATGGAGCTGAGGAGGTCTTGGCCAATAAACTAATTTTGATAATGAGGCCAAGAAAGTCTATTGTTAGTTCAAAGGAGTTGGTTGATCAAATCATGGAAGCGAAATGAGATTCATAAACTAAATTCCGGTGGTGAATTATGCGTCAGCATACGATCTACTTTGGTTGTTGAATCCATTGACTAAACAGGAGTACTAGCGACCACTGACGGAAACGTAGAAACTTTCTCCCACTTTTGGGCAGCTGCAGTAACCTTAAAACTTAACGGCAGAGACCTGCTACAATCTAGACTGAGTAATTTCAAAGTTCTCTCAGTTTGGAACCTCAAATTTAGATTTATGTTTTAAAATCTAGTCAAACAAGAAAATTAATTTAGGTGAGATATATAGGCCCTAATGCAATTGAGTCGGAGATGTAACGTGTCTTTAAGAAAAACAAAAATTACCTTTTTTAAACTTGGTTTATAAGGGAAAGGGAATAGGACAAGCTTAGGTTCTAGAGGGTAAGGAGCTTGAAAAACAAAGAAAACACAAAAACTACATGAAAAATAACGGACTTTATGAGAAGGAGAACAGTTGAAAAATATTAATATTTTGCTGAGCAAAGGATTCAAAAATTCTTTTCTGGATTCTTGCCTGATTCCCTCCTCCCCCCACCCGCGGATCAGAAAAAAAGGCAGCGTATTTTCATGTGTATGTTAAAAAAAATAGTTTACGAAACAATCAAGACGCAATTAAAATACAAATTTGTTTGGTGCTAAGACAATATACACGTAAGTAAACACAAATATCACTGTACAACCAATAATAATAAAAGTAATAACTTGATTTCAAAAGTCGCTTCGTATTTGTTCTAGCAATGATAACGACAAGAGAGTGCAACTAGCAATGAAAATATTACCTGGAGGCAGGATCGTCCTCATCCTCTTCTTCTTCCTCGAAGGTTTCTGAAGATACACTAGAAATACGAGAGCCATTTCGGCTATCATCATTAACGTAGTTAGGCGCCAGCTCTAGTAAATAGTTTTCAAAATATTCCTGCTCCAGTCGACATGCCGCATTATAAATCTCAGATCCTGCCTATAAAATGAAAACTACGTTCTAACCTTTGTTCTACAATTGCTTGTAAATTTTGCCTTTTTGGAATCAACTTTTTTTTTCTTCCTTTCTTTTTATTATCAATTCAATTTTTTTATTTACAAACAAAAACATAACAACTAAATTACTAATAACCGCCCAAAAAAAAACTTCCGACGGGGCGGCAACTATGTTTAGATCGTGTGGGCGAAATTACTTGTCAGCATTACCTCTTATATTTTGTATGTAGTCACCCACCCTTCTCTCTCTCCATCCTTTCTTCTGCGCATCTCTTAACATTTTGAGATTTTCCCTTTTTTTTACATTAGCTTGTTAGCCGTTTGATATGATGAAATTTACAGTAAACTCTCAAGAAAATAGTATCTTCTTCTTCTTCTTTCTCTTCTTTTTAAAGCTATGTTGATTAAGTGTTTCCTATACCATGGGCAGGCTTTTGCTTCTTGTCTGGTTTATTTATTATCTTATATGTTTGACATCTACAAAGGTCGGTACTATACTATTTTAGTTCATTTCTAGGAATCCGAACTCTGAAAGAAAACCGTGAAACGGGTATTCGGGAATGTCGGAAGTCCCTAAAGGTATACCCAAAACCTTGTTGAATGTTTGAGTCATAAATAACAGACGAAGTCTATTTGTCTAAAATTAATGTCAAAACGTTCAGCACTCAAGATTTAAAATTAATTGAAAAATTAATATTTAGTTCTTCCGGTGTGCGTGCAAAACAGCTCCATTCAACTCAGCCCTTGCAACTCAATCATCATTCAACTTAAAATTCCATTCACTTGAACTCCATTCTATCTCCAGCTTCTTGGAACTCCACCCAGTTTCTTCGCCCGCCATTCAAAATTTTTGAGATATAGAATTATCAAAAGCTTTGAACAGATGCTGGTGAATAAGTAATTCGCATTTGGTTTTCTCAAACGAGAAGCTATTCGTTCCTGAGATAAAGCCTGTTTCTTTTTCGTATTTGCAAAACAACACAAACCCCCAACTTCTCAGATACAAAAGGGCTTGCGCACAAGAAAAACTGATTAGTTAGACAAAATGTGATGTTAATTCGCTAAAAAACTAATTGCGGTCGCTTGCTAAACGAAAAAAAATCCTTCATTTACTGGTATTAAACGAGAGCTTTAAATGTTGCTATTCGTAGATGTTACTGAATTGCACACTCTTGGTATTAGGATATTGGTTATTTCATCCTTCCATTTTACTAATTTTGGTTTTTGCTATTTGGTTCTTCCATTTTGCTAATTGTTAGTCAATTGTGTTGGTTTTCCACATTGTCTGGTTTTAGACTTTCAATTCTTTCAGTATTTTTTTTCCGTTGGTTTTCCGAGTTGTTTAGTTTTGAGCCGAGTTGTCATGACAATTTTTGCATTTTCTTTAATTTTTATGATAACACCGCAAAAAGGGAGACAGTTGTCTTCCCAAAATATTCACTTTGTTTCATCCAGTATGTTCGTTAGCCTAAAAAAAAAAGAAAGAAAGAAAAAAAAATCTCGATTGGTATTTCTTTAATATTCTCCCTGTTCAGACGATCGGGGTTAATATTCTATCGATACAATCTACCGCAAAAAGCAAATACAAGGATTTCCGCATCCCTAAGATCCATTTGAAGAACCCTAAAATTGTGTACAAAATCTGAACTTGAAGCACTACGTTTCGAGGAACATAATCGCAAAAAAATCCAACTAAGGAAAACACTTGAAAGTTGGACTGCTTCCATAAATCGTCTTCGTTTATTAAGGACCTTGCTAACCTATTCAATCGACACGGGACAAATGGATTGCTTACTCTATTTAAAAATGATGTCTTTTGGGTTCTCCATTTGCTCTTCATGCGTGAAAAGCATTGGATACTTGTTTGCCTGCGATTCTAGGCGACTTAACGGTCGTGCGTCAATTTTTGAAACTTGGTCAACCTGCCTGAGACTCCAGGCAGGCGTGTCTCTCGAAAAGTTAGCTAAAGTATTGTCCAATAAGAGAGTCATAGTTACTCCCACCGTTTACCCAAACACTTTGAAAACTATAGGCCTCTCCGTTCGCCTGCGGGTCCAGGGGACTTATCGGTCATATGTAAATTCTAAAACACGGTAGTCCGCCAAAGACTTTACGCGGGCAAGCCTATTAGGCTTAGATCACTTGTTCGCCTGTGAGTCCAAGCAAATTCAGTCCCCTGTTCTGCATACAAGTCCAGTGGACAATGTCCGTCATGAGTCAACCCAAAAATCTCAACCATCCCTTAGTTCTATGACTATCTACCTTAGTTCAGCCCTAGGATGGATGGATGATAGACTATCTATCAACAAATGAAAATGACATCATGTTTATACAATCCTGAAAAAGGCTTATGCCAGCTTTGCCTCTTACAAAGACTGTCTGTTTTGACTTTTTCTCCAATTAGCCATGACTTGATGGCACCTTGATTTTAATTAAAATATCAACGAAAAAAAACGTCCCATTATAAAAAAAAACTCGGAAAATCGAAAAATACATAATTTTCGTATTTCAAACAGATGAATCGACTGACACACAGGAAAACCTACGTACCGAGTAAAAACACAACTAAGCTAAACTCATTAAAATAAAGAATCCTAAACTTACCTCATTCAGTATTCTGGCATTGTTAAACATTTTCCTGACAAGTCTTACAAACTTCTTGAAAGACTTAATATTCTTAGACAGAAACTGCTGTTTTATGGAGTCTAGATTTCTGAATTCGTCATCTGTTTCTTCTGTGAATAACGGAAACTGAAACAAAATGATTGATATACAAAAAAATTAAAATTTAACGGCTCAAATAATACAGATATAAACTTTTGAGTTAACAATTAACACTGAAACACTGAAGTCAGCTTGCAGCAACATAGTTTCGAGTTTACAAGGTAAATACGTCTAGATCAAGTTCGAAGTTTGTTTCAAGTTACGAAAATGACTGAATTTACCTTGTCGAATGATTATTTTCTAGTACGTTTTTAGAAGAGGAGAGGGAGAGACAGAGAGAGAATGCGAGAGAGGAGAAGATTAGGAAAAGGAAACAATAGAATGCATTTCAACAACAGGAATCATTTCAACAAATGCAATGCAAAAAAGGCACAGGGACTGGCAAAATTGCAATTTGTGAGGTTCTTAATGCTGTAGATCGATCTTTACAGGTTATTATTTCTTCCAAGTTCTTCATTTGAAATATTTAAGTTACAGAGATATTTTCAATATTAACTGCTGTAAAAAGTTCAAGTGAATTGACATAATTCGAGTAAACACATAATACAAGGTACAAGAGCCCATAATAATTTAAATGATAGGCCAGGAAGCAAAAAAAAAAGTAGTCTATGGCCCTATTTGTCATCGAAGCTTTTATTTTCGGTAACTACGATCTTTTAAAAAAACTGAACTGAACAGGATTGCCACTGGTCCGAGGAAAGGCTACTACAATAGAAGCATCCGGTATTAAGCCGGCATTTTACAGGGACTAGTAAAGGAAAAGAAAGGACCTTACCTTGCAAAGTCCATCGAAATACATTCTAAAGTGTTTGCTTAGTTCCCAATCATAATGAAGATGAAAAAGAAGTTTGATCGCCACGGCCCTCAACTTGGGAAGCATTCCTCTTCCCCGCCTGTTCCGCTTGAGCCTCATTTCTAATACGCTTATGTCTATACATTTATTGCATTGCCACTTTTCAGATTCAGTAATGTGTTTGATTTCTGGTATGTGGCATGTTAGGTGGTACATGCTGAAAAAAAGAGTTTTAGAGATACCACTACTGATTGAGAAAACAAGTTTCAACTTAATCAACTATTTGTGTGATGGCCAATGCGGCAATGCCTACCAAAACTACAATATTCGCTGCTTCGTCCTAGTCATTATCTTATTATCCTGCAAGGTTATTACAAAATCTATGCAAAAAATACAATTATGAAAAGGAGTTGACACTGATTTGTATAAGGGGCAGTTGGGGATGCAACTAATTTGTATACAAGAGCACAAAGTTTAGTAATTACTTAGATGTACTTGCAGCAGGACATGGCATTTATCAGACTCACCTGAGATCCGGAATTCAGATGTTACGTGGGAGTTTGCTTAAACCTAAGCTCCCAAGACTTACGGTGGCTTGCAGAGTTACATTTTTGAACATAGAGTTACTCTGATATAAAAGAGAACATGTCTTCTTGTTTACTTTTTATGGAATTAAACATCTAAAACATCATCAACATGAAAATTGAAATTTCTACAAAAAAAAAAAAAAAAAAAAAAAAAAAAAAAAAAAAAAAAAAAAAAAAAAAAAAAAAAAAAAAAAAAAAAAAAAAAAAACAGAACTTCTGTGCTTCAAAATCACGGTTTATGGTATTTCCCTCCAAAATTTACGCAAAATACGGAAATTCTGCTTAGGTTTTCTAAGAGATAACGCTCTTCAATTTATAAAAAGTTTATCTTCGAAGCAAGGAGATTTTACTTATATAAAACGCAGGGAATTCGCAAAACCTAAACTTCAAAATAGAAAATGTTATAGATTTTTTTTTTTTTTTTTTTTAAAACCAATGTTACTTCCAGGATCAAGATCTGTCTCACCGCGTTGGAAAAAATTTCCACCTTGTATAGAAAAAAGTTACATCTAGGAAATTGAAAGTTTTTTAAGCGTTATGGTACATTTAGAAATTATTTCTAAGTGAACGAAGGAGTTTCGTATATAAAAAACCTCATGTCTTCTTGCGTACTTTCCATAGATAAAATACACGAGGCATTCAATAAAAAAAAAAAAAAAAAAAAAAAAAAAAAAAAAAAAAAAAAAAAAAAAAAAAAAAAAAAAAAAAAAAAAAAAAAACAGAAAACAACCTAAAAAAAATCAGAATCCATTACTCGAGAATGACTTATCCTGAATTATTTCTGAGAAATCTTGCTGAGATCCAGAATTTTGTTTTCCGGTTCTCAGAGAGATTGTTTGATGTTCTGCAATAGTACGAGATAATATTGTATGAAAATGCTTATTTTCCCAGCTAGGCTAATTTTGTCTGACAACGTGTACAATATGAGAAAAAAAGGTTTTAATTTTTATTTTCTGAAGAACTACGAGATGTTTTACAAACTTGCCTTAAACTATTCTGCCCCGTTTCACGATTCCCATACCCAGGAAAAATTTCAAGTTTGGAGCTATTACTACTTCGGAGCTACAGATCGCTGATCGCGAAAAAAAGCTGCAAAACCAGTATTTTCATTCCACAACACATTTATGCCAGTGCTTCTGCTAACAATTCTAAAAATTTCAGTGAAAATGGCTGGGTTTTCGGAGATAAAATGGAATTTCGGTGAAAAATTGGGGACAATGGAAGAAATTCTTAGCCAGAGCGTCAGCCAGTAGCTTTTACTAACATACGAGGTGGAAAGATTCAAGATTCGTTTATTTAAAATAGCTCTCATAGTATCGGCAAAAGCCTCAGCTAAATTATGCTATCTCTTAAAATATAAGAAAACAAAAACTAAGCATAATTGAACAACACAGGAAAAACAAAACACTGAGCATGATTATTGACACTTGTATAAAACAGAATAAAATAATTACTTTTGTAATTCTGTGATTGTTCAGCGATTGCTGAACATCTACGTCTAGATTTTAGCGTCAAGCAGGCAATGTCATCTGGGCTTTTGAGGAGGTGGGCTTTGAGTTTAACGAAGATAGATACCGCAGCGACCAAGCAAAATGAATTAGTCTTGTGTAATGTGGCTTTGTTTGTATCGGATCGTCATGATTAATGCACTTAATGAATCTAGGAGGACTAATTCTTCGATTACTTACACTATTTCAGAAGAATCACCGGAAAGAATCCACAATAAGCTGCATCAGCTTCAACAGCACTGCAACGCCATCTCATCATTTCAAGCAAGGCGACTATGGAAATAATTATGATGGACAGATGCAACCTATAGGTTATTGCAACTGATCAAATTTTTCATGAAACTAATACAGCCGATGATTGATTCGCTGGGTAATTGGTCTGGAACAAGGGTCTAAGCATCTCTGTAAGCTCAGCCAGAGTCGACCCAGCCTTAAATCTGTACCTAGAGAAATCCAGGAAGCTAAACAGGAAGGGCGTGCCAAAGAACAGGATGGCTGGCTCCCAGACCACTAATACCCTTCCTGGCTAAAGGGCCATGAAATGGAGATAAGCCCCACCGAATTGGACTATAGGATCTAAACCGCATCCTTTACCCCCCCCTTTTTTTATTTATACCGTTTTCATTGAGCTTACATCAGTAAGCCTATAGGCTTTATAAACTATTGGATTTGTTGAAATCATACCAACAAGCGGAATTTTCGTGATCAACCCGAGAATTTTGTATGAATATTTACAAAATTGTTTTTTATTTTTGTATCGCCAATTTTCGGGGCGGAAATTTTCTTCTGGGCAAATCATGGAATTTGAGAAAAAGCTGCAAAAATTTGCATGTATTGGAATTAAAGTTTTCTTCATGGTCAGGGGGTTATGAGGTGGCTATATTTAATTTTGATCAGTATGTATGCATGTATTGGATTATCGCACTTCTTGACTGCTAAGGTCCTTGCGTCGGCCCTGCAATGTGTTGCTGCAGCTGAGTTCAAACTCTGTGTCCACAAGCTAAGATCAAACCCACTGTGCCATCACAGGTTTGACTTTTGATCTATTTTGGGGTCCGGATACTAAAATTTTTGAGAAACGACAAAATTAATGAACAAAGTCACGAAATAGAGGGTCACAAAAACTCATAATTCAGGGGTGTCAATTGGGAGGAGAAAATTTCCCTACAGATTCCCCCTCTCTAAGATTATGAAGAATGCCCTTTTTCGGTGTTCTCATAGACAAATCGACAAAACAAAATCAAAAATGCACCCCCAGATTTCCAAAAATACTTGTTAACCCTCTTCCCCCCCCCCCGAATTTTCGCAAAATGATACACGTGCCAAAGATGTGTTTCAAATCATTCAATATTTCACACTCAAACATCAGACAAAACAACTTTCATTCATATAACAGCGAAAGGGAGATAGATACAGACACTTATATTTCTAAATATTTAGCAACACTAGAATACCCTAATTGTGGCTATTTTAGTTTCATCTTCAATCAACTAGGATAGTCACGGCTCCAAGCGAATAGAGAAAAAGAGAACAGAGAGACACTAAGGGAAAAGAGTGATTACCCTCCTCGACTTCTGTGTTACAAAGTTTGCTTAATAGTTTTGTGAAGTAGTTTTGCGAATTTTCACAAGACATAATTTGAAAATAAGAAATTTTCTTGAATTTGGTGTACAATACAATATTTCTAACATAATTCTATAACAACGATTTCGTTAATGTATATAAAAATCGAATTTTGTTCCAAAATAGGATTCGATACAGAAACTATGCATAGCGGCTGTAAGCATTAATTTGGCATGTCTTTTATGCATAATTTTCTTGTGCCACATATACATTGATACCTGCACAGTCTGAGTATTTTTATATTTTAGAAAAAGTCGAAGGCAAAAACAGAATAAAAAATTACCTTGGACAGAAGTCGCAGAATATAAGCTCACCACCATCGTGGCAAATTTTGCAGTACTCTTCTGTACCTGGAATGTCACTGGTACTACTACCGGCAGCTTGCTCGGAGGTGGAGGTAGGTAGACTTTCCGTAGGAGGGGCAACACTACTCACACCTTCTATTCCGTCATTTGCAGCAGGACTAGAAACTTTATTACTATTAGCAATTTCACCCTTCTTAGCGGTTTCTAAAGCCGTGTCTTTAACAGTTTGATTGGCACTAGGATGCGCTTTGGGTGGTACATAAATCCTGAAACGTTTTTCTAGTTCAAGGTTTGGACTAACTGGGGCTGGAGTCGGTGGGTCATCTGGAACCTTGAACCAACTTTTTCTCTGGCTGGTAGTGGATCCGACAGGATCGGTGGCGATGGCAGACAAGTCGCTGAGAGCCCCAGAAGGAATAAATGTCATCGGGATTTGAAAATTAGTGTTTGATCCCGTGTAATTATGATCAACTGAATTATTTTGTCTCTGGTTGGATAAAGCTGAATCTGTATGCTGTATTAAAGAGCGGCTAGAAGAAGCGGAATAACTTGAAGATAACTGCACACTTGGAGAAGAGCGAGTAGGCTCTTGTCTTTGCTCCAATCCGTGGGCACCATGAGACATTTGTCGTCCTCCACTGTGGTTCATCATTGCAAGTCTTGGATGCTCAGTACTAATCAGAGACCCCTGTTTTACGCCAGTACTATGACTAACAGGTACACCGCGGACAGGGCTCACGAGAACACGGTTGTTCAAATGCTGCGTATTTCTATATCCTGTGAGAGCTTCAAGGTGAAGCTGCACTTGAGGATTTGAGTTAGGACTGATGACTTGAGGTTGGCTGAAAGACCTCTGCATTGTTGGTCGAATTTGTGGTGCATATACAACCTGAAAATAAAATAAATAAATAGATACCTGGAAACACAGAATAATTTAAATTACTTTTTATCCTGTTTCTAAACAAATAAAATAACATATTATTTATTATTGTAAAATGAAAAATGAAATCAGAGAACGAAGAATGTAGATTCTGTTGAAATTACACATTGATATTAAGGACCAACATCGAAGAACATTTCCATAAAAAACACCAGCATTGGAAGATGTAACCTTTTCAGTCTTTTCAATTCTTTTCAAAGAACTTCCATGTTTTATACAAGGATTATCAAACAGTTCGTGGTAACGACCCGGCTCAATAGTAACCGAAACTCTAAAAAACAGAATTTTAATACCAATAGATACATAAAAAGAATCAGATATTAATGCTGATTTAAAATATATAAGATTCATCAAAATTAGTCCTACCGATCAAAAGTTATGCGCCTGAGAAAATTTGACTGGTTTTCAAAAAAAGGGGGAAACACCCCCTAAAGGTTATAGAACCTTAATGAAAATCACACCATCAGATTCAGCGTATCAGAGAACCCTACTGTAGAGGTTTCAAGCTCCTATCTACAAAAATATGGAATTTTGTATTTTTTGCCAGAAGAAAGATCACAGATGCGTGTTTATTTGTTTTTTGTTTTTTTTTTCTTCCCAGGGGTGATCGTATCGACCCAGTGGTCCTAGAATATCGTGGGAGGGCTAATTCGAACGGAAATTAAAAGTTCTAGTGCCCTTTTTAAGTGACCAAAAAATGGAGGGCAACTAGGTCCCCTTCCACGCTCATTTTTTTCCCCAAAGTCACCCGATCAAAATTTTGAGAGCCATTTTGTTCAGCATGGTCGAAAATATAATAACTATGTCTTTTAGGATAACTTAATCCCCCAAAGTCCCCAATGGAGGGCTGAAAGTTATGAACTTTACCCAATGTTTACATATATTATTGGTTATTGGAAATTATACAGACGTTTTCAGGGGTGATTTTTTTCTGGTAGTGGGGGGTGGGTGGGTCGGGGGTAATGTGGGAGGATCTTTCCATGGAGGAAGGGACATTGCTATGAAGGGGGCACCAGATTTCCCAGAATTATTTAAAAAACGATCAGAAATTATTACGTATATGATTGGGTTCGCCCTCTAATCAATACCTCGCTCTTTAAGCCAATGATTTTTTTTAGTACTTTCATAAGAGCTATTTATTCTAATTAGCGGCCTTTGTGATTAAGGAGTCATTTTTATAGAATTGGAACAAAATTCAAACTTTAGCGTAAAGAGCGAGGTATTGACTAGGGGGCGAACCCCCTAATATACGTATTAAAATATATACCAGAAAACCAGGATTTTCGACAATTTTTATGTTTTTTGTGAAAGAAATATGAAGTTTACAAGTCACGCGCAAAGTTCCACAAGATTCCACGCCGGCTGGAAAGTTCCAACCGGCTGAGCCGTGAAAAAAAGAAAAGAAAAAAGAATGTAATTCAATGAGTCTTACAACGCTTTTTGTTTGTAAAAAGCCGATGGGAGAATTGTTGCCATACAGACGATCTCTTCGGCTTCTGAAGAGGTAGGGAATGAAATACCCATTAATATTTTGAGTAAAACATGTTAATCTTACCTTTCCTAATCTTTACTAATCTAACATAACACTTTTCCTTTTTATTTACTTTTTTGTTAAAAAGAAAAGAAAGAGAAAAACTTCAGAACTTTGCACTCATTTCATACTAAGTAACCTACACAAATTAGCAAGCAATACTTGATGAAACAAGATTTCAAAATACTATATTAAAATCAATTCGAGAGCTTCTACAGATTTTTTTTTTGCACAGTCTTCGGTAGCATAGAAAGTATGTGAATTGGGGAGACAGGAAGAAGTGGTATTGCATTTGGCTCCTCAAAGCCTAAATTTTGAAAAATATGCAATTTTTTTGTATCTTTGGTGAAAAATGTATTGATTTCTATATTTTGGCATAAAAAGTTAAACTTGCAGTAAATGACCACACTAAAGGAAATGTGCTAATAAAACAAGAGCGGATCAAGGATTTTTGTTCGGGGGGGGGGGGGGGGGGGGGGTTACCCGATTTTTTTCCCGTGGACTTTGTCCAACATCCTAAGGTTTTGTCTTTACAGGTATTTTTTAGACTAACTTTCGACTCGGTCAAAAATTTCGGGGGAGGGGAGGGGGGTTCAAACCGGATAACCCCACCCCCCTGGATACGGCCTTGTAATAAAATAACATTAGTACCAGTAGATTACATGTTTTACACTTCTTTTCAGTATAATAGTCACCACTCTTACAATATATTCATCCCCCCCCCCCCCTGATGGTCCAAGAGATGGCCATATGATGTATACAAAATTGAAAGCAAACAGTAAAACAAAGGAAATTGATACTTTATAGCATACAGCAAATTTCTGCTGATTAGATTATCATGTTTCCTTCCATTGTTATCCGCATTTTTTCATTTTCTTTTCTCTCCCATCGTTACCCATTCTATTTTATAAGAGGTTTTAACAGCCTAGGTCTGTTTCAAGATTGCAGAACTCTCTTGAATCAGGTATGTTTAAGATAATACCCCCAGTACTTTGAAACAACCTTATCTTGGACAAATATTTTCATTAAAATTTATCCTTCATAAACATGGACAAAAGGTTCTAACTACTAGATATGATGTCGATAGTTGGTATTGGCTGATGATTGATATTGGGCTACTTAGGATTGGCAGACTACAATCCAGGAAAACTCAATTAAAATTTTTAAACGCTTAAACTTGGTTCCATCACACAATTACACAATTAAACAGAATTAGCCTATTTAAACACAATTATTATACTTCACGACACTTTTCTTAGATTGAAGGTATCCATGATAGAGTACGTCTATGATTTGCATAATTTGTTCCAACTTTAAAAATCCCAAATTTAAAATTTAAGCTCAGGCTTAAAGTGCGTGCATGATGAGGGTACGGGCGGATCTTTACTTATAGTTCTTTATCATGTACTTACAGCCTTACATTAAGGTTATTTCTGGCACGGGTTGCTCCTAACTTACGATTCGCTTAACAAGATGTTTCATTACAGTATTGATCATTGAAGTGGTAAGAGTATTATGTTTTCTAAAAAGTTTCAATTTTATTGTAAAGTCCACATTAGAGTAAATCAAAGGTAGAACTACTGCAGCTGCAAACTAAATGTGGTATTGAGACTGGGACACATACCAACCCATCCTTCTCCATCCTATATGTTAGTCTTCCTTAATGCAGCCAATAATGTTCAGAGCTACTGCTTTGGCAATGCGGCGAATAATGTTCAGAGCTACTGCTTTGGCTATGCGGCCAATAATGTTCAGAGCTACTGCTTTGGCAATGCGGCCAATAATGTTCAGAGCTACTGCTTTGGCAATGCGGCCAATAATGTTCAGAGCTACTGCTTTGGCAATGCGGCGAATAATGTTCAGAGCTACTGCTTTGGCAATGCGGCGAATAATGTTCAGAGCTACTGCTTTGGCAATGCAGCGAATAATGTTCAGAGCTACTGCTTTGGCAATGCGGCGAATAAGGTTCAGAGCTACTGCTTTGGCAATGCGGCCAATAATGTTCAGAGCTACTGCTTTGGCAATGCGGCGAATAATGTTCAGAGCTACTGCTTTGGCAATGCGGCCAATAATGTTCAGAGCTACTGCTTTGGCAATGCGGCGAATAATGTTCAGAGCTACTGCTTTGGCAATGCGGCGAATAAGGTTCAGAGCTGCTGCTTTGGCAATGCGGCCAATAATGTTCAGAGCTACTGCTTTGGCATTGCGGCCAATAATGTTCAGAGCTATTGCTTTGGCAATGCGGCCAATAATGTTCAGAGCTACTGCTTTGGCAATGCAGCCAATAATGTTCAGAGCTACTGCTTTGGCAATGCGGCCAATAATGTTCAGAGCTACTGCTTTGGCAATGCAGCGAATAATGTTCAGAGCTACTGCTTTGGCAATGCGGCGAATAATGTTCAGAGCTACTGCTTTGGCAATGCGGCCAATAATGTTCAGAGCTACTGCTTTGGCAATGCGGCGAATAATGTTCAGAGCTACTGCTTTGGCAATGCGGCGAATAATGTTCAGAGCTACTGCTTTGGCAATGCGGCGAATAATGTTCAGAGCTACTGCTTTGGCAATGCGGCTAATAAGGTTCAGAGCTACTGCTTTGGCAATGTGGCCAATAATGTTCAGAGCTTCTGCTTTGGCAATGCGGCCAATAATGTTCAGAGCTACTGCTTTGGCAATGCGGCCAATAATGTTCAGAGCTACTGCTTTGGCAATGCGGCGAATAATGTTCAGAGCTACTGCTTTGGCAATACGACCAATAGTGTTCAGAGCTACTGCTTTGGCAATGCGGCCAATAATGTTCAGAGCTACTGCTTTGGCAATGCGGCCAATAATGTTCAGAGCTACTGCTTTGGCAATGCGGCGAATAATGTTCAGAGCTACTGCTTTGGCAATGCGGCGAATAATGTTCAGAGCTACTGCTTTGGCAATGCGGCGAATAATGTTCAGAGCTACTGCTTTGGCAATGCAGCGAATAAGGTTCAGAGCTACTGCTTTGGCAATAAGGCCAATAATGTTCAGAGCTACTGCTTTGGCAATGCGGCGAATAATGTTCAGAGCTACTGCTTTGGCAATGCGGCGAATAATGTTCAGAGCTACTGCTTTGGCAATGCGGCGAATAATGTTCAGAGCTACTGCTTTGGCAATGCGGCGAATAATGTTCAGAGCTACTGCTTTGGCAATGCGGCGAATAAGGTTCAGAGCTGCTGCTTTGGCAATGCGGCCAATAATGTTCAGAGCTACTGCTTTGGCATTGCGGCCAATAATGTTCAGAGCTACTGCTTTGGCAATGCGGCCAATAATGTTCAGAGCTACTGCTTTGGCAATGCGGCCAATAATGTTCAGAGCTACTGCTTTGGCAATGCGGCCAATAATGTTCAGAGCTACTGCTCTGGCAATGCGGCCAATAATGTTCAGAGCTACTGCTTTGGCAACTTCGGGTAAAATTCTCAGTGTTTGTCAGCTTAAACTTTGGTTGGCTGTTTTTCTTATAAGTGACCCGTTACGCTCTAATATTCTGCTTTAGCCACTTCATAACAAATTCCGAAATGTTTTCTTTTCACTCTCTGCGCCTTTTTTCTCTTTAAGTTGTCTTTTATGTTCAAATCTGCTTCTGCCATTTGATAACAAACTCTAATTCTATGTTTTAATTCGTAGTGCCTTTTTTTTTGGTGGGGGGGATTATATGACACTAAGGTTTTACCCAGGAAGACGACCTCGAGATTGAGACAACTGAGGAAAAATTTACTCTTTGCAAGTATACACTCAAAATATAGCGAAGTATCGCTATATTTATAAGGTGTGGAATTTTCTACATAAGTTCAAAAGATGGGCAAACCATGATATCCATGGAGTTAAAATCATGTTAGTTCGTGTTTGTTCATGTTAAACTCCTAGTTAGTTCCTGTCAGCTCATCAGTAGCCCAACATCAAAACACGAAAGTGGAGATGCACTTTAACATGACTTTGATACACATCTATGTATAAGAAGATATCAACAACCTCAAAAACAGCAACTTGTAATTCTAGTCTTCTGAGTTTCTCATGACGTCACTCTTGTCGTTATTAGCTGTAACATACGACACACTCCAAATTATTTTCAAATTTACATTTTTACTGGAGAAAAAAAGTAATAAAAAAAAACCTGTATTCTGGAATTCCCATTGGCATCTCTAGAAAATGACTGAAGTTCCGGTCGAGGAGGCAATACAAAACCATTTCCTGTGGAATCTAACTGACTCCCTGCGCTCTTAGTCATACTGGGAACATACACTGTTGTTCTATTTAATGTATTTTCAGGATTTACAGAATTGCTTGTCTTGCCTGTCCCTTGTTCTGACACTGTCGACGGGATAGCGACTAAAAATCTGAAATAAAAACACCATTGAAAGAACCAAAAAATTTGTACAATGAAACTCTGGAAACCGAAGTCCCGACCCGAAAAAAGGGGGTTAGCATGTTAGCTAATTGAAGATTTAATTATTGGTTTCATTGTTATTACTAGACCTAAAGCTAATTCCAGTTAAGAAGTCTGCGATGGCAGACTTACGAGTTTCTGTGTGACTAAAATTTTTGTTTACGGAATTGAGTTTGCATTTTTATTAAACCAAGTACCATATTTTATGAGGTGTTATATTAATCTTGTTTAACGTTTGTTGGATATCTGTGCGCATTAATGGCGACCTGCTTACTATTAATCACCAGGACCTCGGTATCATTCTATGATATGCTTCGGATATTGTGCTGCTTTACAACCGTTTAAGGCTACACCATCACTAAAGTACACGTTTGTGTGCATAACCTTGTCTTACATGCCTGATTTAACGTAAAATTCAACATGGGTGGCCAGAAAGGCTTTTAGCAAAAATTATTTTACCCTAGGTTTCTGCCACTTTTTTCAGCTTTTCACTCAAAATTTCTCAATTTGAGACAGAAATCATAAAGACAGGATATACTTATAGATACACAAATGTCCGTTTTATATTAAAAAACATTGTAACTCGATTGGGAATGAATGGGAAAGGGAAAGGTGTTAAGCTTTTAAGACCATCCTCGAATTCGGGCTCCTACATACACTTATAGAGGAGTTTTGTGGTGCTAGATGTAGATTAGAGGAGAATTGATACAGCCATATTTAGCATCCTCTAAAGCACATTGACAAGCCGTTGCACCATCTTTCTGATAAAACTCACACTAGAGCAAAGTCGCTCAAAATTGTCACCCCTCCTTTCATCTAATTGTAAGTCACGACGGAGCATCTTCTACACCAGTGGTTTCCAAACTTTATTTAAACAAGACTCCCTTAAAAATGTTTGATCACATTATGCCTCCCTTCAATTTTATAGAACAATATAGACATATACACGTGTTCATAGTGTTACTCTTCCATTCAACACTTTTTTCAAATCAGGTATTTCCTGCTGTGACAATTCCACTCATTTCCCTAATGGAACCGGATAAAAGCCCTTGCCTATATACGAAACTTAATAAGAGAATACTTCAACAGCAAAATTCTTACTTTATAATTTGTTCACTTTTTTTTAATCACTTTCATGCAGTTCCTTCCGTTTTAATCTACGTCTTTATTTAGACTTCTTTATTTAGAGCAGTGGTTTCCAAACTTTATTTTACCAGGGCTCCCTTAAAATGTTTGATTATATTATGCCTCCCTTCCATTTTACAAAACAATATAGATACAAACATCTTTTAGTACTACAAAATTTATTCAGAGAAACTCTTCCAAACAAAGAAAACGAGGGCGACCCACCACAATGTTAAGTGATTTCCGGTCCTAGCGGTCGCAGAGAGACGGCGGTGATCGCATTTTGTAGCCTAAGCTCAAACTAAGAAACATGCAAAATTTCACCCCCCTCCGACTTTATCTTCATGGGGGAAAGTGGGCCGGAAGTTTCGACCCTCCCACCACAGCCCCCTTTTACCGTTGTCCGATCGGGCTGAATCGAGCTTTCCCAGGGCCTGGGAGCTTATCCTCAAAATTTCAGCTCAATCCGACCACTCCTTCCCTGTTTTCCAAAAACCAAATATAGCCACTTAATGTTCATCAATTTTTTTTTTGTTAGCCACGCCTACAGGCAACGGATCCTGGTGAATGAGGACTCATTCGAAGCGGAATTCGACCTGTAAGGGCCTTTTGATATTTTCAGACCGAAAAATTATCCCCGAATTTACATTTACGAAAAAAACTCGTTTTCTTATAAGAGCCCATGTTAATTTTTGAAATTCCTAAAAGCATAGTATTTCATTATTAAATTAGATCAAAATAGTCCTCTTAACCTGACAAGACTGACTGCAAGCTTCCAAAAATTCCAGCTCTTTCCCAGAAGTTTTTTTTTGTCGAAAAACGAAAATCTTACTTTGCATTTGCTTGCGTCGAAAATAGATTGCAGAGACTAAAAATAATTTAAGAGGAGTACTCTGATGGTACAGTGGTCACTATTCCTGTCTGTCATGCGTAATATCCGGGTTCGATTCCTCGTCAGAGTAGATTTTTTATATATTGAATTTAAAGTAGTATCTCTTAATTTAAAGTTTAAAAAAGAAACTCAGTTTTTTTTTAAATCCAATTTATTAAATCCTTCGGCTCAACAGGCGTCTCCAGAAGAATATCACAGTCGGCCTTCAGCTTACAGGTAAGTCTCCACTGCTTTGATAACATGCCATATACCCGCATGCTCGAAGAAAAGTTGAAAAAGAACATCTTGCTGTGCATTTGATTTGAGTATTCAGGAATTAAAAGCCTTAACACAAGAATCTTCAAAAGCGGGGGTTTGGGGGGCAGCAGCCCCCCAACTTTAACTCCTGACACGATCGGCTAACAGTTAGTCAAGCAATAATAAGTAATAAAATTGTACAAAAACGTGCAGAAATTATTTGAAAAAAAACTACGTTTTCTAAAGAGTTAAAGAGGCTGAGTCACAAGTTCGAACCTTAAAACGTACAGGGATTAGGAGGTACAGTTGGGGGCTGCCGCCCCAAAACCCCCCCGCTTTTTGCAGCCTCTTTTGTTAAGATTTTTGTTTTGGGGGTCTACCACCCCCCTCAACCCCCGCTTTTTCCCTTGCAAAGAAATGCTTTGCAACACGAACGAAGTCTTCTTGAATTTTTTACGTAAGAACATCCTATTGCATCTCTTGATTAGAAACAGTACTGAGCCTGTTTGCTGGTTTTTTTTACAGGAGATTTTTCGCTAACCGATAACAAGCTATAATGTGATGATCTTGGTACGACCAACTGATTGCAGGCTACAGGACTTAAAAACCTTAACAAAAGAGGCTGCAAAAGCGGGGGGTTGGGGGGGCGGCAGTCCCCCAACTGTACCTCTTAACCCCTGTACATTTTAAGGTTCGAACTTGTGACTCAGCCTCTTTAACTCTTTAGAAAACGTAGTTTTTTTCAAATAATCTTTTAATAAGATGGACGTGCTTGCCTATAATTAGCACACAATTTTGTTAAATCTCAGTGTCAATGATGAGATGACTACATGAAGCTTCTTTTCTAGAGTCAAATAACACGATTTTTCAGTTTCATTTCAGCTAATGCAGAAAATTCTGCTTTCACTTAAAGATGATTTTACAAACGGCATCAATGGTTTTCAAGCTTTACTTGACAAAATATTATATTCACTCTTAGTAACTAGACAAAATTGAATTAGAGATGCATTATAAAAATTTTAGTTTAAAGATTTATCACAAGATAAATAAATCAAGTTTTTTTTTCTCATTACCTGTTAATTCAAATTCATTATCTTCTTAGTTGATAAATGGATTTTGTATCCACGCAGATTTTACAAAATCGAGCTCGTCAAAATAATTCAAGAAATGAATTAGCGAAGCATCCAAGTGTTCAACAAACGGATTTTTGCTTGCCTCTATGTTATCCTGGGTGCAAAAATTAAAAGTGAAAACACATCAAATTTTTTTTCTCCAAATTTGCCTTCCACAGCTCCACTTTTTCACGAATGCTTTCAAGTTATCTTTTAGAATCAATAGAAACATTTTGACCCTTACACTGATTTATTCAAAAAGCTTAATTTTCCGAAACTATACACTAAATAGGTCAGTTTAATATCTTCATTACCCATCCCTAAACATATTTGCATACCACTTCGAGTTAATGTATCCTGTGAATTATTTTTGGCACTAGATACCAGCATTCTTCACAATAATGCAAAAAAGAGGTGTGAGTAGCTCCCATATCGTCACACAGCTTTGTAAGTAATCTATCTTATAATGGACTGTTTTTTAATGTAGTTTATAGCTTTTGTTACTTTTGTAAACATCTTTTAATTCCTTATTCATATTTTTTTTATACAGGAGATGCTCTGTGGAGCATGCAGTGCATCCAATTTTTATTATTTTTTTTTTTTTTTATTATTATGATTAGTGCTAGAAGGTCAGTTTTTTGTCCTAAAATTGCACTTTGCACCATCTCTAAGCCAAACAAAGTTATCCACAATATGCCCTTCTCATAAAAAAATTGTCATTTATGTTAAAAATTTCACTGGATATGGCTTTGCCAGGAATGAGTTTGCAGAAAATATATTTTTAGTTATATTACATTATTAGCACATTATTCAAGTATATATTATTAAATACTTGTAAGGCGATTTTATAGTGCAAATCCGAGAAACTAATTGATTGGAAAGATCGTCTAATTAATGGCCCCGGCACAGTGTATCCAGCATCATCTATAAAATCTTGCTAGTTTAACCTTGAGACGGGAAACCTAGCTTCCGTTCAGTCTGAGCATCTAAATCCCGTCAATCATTAAAGGGTTAAGATATTTTGTGATTGCTTAGTTATTAATTTCATTTGAATTTTTGCCAATCCTGACTAATATTCACGTTTCGCCTTTGACTATCCATGCCTCCCTGGGAGGCACGCGTTCTAGTTTAGAAACACTGTTATACACGCATGTTTTGGCACAAGAGCATAGCAAACATTTCTAATAATTTCTATCCAGTTATACTGTAGTCTAAATAGATCGTTAATTCAAACATTGATACTTCGGGGAAAAGTGCTGAATGTGTTCCAGAAGATTGTGCATCAAACATTAGGCAGTGCAAAAACGTGGTACAATTCCGTTTTGTAAGTCAGAAGCTAACGAGAAGTTAGGATCATAAGGTCACGTTTTATGGATGACAAATTAAAGGTTGCAAAAAAAAAAAAAAAAAAAAAAAAAAAAAATGTATGTGTTTTTGGCAATCCAGCAGGCCCAAACGAAAAGCATAACCTTTCCGAATGCCATGTGGAGATTTAAAATGAAAAGGTTTAAAGAAAGTGAAGCTCCAAGGAAGGGAGCAATGAGTGAAGCGCTGAAAGTGGTACGGAGGAACAGGCCCAGTTGCGGTGGCCTCAGGCGGATTATTGCTGCAATGAACATTTAAGATAAAAATCCCTTCACAGTAAAACTTTCATCGCTAATATAAGTAAATTTGAAGAGCCATGTGAACAGAACTTTCGGAAATCAGCTTAAGTATGAAATTGGGAATTTTTCAAAAATTTCTTTTACCTAACTCAAATACTTTTTGGAAGATATTAAAGCAAATTTGTCCGGGGAGCCTACCCTAGTTACCCTGAAAAGTTTAGTAAAACTAACATGCTTTAAAGTACCAAGGACATCAAAAACGAAAGTATCTTCTCCCCGGCTCCGTCTTAGCTCTTTTCGTACCTGAACACCCAGGTTTTCTATGATTTTTCTTTAGTTGTTACACGAATCTTTAGGCAAAAAACTTTGTGTAAAATTTTGGTGGACAGTGTTGCTACGCTGAACCATAAAAATAAGCAGAAGCCAACCTCGTAAATTCGACGATTTTATTCGCTTGCAAAAATTCAAACACAAACAACCTTTTGCCCCCCTAGCAAGTTATTTCCGGCTCACGCAGTTAGTGTAAACTGTGAATAACCCTAATTGATGCTCAACTTTCCAGAACTCCATGACGGTTATTTTTTTTGGTTATTTTTCTGCTGATTCTTCACGCACGCTCTTTATTTTCAAACTTGGTGCCCGCTGAGTACTAAAACTGCATTTCAGCATATGGAGGTCTTTTTCATTAAAAATTTATTCCCAGGCTTCCCTTATTTTTTAAAGACATATACGATTGTGAAAGTTTCTACTGAACCACTGAACAAAAAAAGACTTTATACTGTCTTTAGTACTTTAAATGACAAACTACATCATAATACGCATCTCTGGTGCTAACGATATAACTTAACTAAGAATCAGTAAACTGTTTTGAAACTTTTTACTTCAGAAACTGCGCGAGATTGTAGTTTTATTCGCCTACACATAGACACTTCATAATTTAAATATTTTCATTTACAGCAGGTACTGTAAATTTTAGAGTCTAATCTAGCATTCTAAATTAAAAAAGAAATTTACAAAAACTTACCCGAGTTTTATCCCAAAGTCCAACTTTCCTTAGATCTTCAGCTAGAGATTTCATCTCCTCTTCAAGGTGATTTCGGTTTCCATAACCAGACATAACGTTAGCACATTTAGCCATTGCTGACATTTGACTGCGGTCATTGCTTGCCGGATAATCACATAAAGTCTCCAGTACTGATGCAATTTCAAACAACATTTTTTTCGCAAAAATGGAAACAGTTGCAGAATAATTTTTTGTTTTGTCCGTTAAATCGGGCAAAGTTTTCGAATTACCCATTATTGATGAAAACGTTTTCAACTTGTCTACAAGGGAGCTGAGCAGCTGAAAAAGTAAAAAAGCTTTAAGAAGACGGTTCTTCAACAAAATACTAACTGTCTAAATGTCCTGGGATTTGAATACCTTCATACAATCCAGGATTTTACACAGTCGACTTAACAGCATCAAAAAAGAAACACAAAAAAAAACGAAAAACAATAAAAGACATGTAGTTTCAACAGGCGAAGGAATTCTCCGAGGATGATGTTGAAAAGCAGGAAGGCGAATCCAAATTTTGTGCTGGGCGAGGGGGGGGGGGTCTCTGGCCTCGCAAAATAGCATACGCTACGTTTTGTTTTTTCCTGCCTGTCGTCCGACAGTTTTCGCTCCTAGTTAATACATAATTTATTAAATATAGGCTATATTGCAGAGAGATACAACCAATATCAACAATATTATTTATAATGTGCCATTAGTAGGGGGTATACAGGAAAAAAGTAGATACAATGAAACGGTAAAATAGCGTAACGTGAGTGCCTGGCGAGGCATCAAGCTGGTCAATGTCACAACTTTAAGTATGCACGTTAAGAACAAAAGACATGAGAGAAAAAGCTGGATAGAAATAGTAAATAATGATAACAAATCACAGTAAGTTCAATAAAATCTTATGAGTTTAACAAGTGACGAACGAATGGAGGGGGGGGGGGGGGAGTTTTTCTTGCTGGCTCATCTTTCGTCTTTTCTCTTTTTTCAACTATTTAGAGCACAAAATGGTTTTTAAAATTATCTTGCCATTGCCTAGTGCTATTTTTAAAGGTGTAGCTTAATCGAGAAAGTCCGGTTTGATAGGTGGCAGGGGCTGAGGGGAATTATTTATTTTATTTATAAAAATATTTTATCCAAAAGAGATTAGTATCTTCTATACAAAAAAACAAAACAAAAAAACAACAGAATATCCACAATTCCGGATGAAATTTCAGTCAATCAGTTAAAGACAATAGTATGTCTCAATCAGAGGCAAGCGGGATAACCTCTTTTCGAGTTATATATATATATATATATATCATATTATATATATATATATATATATATATATATATATATATATATATATATATATATATATATATATATATATATATATATATCTATGGCTCTGAAAATATCATTTTACTGGCCATACCATTGCCAAAATATTGAACTCGGTCAGTGAATGTTAAGGTTCTATAGACTGAAAGACAAATATGCATTTCGGCCGTTCATCCTTCTTCTATAGCATTCTTCTTATTATTTACTTAGACCGTTCTTATCCTTTAAAATTCGCAAGCATTTGCCTCCACTTTTTGCTATTTGCTATTTTCCACTTTTTTGCTATTTTTTTTGCTATTAACTATGGTAAACCGTAGTTACTACAGACGAATAAAGCACATTTGAAAATAAACTACACACTAGGTTTCAATTTTCAAATAATGAAGGATTTATACTTATTTTTGCTTTTAGTCTTGCAAGTTGAATAACAATCTAGTCAATTAAAATAAGCTATCATAAGTGATATATTCTTGTAGCCATTCCACACATGACTGGCATAGTACCCATGACATGGCATAGTACCCAAAACTCGCAACATGAAAGGTAGGAAATACTACTAACACGAACAACAATTCACTGAGCATCAAGCCACCTGAACACACCTGCGAACGTTACTCCTCCTCTCCAATTTATTCAAAGCTTCACACTTTACCCCTCCAAAGAAGTTCCAATATTCACTAAATCCTTAAACTCTTTCTACCACAATCGAAGACGACTAGCTTCTCGTTTGGCCTCAGATGGATGACCAAAAAGAACAATCCTTGGCATTCTGATATTCTTCATCCGAAAAACATGTCCTAGCAATATTAAACTTTCTTTCATTATAGCCACAGAAAGTGGGATAGAGCAATATTTTTCGTAGCCTTGTTACTTGACATACTCTATAACTATCCGTAAAAAATTCCTCTGAAACCTCATCGTCTACTTTTAGGCAGCCTTCTCTAAATTAATTTCATCTTTTTTACCTGTAACACTTGCCAATAAATTCCCCAGTCCTGCTACATTTGTTTCTTGTTTTAGTAATTCTTAATCTCGTCTTCACAAAATAAACCTTCCTATACTTCCAAATTGCAAAAAACAACATTTCATTCTTATCCATACCGTTCCTACTGTTTTATTAAGATTTAACATATCCTAAAAATGTTCCAACCACGGAATCTAAGAGAGAGAAAACGGGTATAATTTAAATAGAACAGTAAAAAAACCATAAAACTTTAAATACAAAACCCTATAGAGGCAATTGTTGTAGAAAAATAAAACTGTATTTTTCGAGCTTAGACTGCCCTCTTAATGCAAAAAATATTGCTTTTAGTGGCATCTTTTGATGGTATAAAAAGATGGCAGTCGATCCCAAACCAAGGGAAAAGAAAAACGCATGAAAAGGTAGGCATTTTCTAACACAAAAACAGGAAATCAGAGGCAACGCTGTAGCGTTGCCTATAGTAAAGGCCATACGGCTCCAATGTTTTATTATTTATTATTATTTATTTTTTTTCCCAGAGGCACTTCATATGGAAGGGGTCGTCGTAGAAGCTTCAAAGGGGACTCATTCGATTGGAAATCGAGAGTTCTAGTGTCCTTTTTAATAGTCAAAAATGATTGGAGGGCAACTAGCCCCCCCCCACGCCCATCATTCCCCCAAACACATCCAATCAAAATTTTGAGATAGCCATTTTGTTCAGCGTAGTTGATTTCCAGATAGAAAATATATTTTTGAGGAGGATACTCTCCCACAACCCTCAGGGCAAGGGTTTTAAGTTATGCCCTGGGGGCATATAAGGTTTTTATAGAAGGCGTTGTCGTAGAAACTTCAAAAACAGGCTCATTCGATTGGAAATTAAAGGGCTAGTGCCCTTTTTAATAGTCGAAAGTGATTGGAGTGTAACTAGCCCCCTCCCCCCCCCCCACGCCCATCATTTCCCCAAACAATCCAATCAAAATTTTCAGATAGCCATTTTGTTCAGCGTAGTTGATTTCCAGATAGAAAATATATTTTTGAGGAAGACACTCTCCCACAACACTCAGGGCAAGGGTTTTAAGTTATACCCTGGGGGCATATAAGGTTTTTATAGAAGCGTTGTCTTAGAAACTTCAAAACAGGCTCATTCGATTGGAAATAAAAGGGCTAGTGCCCTTTTTAATAGTCGAAAGTGATTGGAGTGCAACTAGCCACCCCCCCACGCCCATCATTTCCCCAAACACATCCAATCAAAATTTTGAGATAGCCATTTTGTTCAGCGTAGTTGATTTCCAGATAGAAAATATGTTTTTGAGGAGGACACTCCCCCAGAACCTTCAGGACAAGGGTTTAAAGATATGCCCTGGGGGCATATAAGGTTTTTTATAGAAGCGTTGTCGTATAAACTTCAAAAAAGGTTCATTCGATTGGAAATTCAAAGGGATAGTGCCCTTTTTAATAGTCGAAAGCGATTGAAGGGCAACTAGCCCCCCACGCCCATCATTCCCCAAACACATCCAATCAAAATTTTGAGATAGCCATTTTTGTTCAGCGTAGTTGATTTTCAGATAGAAATCATGTTTTTGAGGAGGACAATCCCCCACAACCCTCAGGACAAGGGTTTTAAGTTATGCCCTGGGGGCATATAAGGTTTTTATAGAAGGCGTTGTCATAGAAACTTTAAAAAAGGCTCATTCGATTGGAAATTCAAAGGGATAGTGCCCTTTTTAATAGTCAAAAGTGATTGGAGGGCAACTAGCCCCCCCACAACTCCCCTACACCCATCATTCCCCCAAACACATCCAATCGAAATTTTGAGATAGCCATTTTTGTTCAGCGTAGTTGATTTCCAGATTGAAAATATATTTTTGAGGAGGACACTCCCCCACAACCCTCAGGCCAAGGGTTTTAAGTTATGCCCTGGGGGCATATAAGGTTTTTATAGAAGGCGTTGTCGTAGAAACTTCTAAACAGGCACATTCAATTGGAAATTCAAAGGGCTAGTGCCCTCTTTAATAGTCGAAAGTGATTGGAGTATAACTAGCCCCCCTTCCCCCCCCCCACGCCCATCATTTCCCCAAACACATCCAATCACAATTTTGAGATAGCCATTTTGTTCAGCGTAGTTGATTACAAGATAGAAAATATATTTTTGAGGAGGACACTCCCCCACAACCCTCAGGGAAAGGGTTTTAAGTTATGCCCTGGGGGCATATAAGGTTTTTATAGAAGGCGTTGTCATAGAAACTTCAAGACAGGCTCAATTCGATGGAAATTAAAGGGCTAGTGCCCTTTTTAATAGTCGAAAGTGATTGGAGTGTAACTAGCCCCCCCCCCACGCCCATCATTTCCCCAAACACATCCAATCAAAATTTTCAGATAGCCATTTTGTTCAGCGTAGTTGATTTCCAGATAGAAAATATATTTTTGAGGAGGACACTCTCCCACAACCCTCAGGGCAAGGGTTTTAAGTTATGCCCTGGGGGCATATAAGGTTTTTATAGAAAGCGTTGTCGTAGAAACTTCAAAACAGGCTCATTCGATTGGAAATAAAGGGCTAGTGCCCTTTTTAATAGTCGAAAGTGATTGCAGTGCAACTAGCCACCCCCCCCACGCCATCATTTCCCCAAACACATCCAATCAAAATTTTGAGATAGCCATTTTGTTCAGCGTAGTTGATTTTCAGATAGAAATCATGTTTTTGAGGAGGACAATCCCCACAACCCTCAGGACAAGGGTTTTAAGTTATGCCCTGGGGGCATATAAGGTTTTTATAGAAGGCGTTGTCATAGAAATTTCAAAAAAGGCTCATTCGATTGGAAATTCAAAGGGATAGTGCCCTTTTTAATAGTCAAAAGTGATTGGAGGGCAACTAGCCCCCCCCCCCCTACACCCATCATTCCCCGAAACACATCCAATCAAAATTTTGAGAAAGCCATTTTGTTCAGCGTAGTTGATTTCCAGATAGAAAATATGTTTTTGAGGAGGACACTCCCCCACAACCCTCAGGACAAGGGTTTTAAGATATGCCCTGGGGGCATATAAGGTTTTTATAGAAGGCGTTGTCGTATAAACTTCAAAAAAGGTTCATTCGATTGGAAATTCAAAGGGATAGTGCCCTTTTTAATAGTCGAAAGCGATTGAAGGGAAATTAGCCCCCCCACGCCCATCATTCCCCAAAACACATCCAATCAAAATTTTGAGATAGCCATTTTGTTCAGCGTAGTTGATTTTCAGATAGAAATCATGTTTTTGAGGAGGACAATCCCCCACAACCATCAGGACAAGGGTTTTAAGTTATGCCCTGGGGGCATATAAGGTTTTTATAGAAGGCGTTGTCATAGAAACTTTAAAAAGGCTCATTCGATTGGAAATTCAAAGGGATAGTGCCCTTTTTAATAGTCAGAAGTGATTGGAGGGCAACTAGCCCCCCACAACCCCCCTACACCCATCATTCCCCCAAACACATCCAATCGAAATTTTGAGATAGCCATTTTTGTTCAGCGTAGTTGATTTCCAGATTGAAAATATATTTTTGAGGAGGACACTCCCCACAACCCTCAGGCCAAGGGTTTTAAGTTATGCCCTGGGGGCATATAAGGTTTTTATAGAAGGCGTTGTCGTAAAAACTTCTAAACAGGCACATTCAATTGGAAATTCAAAGGGCTAGTGCCCTCTTTAATAGTCGAAAGTGATTGGAGTATAACTAGCCCCCTTCCTCCCCCCCACGCCCATCATTTCCCCAAACACATCCAATCACAATTTTGAGATAGCCATTTTGTTCAGCGTAGTTGATTACAAGATAGAAAATATATTTTTGAGGAGGACACTCCCCACAACCCTCAGGGAAAGGGTTTTAAGTTATGCTCTGGGGGCATATAAGGTTTTTTATAGAAGGCGTTGTCATAGAAACTTCAAGACAGGCTCATTCGATTGGAAATTAAAGGGCTAGTGCCCTTTTTAATAGTCGAAAGTGATTGGAGTGTAACTAGCCCCCCCCCACGCCCATCATTTCCCCAAACACATCCAATCAAAATTTTCAGATAGCCATTTTGTTCAGCGTAGTTGATTTCCAGATAGAAAATATATTTTTTGAGGAGGTTCTCCCACAACCCTCAGGGCAAGGGTTTTAAGTTATGCCCTGGGGGCATATAAGGTTTTTATAAAGCGTGAGAAACTTCAAAACAGGCTCATTCGATTGGAAATAAAAGGGCTAGTGCCCTTTTTAATAGTCGAAAGTGATTGGAGTGCAACTAGCCACCCCCCCCCCCCCCCACGCCCATCATTTCCCCAAACACATCCAATCAAAATTTTGAGATAGCCATTTTGTTCAGCATAGTTGATTTTCAGATAGAAATCATGTTTTTGAGGAGGACAATCCCCCACAACCCTCAGGACAAGGGTTTTAAGTTATGCCCTGGGGGCATATAAGGTTTTTATAGAAGGCGTTGTCATAGAAATTTCAAAAAAGGCTCATTCGATTGGAAATTCAAAGGGATAGTGCCCTTTTTAATAGTCGAAAGTGATTGGAGGGCAACTAGCCCCCCCCCCCTACACCCATCATTCCCCCAAACACATCCAATCAAAATCTTGAGATAGCCATTTTTGTTCAGCGTAGTTGATTTCTAGATTGAAAATATATTTTGAAGAGGACACTCCCCACAACCCTCAGGGCAAGGGTTTTAAGTTATGCCCTTGGGGCATATAAGGTTTTTATAGAAGGCGTTGTCGTAGAAACTTCTAAACAGGCACATTCAATTGGAAATTCAAAGGGCTAGTGCCCTCTTTAATAGTCGAAAGTGATTGGAGTATAACTAGCCCCCCCCCACGCCCATCATTTCCCCAAACACATCCAATCAAAATTTTGAGATAGCCATTTTGTTCAGCGTAGTTGATTTCCAGATAGAAAATATATTTTTGAGGAGGACTCTCCCCACAACCCTCAGGGCAAGGGTTTTAAGTTATGCCCTGGGGGCATATAAGGTTTTTTATAGAAGGCGTTGTCGTAGAAACTTCAAAACAGGCTCATTCGGTTGGAAATTAAAGATCTAGTGCCCTTTTTAATAGTCGAAAGTGATTGGAGTGTAACTAGCCCCCCCCCCCCCACGCCCATCATTTCCCCAAACACATCCAATCAAAATTTTGAGATAGCCATTTTGTTCAGCGTAGTTGATTTCCAGATAGAAAATATGTTTTTGAGGAGGACACTCCCCAGAACCTTCAGGACAAGGGTTTTAAGATATGCCCTGGGGGCATATAAGGTTTTTTATAGAAAGTGTTCTCGTATAAACTTCAAAAAAGGTTCATTCGATTGGAAATTCAAAGGGATAGTGCCCTTTTTAATAGTCGAAAGCGATTGAAGGGCAGCTAGCCCCCCCCCCACGCCCATCATTCAATCGTCAATCGCTGTCCACAAGTTATGCAAGCTGTCTATTGTTCATACATAAGGTTTTTTTTATCAAAGAGGTAATCGTATAGACTTTGAAAAAAGCCTCATTCGATTTAAATTGAAAGTTCTAGATCCGTTTTTTAAAGTCAAGAATAATCGGACAGTCAGCACCCCCTCCCCCCATGCCATAAAAAACTTGAAACTTTTTGCAATCAAAAACGAACAAAAATTAATAAAAAAAAAAACTTTCCGAAAAATAAGTTTTTCAATGAAAAGTAAAGGCCATTTTAAACTTAAGCACAGGAGATACAAATACCTGTTAAAATGCAAACTCAAAACGACCAGAAATTACTATTAAAGAATAAATGAAACCCAAAACGAACAGAAATTAAATAAACAATCATAGCAAAAAACATACAACAAGTAATAATATAAATGAATAAACAGATCTTAAAGCGAGTAATGCTTAGATTGAATATGAAAATCAAGCTTAAACGAAAACAAATATTTTGCTATTAAAGTATAAATGAAACTTAAAACGAACAGAAATTAAATAAACAATCAATGCGAACAAACATACAATATATATTAATGTAAATGAATAAATAAATCTTAAAACTAGTGAAACTTAAATTGAATATGCAAATCAAGTTTGAATCGAATAGAAATAACTACAAACAAGAGTTTGGGTATCGTATCACTGCAGAAGCCTAAAACCTACTGCGTCATTGGCGCTTTACTGAAAACGAATTATATTACAAATGTTTTCTTTCGTACTTAATATTGAAAATAAATATTAAAATTACAGTAAAATTTTGAACTGATGAGCTTTTAGCAATTAATATCATTATGCATCAAATATTCAGTTTAATTTATTAGTTCTTTTCAAGATTGGTCAAGACAAATATAGTTTCACTACAAGCAAAATTTGGATACTGCCCCCTTCTTTAACCGTAAAAACCTAAATCCTTCTGCGTCATTGGTGCTTCACTGAAAACGAATTACTCATATATTAATAATTTATTATTTTCCAGTTCTTACAGCATTGAAAATGAAAATAAAAATTACAGTTAAAAAAATCTTGAACTGATGGATCTTTCAACAATTAATATCATTATATATCTAACATTCAATTTGATTTTGTTTATACTTTCTAAGACTGTTCAAGACTCATAGTTTTGCCATTTCTTTTAACTCTGCCATTTTTTGTAACTAATCGTGTTAGTTTGTTATGAAAACATTCTATGGCTTCTAGGCATTTCTATTTGAGCGGAAAACTGCACCTCAAACTTTGTGGAACATGCATTTTCTTGCATGAAACCCCAAAATATAATAAAATGTCAAGTTTCGGAGTGTTCCACCACTCGCAAGCAAGTGCCATTGGTATTTTTGAATCCGCATGGTCAATTTAGGGGGTGGAGGGTAATCTAATTCTCGTAGCAGCCCCATTCCGTCGTGGTATGGTTCACATTTTCAACGCCTGGCGTCCGGACTATCATATAATCTACCAAGCATACAACTACCCCAAATCAGTATCAGTAAATAAATGAAACCCAAAGCGAACAAAAATTAAAATAAATATTAGAGTCAAACTCAAAACGAGCATAAATTAATGTGAGTAGGGTTCAAAACCCCTATGCTTTCTAAAAGCCAGAATATAATTTGTACTTTACTGGAAAAAAATTCAATTGAGTTTACTGAAAAAAAAATGTGCATTGTCAATTTAATATACATATGCTGATATTTATTCCCTAAAATCTTAATTAATTTTGATTTCTTAAAGTTACAAAAGTGAAAATATTTCAAAGAATTGTTTTTAGTAAAACGCCAATGACGCGGTAGGTTTTAGGCTTCTGCAGTGAGACGATACCCAAACTCTTGTCTGTTGTTATTTTTATTCGATTCAAACTTGATTTGCATATTCAATTTAAGTTTCACTCGTTTGAGATTTATTTATTCATTTACATTAATATATATTGTATGTTTGTTCGCATTGATTGTTTATTTAATTTCTGTTCGTTTTAAGTTTCATTTATACTTTAATAGCAAAATATTTGTTTTCGTTTTAAGCTTGATTTTCATATTCAATCGAAGCATTACTCGCTTTAAGATCTATTTGTTCATTTATATTATTACTTGTTGTATGTTTTTTGCTATGATTGTTTATTTAATTTCTGTTCGTTTTGGGTTTCATTTATTCTTTATTAGTAATTTCTGGTCGTTTTGAATTTGAATTTTAACAGGTATTTGTATCTCCTGAGCTTAAGTTTAAAATGGCCTTTACTTTCTTTGAAAAAACTTATTTTCGGAAAGTTTTTTTTTTTAATTAATAATACGAAAAAGTGGGAGATTCTTTGCATATTCTTTGTGTATAAAATATATACTATTTTGAATTACAGAAGATGAAATTCATGATGTGTTCAAGAATTTGGATCAGTAGTAAGATACATTTCCTTATGTTGTGAAAATACAACATCGGACGATCATGGCTCAAAATTGTGAATCGAATGACTAAATAAGACAAATAAAAACGATGAAGAAAATAGTATAATTTTACATCAACTATTATGTAGAAGGGACCCTCCGACATAGTAGCTCACACCGCCCCTTAGGGATAGTAGATCTTTGAGTAGGCAGGGTGTGCAATATGCCTAATTTTGTTTCCTTTCTCGACGGTGAAATCCTACGACAGAGTAAGAAACGAGCTCAGAATCGCCGAATTGAAGCAGAAGAGGCAGCCAAGTATATTTTTGACATTCCAGAAGAGATGTTGTGGGACTTGTCAGAAGATGATGATGACGATGATCCAGACTTCCTGTCTCCGGAAGATCTTATCAATGATCCTGATTTGTTGCCTCTACTGGACAATCGCCCTTCTTTTTGGACAAGAATGACGTGGAGGCTAGCAGTGACCCAGCAACGATGACTCGGGGAAAACTCCACCCTGTAGTCAGCAACAGCAACAGGTAGCAGCAAGTACTATAAAATCAAAGACGAAATCAGAAGCCCAAGAAAAATTTGGCTAGAGAAGAGTAGAGATAGAAAAAGTTGATCTGTCTTGGAAAGGAAAGTTCAAGGTATCTTGGAGACTTCACTGAAATACTTAAAAAAATTCTTTGAAAATGAACTTCTTGAGCTGATAATTGAAGAAAATAACGTCGTTGCTTTTCAAACTGAGGGGTGCAACCTCTGCCTCACTGTCGAAGTGCTGAAAGTTTTCATAAGCATTATTTTATTATTGGGGATGATACAAGTTCCCTATTATCAAATGCATTGGGAAGCAGCTACCAGATACCCTATTATTGCCAAAGAGATGGGCCGAGAAAAACTTGACAAGATCAAACGTTTTCTTCATTTTAACAACAACGAAAAAGCTAAGAAACCTGGAGAACAAGGATTTGACAAGCTATACAAGATTCGACCCGTCCTGGGTCATATCCGTTCCAAAATTCTCGAAGTCAGCCCCGAAGAACACCATTCAATTGACGAGCAACTGATTCCTTTCAAGGGAGGAAGCAACTTGAGACAATATCTCGCAATAAAACCGACGAAGCGGGGAATAAAAGTGTTTACAAGAGCTGGTGTCAGGTTTTGTACTTGATTTTGAAGTTTATCAAGGCAAGGGAACTCTTGTTGAAGATGACATAGAGCCAGATCTTGGAGTTGGAGGCAACATAGTTTTACGTCTGGTGAGCACCTTAACAGAGAAAATGAACTACAAGAGTCACAACTTGTTTTCGAGCTTGAAATTGAAACTAATGAGTTCGCTAAAAATTAAAGGATTCCTTGTAATGGTACGTTAAAAAAAAAGCGCGATTGAAGGGCTGCCCGTTCCTCACAGATGGTGAAAGGAAAAAACAAGAGAGAGGAACTTCCGATTACAGAACTGACATTCTTTCTAGAGTAATTGTAGTGAAATGGTCGCATAACAACACGGTTTGCATGGCTTTGACATATGCAGGAATCACGCCACAGAATACGTGCAAACGCTGGGACGCTAAGGATAAATCCAGGGTTGAAGCTTCAAGCCCAGCAATTGTTTATGAGTACAACCGTCATATGGGTGGCTGGTGGAGATGTGCCGAACTCATCTTCTGACACGAAAATGTTATATGAGAATCTTCTGCTGGCTTATTGACACAGCAGGCTGCAATAGTTGGCTTCTTTTCAGGTCAGACGTCAAAGCGCTCACTTCAAGGACAGACGAACAGATGATCTTGAGAGCTTTCAGGTCTGAAGTTGCAGAAGGGTTGTATGCCTCGACTCATGTGATGCCCCAATGTTAACGTGGTAGACCATCTAAAGGTGTCGAAGAAAGTCCCAGCCCCCTTCGAAGTTGCAATCGAATCCAACCGGCAATATCTGCCCAAGCCAATGGACTTGATTAATGATCAAAAAGGGCTGAGAAGCAGAGCCGCTGCAATGATTGCAAATCAGGATATACCACTTTTGACGTTAACCTTGATGATTCGTTCTATATTATAACAAAAAAAAAGTTGTAAGGAAAAGAGGAAGGAGAGAACTGTCACCAGTCATGAGACAGATGAAAGTTGTTGTCCCTATTTATAATGAACTATTCCGATCTTTTATGTAGCTCCTACTAGATTGGAGCTACCACTGCAACTCCAACTAATGCTACAACCAAGATCTTGTATACGAATGCATTTCGCAAAAAATTGATTTAATATACTATTTTCTTATTAAATAAAAAAGACTGTAGATGCGGCAATTTCCTTTAAAATGACCCATTAAACGACTCTCTATGATATTCCAGTACTCCGCTAGCCACAGAGGAAAAAAAAACGAAAAAAAAAAAATGCTTTCGATGCAGAATATCGTGGTTTCATCTACTTGTTTTTCAAGCCAATAGATTTTCCTTGTTGTTCGGGCCGAGGGACTGCAGGTTTCCTTTTTTTTTTGTGACAAGGCGGTTATAATGATGTATTTTGTGTTTCGATCTGACACCGTTTCTAGGAGTTTTGGGCGATTGTTTTTGTTACTATGGGACATATTCGCCTCTTACTAGGTTGAAGATACCGCTGCAACGACGATCCAGTTACTTAACAAGGCCATCGACTGTAGTTTTCGTGACATTACATATGACACATGATTTGACATCATACCACTGTCAAAGCTTGTCAAAATAAATGAGAAAAAAGTCCAGTTAATGTCGAACAACATTAGATGGATCTCTAGGTGATTAAACACTAGTAGAAGAAAAACATTGGAAACTGATTACAGTTTCAAGGACGGTTGTTGTGAAGCTACTGGGATAATGCAATGGATTAAAAAAATATGTAAGTAGCCAATATTATCAGCTAGTTACAGAAAACAGTGTAATGCATCCAAGATACAGACAAGTTTTTTTTTTTTTTTTTTTTTTTTTTTTTTTTTTTTTTTTTTTTTTTTTTAATGCATAATCTACACTTTAATTGGAAAAATTCCAAAACTATCAGAAGCTTAAAATATTTGAGCAATTCAATAATTGTAACCAAGCAAAACAACTATGAAAAAATTGCAAATGGTACTATTATGACCCTAAAAAAACTACCTAATTTTGGAAATAGCACATTTAAAACTTTAAATCGTTTCAAAATAGTTCTGATAACAAATGGTAACAAGGGACCGATGGCACCAGCCAGGCATATTTTCATCTTTGTTGTTTCTGCTTGGCTTGCCCTTTTACATGGCAAGAAGTCAATATGTTTATTCGCCATTGTAGCAACAATAGTCCCTCGCAGGATACTCTGCTTGTCCACTTTACACGTAGTATTATTTTGAAGGGGATATGGGGGCAAGAATCGACAAGAGAGCTCTGATAACTGATAATTTTGGAAGTTACAGATGATTTGATTCCTTTGAGAGAACTTGACAGAGACAAAATCAAAGAAATTGGTTTTTATACGGAGTTAGTAATTTGGTTTCAGCTTGTTAGTTTTTCAGAAGTAGTTTCCAGTTAAAAAGTTGCCTTAATACAGTTGAAAAATACGATTTGCTTAGGCACCTTCGGTAAATTCCAGCAAGTTGTAAAAGTGATAAAAGTTTTCTTTATAGCCTTTTTTTTACTTAAACCTTTTTCAGACAGAAAGATTTGCAGCAAGAAGCATCGTCAATTACATCAAAGAGCAGTTCTAGTTTCAACGATGTTTTTTCCTTTTTTTAGTTTATTTTTTCGTCATCATCCAAAATTTTTGGAACCTCTTTTGCAGGTGTTGCTGCTCTTCGGCAAAAACAAAAACCAACAAAAAAAACTAAACAATTTCCATGGCTGTTACCGTTGAAAAATAATTTGAAATATCTCCTATCTCTCCAACAGAAGATCAAAATTGCTAAATCTGGCAACTGAATTCCTGCAACAAGCGAGTATTGTTTCTGTGCGAACATATGTCTAAATCTGAGGTACAAAAGCACATCTTCTAAGTTGAACAAATAGTCATAGTGCTTAACCTGTTTGTGGCCCGTTTTCTTTGTAAACTTTTATGAAATGAAACAGGTGATTACTTTTGGGTTTGGTTCATATAGCCTTTTTTAAGAGGTTGCGCCTACTAAGTCACTGACAGGAACATGAGATACATTCCAGATGCTGATTATTACTAATTGTAACTAATTATATGCTATTACCTTCATTCTAAAATTATTATTCTAACATTATATGCGTTTAATAAGCAAAACACAAACAATTTATTTTTGTATTTAATTATAATACTAAAAATCGACCATAATTATTTTTTGTATCTTGTGTATTGGAGAAAAAAAAAAAAAAAAAAAAAAAAATCACACAAAAGTACTTGTCCAATAAGGGAGTCATACTTACTCTTACCATTTACCCGTCCCATTTAAACATTTTTGCCTCTCAATTACTCGGACTATCTGTCTTGGCTTTTTTCTACAATTAGCCATGTCTTGATGCCTACTGCAAAATAGTTGATTTTCAATTCAATTTATCAATCACCCCATATAATTGTTTTCTGAAACGCACCCAAAAAGAAGGTAGTGCAAAAATTTTGTAACAAGGCAAAGTACCCGTTACATACATGTTATCTTTTTACCATCACTGTTTTTGTAGCTATACAAAAAAAAAAGTACATAAAATGTACATAAAGAACGAAGCTGCAGTTATTGACAAAACATGAAAATAAAATATTATTACAAGTTACAAATAAAATTAGAAATAAAATTTTTCTTTTATTTTACAAAACAAAATTACATTTTATTTTAAGTATTAATTTTTGTCAATTAAGAGAGCATGTAGATATAGCATTTTCTTTTCAAATTTACCCTTAAACAGCTCTCTATGTCGTTCCAGTGCCCCACTAGAGAATGAAATTAACATGGATGTTCGTTTTACGTGTCAACACTTTATTTTGTTTTGAGTTTCACTTTTATCAGAAAATATTTGTTATACAAGAAAAAGAAAAAGAGCAAAATTGACGAAAAGGGGGATGGGAGGAGGGGTCACAAGCACCACCAGGAAAGCTTCTTCCGTTTAGCTTGATCTCTTACACCATTATATTTATAAGCGTTTTTATGAATTACCAACTTTAGCTATTAAGGAGAATTGACCTGTCATCCTTTTATATTGGTACATATAATCATTGCAACTCACGTCATCATATAAATTTGCTATTATGTCATTTATGGTTGTAACCTACGATTATGTCATTCATTATCTTGTGTATGAAGATGCAATTTTTTAACTAAAACATTTATAGCATTTAAAACATTAGTTACAACATCATGGTTTGGTCCTTATAAAAGCAAGTAGATATAGGTATTTTCTTTCAAATGAACAGCTCTCTCTGATGTTCCAGTGCTATGCTAGCAGTCATGAAGGCCAAAAAGGGGCAGTGGTTCCTACTTTACTAAGTTGCAACTGTCGCTGCAGCCATAATGACCCTTTGAGGGCTTTTAAGGGAGGGCTGAAATGTCATAACACTTTTTCAGATGTTATGTTTATATCTTTAAGGGAGGATTTGTTAAAAAAATTACTGCTCCTGTGAAACTGAAATCTCTTCAAATTTTTCTCCAACAATTTTTCAACGAAGAAGTCTACTACACTGCTTTTGTCGTCTCAGAAGCTTTTTGGCTGGTTGATGGAAATGCACACCTGGAAACAAGAGTTTCGAAACGTCATGCAAAATATAAAAGAAAGAAGAGGACAGCCTTGGTATAGTCCCTTTGTTTCATTTACAATGGAATTGGAATATTTTCATCCTCTCATATTAAGCTCCACTTTGTGTTTTAATTACTGTTTTGTTAATTTAAATGTTTTTTTTCGTCTTTTTATTCATTTATGCACCGTTCTTTCTATGTTTACTGTAAAAAAAAGTGTCAAAATAAATAAAACTGGAAATTAGGAAAGAAATCGTAGAAAATTTGGGATCTCGGCGGAAAGGAGGGTGGCAGGCTGTAGTCATCCCACAGATCCTCCTTCCCCTTTGCATGCTTAGGCTAGGCACAGCACTATAATAAAAGAAACTTACATGGTCGGGAAATAGAGGCCGAGAAGACGGGCTGAGAGAGGTTCTAAAACCCAAACCTCCATGACCTCGAACTGGAGTTGAACTAGCCAAAATTTCACTACCTGGTTCACCTTCAAATGTGTCTTCTGCAATCGGAGAGTTGCAGGATGACGATTCGATTTTCCCAACAGCATTAATAGCTATAAAATTTTAAACCTTGTTATTTCACCGGATATTCAGATCTTAAAACAGTCCTCATGAAGAAGATGAATTAATTCTAGACCCAGAAAAGAAACAACATGGAAATTCGTTCTCACATTTCACCTCATTTAGCAGAAATCTAACAACCATTCGAGTAAATGCCCTGATTAAAAAAACGGGTGATCCCTTCTCCAAACACAGGCATGACTAAGAAACTCTCACAGGCACGACTAGGACACTTACCTTTACTTCTCGCAAGGCTTCCGACCGCCTTTTTAGGCAGATGTACAAAAGAAAAGAATTAAGACACCCTTTTCTCCCTTCAGAGGTAGGTTCGAGTTCCGATAAATCTTTCTGAACGAGATCCGATAAATTATTCTGGTATAATATTGTGATGTATACATAGGCGCAGCGTTACCTAGCATTTTACTGTGGTAAGACCCCAAAAAAACCGTCGGCTAGCCTTCAAAGCTAGCACCAAAAATTCCAATATTGGCACAGCCTCCCAAAATATTATGATACGGAGAAGGAGGCTGAAACGAGGTTTAGGAGACTTCCAGTCCCTAGTTGGTGGTTTACTACACAAGAAGAATAGTGACCTTAACTAAAGTCCCTTAACTAAACAACAATAAATTTTTAGACTTTAGAGGTTGTGCCTTTGGGCTGTAATAGTAATTATTGCTCTTGGAGCAGGACCAGACGTTTTTTTCCACTCATCTGGCTTCAGAAAACCAGATGCTGCAGTGAAATTTGCTTAACCACAGGTTCTCCAGACCAACGGTATAATCACGTAATAATCATTGGAGGAGTATAATTGCCAAGTATCCGCAACACCTGGCCCAGTCACGCGAGGTTTACGGTGACAAAAGCCAATATTTTTCCGGAATGCTTTTACAGTCAAGAGTCCAGTTGGCTTTCGATCGTCACAAGAGAGGATGCTTTGGTTTGTTTCATGGCAGGAGGATTGAGTTGACACTTAAAAAAAAAAACGTTTTTAAGGATGGGGGGTGGGGTGTAAGGAGACTTTTAATTCATTACTAGGAGGACATGGGCAAAATAATTTTTACAATTTCCACAAAGAGTATATGCAATCTTTTTTTCATGCTTTTGATTTAGCAGGCTTCTCTGCTAGTTGGAGGATATTCTGCAACGAGCAGACAGCTACAGCATTAAACAGTGTCCATGCTGTGACACCTTGTTTTAGAAGAAAGGTAATTTTTCTCATCTGAGGATAATTTCCCCCTAAAGTAATAGTAAATTTCGTTTTAGGGGACTGTTAACCCCACTTCAAACACCCAAAGCCAACGATAAGGCTTCCTGCCAATTTAAATAGTTACTGAAAAAAGTGAGGATGAAGGTATTTGTTATCGGAGCAGTCTCAAATCTCAGTGAACAGAGCACTTTGCGCTTTAAAAAAGCGATTTGTACTTCGAGTAGTGCTTTTTTATTTGTCATAACGTCAATAAAAAAATAATATTCCAGGGCTAATAAAGATGTTTAATAAAAACTCTATATAAGGCTAGCTTGCCCTTCGTGCTTGGCAGTAAAGGATATGTGTTTTTCAGCGGATCAAGGCGTTTTCCCCCTGGATTATTCCCATTTTCCCGAAACACATCTGATGAAAACTTTAACACAGCCATTTTGTTTAAAATAGTGAAAAGGTCAAATAGCCATGCTTCAGGGTTTGACAACCCCTTCCAACCCCTTTGGGATGGGCTGTAAACTATGCAAGTTTCCCATTGTTAAGATATAAAGTTTTGATGGGAAGGGTGGCCGTATAAACTTTTAGGGGAAACAGATGCCATGCCTCAAAGGGTGTATTTTAATGTCAAAACTTCCTATTCCTCACTGACCCTTCAGGTATATATAAAATTAATTCTAAAGAAGGGGGAGGGGGGGGGGGGGTTCAGAGTGGACTTAGAAATTGATATTTAGTCCTGATTTCTGGGAATATTTCTTGTCTACGCTGTTGAAAGCAAAGAGTAGCATTAAACCCCAAAATTAGCAGAATTTGTTCCGTATAGGAGGGGAGCTCCCCCTTCATCATCACCAACCTCTCCTTATGGTCATAGAAACTTTGAAGGATGCCCGTTCGATCGAAAATTGAAAGCTCTAGTCCTTTTTTATAAGTCGAAAGTGATTGGAAACTAACCAACCCCTGTCCTAAAGCTATTTCCGATATTTGGGCCTTTTGTTACCCCTTAGGACATCTGATGATACTCCTTAGGACATTTTAAGGGACCTATTTTGTACTTTCTCTGTGGCTGCTCAATTTTGCGTGTGGGTGAATTTTCCATTAGGGGGAGGAATTATCCGGGGGGAAATGTTTCACGGGAGTAATTTTCCAGGGCAGAATTTTCCGGGGGAGGGGATTTCTGAGGGGAAAATTTTCCGAAGGAGAAAACACTGACTCCCGTTTTCAACAGTGTGGCTTTTTTGTCAAAGAGCCAACAACAATGAAGGGATTATGAATCCCTTCAACAATGAAGGGATACACACCAGATTACAAGAAAGAAATAATATTTCTTGTAACAAAGAGCAGCTACATTTCTGACTTTCAAAAGACTTAAAAGAGAACTTTTTGTTTTGTTTCAGCTTTTCCTTTTGATTCTATTTCGTTCGAAAATTGATGCCTACTTTTAAATTAGACATTGGCAATTTTTGAAGCATTATTTTGAATTGGCAAATCAGTAAATGATTTAACAACTATCTTTCTACACATTTGAAACAAAGGGTTTAAAGAAATTACTACGTAAATGATGTTCTATTCTTTAGAAAGTGTAGGGAAATGGTAGTCCTATTCTTATTTCTGGCAATTTGTGTTTATTGATTCATAATAATTCCTGTCCATTTTAGTTTCAATTACTACATGACTTCATTTTCGTCTTCGAGCTCTTACAATATGGCTCTTCAATTTTCTCCGAGAAACTTATTTTGGAAAATGTTTTATTAATTTGCTTCGTTTGTGTTCTAATAGACATAGTTTTCATTGGATAATTGTTGGACAATTCGTTAAGTTTTATTTTTTTCAGTTTTTCTGCTTAAACACTAAACATTTGAATAGCAATTAAAATTTCTGACAACATTTGAATATTCAGTCAAAACGTTCGATAAGTCGTAAGTTTGTGCAGTAGCATTAGAACAATGTTTTTCTATATAATTTGGGTTGGATGTGGAGGGGGATTTTAATTAATACGAATTGAGCATCTGCGTAATTCTTTTATAGGGGTGAAGCCATCTTGGCCCCCAGCCTGTAGATAGGCTTGAATGTACTCGTATCTTAACCCACCATTTTGTTACAAGAATCTTTTCAAGGTCTATTTTGTTGAAACTGTTTGTTTATTGATTGTAGGCAAAATCATTATTGATTTCATGGCCAGTAGAAGAATATTAAGAGCTTTGTAAATTAGTCTTTTATATTTTGCAGGTAACACGAATCGACAGAACGTAATTCTTTCCGAAAATTTTTTCTTCATTAAAGTTCTCTTAGTCCTGTCTAAATTTGACTTCAAAGGAATTGGGATAACACCATCAGTGACTTTCCTAACGAGCATTTGGACAAAAAAAAAAGAAAAGTTTTTTGGTCTTTTTGAGTTCCATTTGGCCCAACACTTTTTTGTATTAGACTCCCATGGCGGCGACAGAACTTCGGTCTTTGCAAATGTCCTATATAGAATGAAGGACAAAGAAATCAAGAAGTCGGCAAAAGCTGACAAGCGGAGGTGTGTAGAAGAGAAGGACAGACTAGCAGAGGAAGCAGCTAGAAAAGGAGACTCCAAAGCAGTTTACAGGCTCACAAATGAAATGATAGGAAAGCTTCCCAGCAGATCCAGCCAAGTCAAAGATGAGAGCGGAAATGTTCTCACCGAAACTGAGAAAATGGACGAGAGATGGGTATCCCACTTTGAAAAGGTTTTAAATAGACCGAGACCAACTGACCGAGAAAGCATCCCTTCTACGCCCTTTCTTAACCTTAAGTTTGACGAAAAACCCCCAACATCTGCGGAAATACTTGTTGCAGTGAAGAAAGTCAAGAATGGAAGATCACCTGGTGAAGACTGCATAACTTCGGAAATTATCAAGGCATCAATGAGGACATGCCTCTCAGTGTGGATAACACTGATTGCAACAGTCTGGCAGTTTGAAAAGGTCCCTGGCGACTGGACCAAAGGGATAATTGTTGAGATATTTAAGAAAGGTGATGCTCTCAACTGCGACAACTGGCGAGGTATAGACCTAATATCAGTACCAAGTAAGGTTGTAGCGCTTGTAATACTCGAACGACTGAAAAAAGCAGTTGATCCGTATCTGAGAGAAGAGCAACATGGCTTTCGGACAGGTAGATCTTGTTCAGATCTCATATTCACGCTCAGGACTTCGATAGAAGAAGCAAATGAGTGGTCCAACAAAGTATACATGCTCTTCATTGATTTTGAAAAGGCCTTCGATTCCGTGGACCGTGAAACACTCTGGGAAATTCTACAGCATTATGGTGTCCCCAAGAAAATAATAAGTTTGATCATGGCCTTTTATGAAAATACGGAATGTTGCATAAAGACAGAGAATGGAACAACTAGCTACTTCAAAATTATGTCAGGAGTGCGACAGGGATGCGTATTATCACCCTTTTTATTTGTAATTTTAATGGATTATGTTTTGAGAGAAGCGGCTGGCTTCGGAATAACAGTCGGAAATAAAATCCTCTCGGACCTTAACTTTGCAGATGATATGGCACTTCTGGAAATGACAAAGCAGCGACTCCAGGAGCTCCTTAATAAAGTGAGCGTTAAAGTGGAGAAAGTTGGCCTAAACATCAACATAGACAAGACTAAATCAATGGCAACATCAGGCTCGCCAGTCGAGCTCCTGCACAAAAATCGTAGAGTCGAACAAGTCCATGAATTTAAATACCTTGGAAGCTGGGTCGATTACACAGGAAAAGTGCAAAATGACGTCAAGAGAAGAATTGGCATGGCAAACGCTGCTTTCAACAAACTTAAGCCAGTATGGAAATCAAAGAAATACTCACTTGCACTAAAGCTGCGACTTCTTAATAGCAACGTTTTGTCCGTGCTATCGTATGCCAGTGAGTGCTGGAAACTAGATGTTGGGACAGAGAAAAGACTCACAGCTTTCGAAAATATGTGCTTGAGACGCGTACTGAAAATCGGTTGGCGTCAAAGAGTCAGCAACATTGAGGTCCGCAGAAGAACTGGCCATCCGCTTATTACTGAAGTGATTAAGAAGAAGAGATGGAGCTATCTTGGCCACGTCCTTCGGATGGTGGACTCAAGAATCCCGAACCAGGTTCAACATTGGTAGCCGCCTGGACGTCGACAGAGGGGAAGACCGAGAAACATGCTCAGACACCCATACGATCATGATCTGCACAGTGCTCACACATCACTACAACCCCAGTGGGAGGATGTACTTGCCGCAGCGCCAATACGTAACGTTTACCGAGGCTTCGTCGATGCCCTATGCGCCCCAGATGGCTCAGGAGGACTCCCTAAGTTCTAAGTAACTATGTTCCCCATGGCATACTGACTTAAGTTGGTAAATTTCAAAGATGAGCAAGGCTAAAAAGTCTGACAACCCGTTTCCAGCCCCCAAACATCTTTGACTTACGCTGGTAAATAAAAAAAAGAAGCTATTCCAGCTCCAATTTTTGGGGAGCTGTTTAAAATAACAAAAAAAAAACTTGCATGTTTGTTTCAAAATGCATTGATGATTGCTTTTTTTTTAATTTCTCGTAAGATTCTTATGAATTTTCTTTCTATTGATATTGGTAAAATTTTATTAAAGCATTTTATTATATATTTATAAGGCAAGAAAATGTATAAAACGAATGGAACATTCGAAAAGAAAATCTAAAAGGAAGAAGCTTTATTTTCAATTCAAGTTGTTTGAAGAATGGTTCTGTTTAACAGATACTTTGTAATGGTAAAACTATTCTTTTAGAACAATCAGAGTTCAAAGTAATCTAATATTTTCGTTTTTATCATTCAGATTGCTTATCTGATACGAAATATCAAATAAGTAAAGATAAAATATAATCTTATGTATTGCCAAAAGTAAAGGATTTGAAAATGAGAGACCATACCTTCCAAAAACTGCTCAAGATTTCTTGGCACGACTTTGACTTCCGGTACTGACTCAGAAGGCTCTTCCACTCGCATTACCTTTAATTCAGAAAACTGATTTTCAAGGAATCTATAAATAAATAAATGAAATCAAAAGCAAGAACTGTATAAATTGCCTTGATGTTTATGATGTATTTTCTTTAGTACTTATCTTACCCTGCTATAATAACTCACAAAAACACAAAAAAGAATTAAAAGAAATAGAAATATAAATTCTAAAGGACATTCTTAACCATATATTCTACCTTACTTTGGATATTAGGAAGAATATCCCAGAATCCCTTCTTCTTCTTTATACATCTTACTTTCCCTTTAGCTGCTCAATTTTACGAGTGGCTGCTCAATTTTACTACTTTCCACGGGGCAATTATCCGAGGGAGCGTCGGAGGTTTTCCGGTGGGGAATTAGCCGGACCATCAATAGGCATAATTTTAATAAAAAACTTATTTATCAAAATCTTTAATTGACTAGTTTCAACATCAAACATTTAGCAGCAGCAAAGAGGAAATAAGAAGCGAGTGTATTAATAGCAATCAAAACTCTAAAAATAGGGTTTTGATAACAATACGTACATTAAATCACTACACTTTTATGATGATTCGAATTATAAAGAATTCATTTACGTTTAGAATTACCCACTAAAGGTGAATGAAAGTTATATTGCCAAATTCAGAATATATGAGAACCTGACTGCATGGGTTTCAAAACCCCAATCTACAAAATCCCGAAAATTTGTATTTTTCCTGAGAAGGATGACCACAGATGCATATCTGTAGCTTCTTTCTCCTTGGGTATCAAATCAATGGTCCTAAATCTCAGGCGTTGGTGCGTGAAGCCTTAAATAGAAAGAGGGGACTGGATGGGTATAATTTGCTATAAAAAGATTTGCTTTAAAACAGTATCCTTTGAAAACCATGGGAATGATACACCTAAAATAAATTTTTGATAAGAGTAAATTCTTAGTAAAAATTCGACAGTAATTAATCGAAATAAAACACGAATGCAAACCTTAAAGCCACTATCAAAGGGTTCGTGGTAACGAACTGTAAACAAGGAGCGACCTGATAGTAGCTCAATAGTAACCAAAAATCTATAAAACGGAATTTTGATGCCAATAGATACATCAAAAGAATTGGCTTATTATGCTGATTTTAAATATATAAGTTTAATTAAGTTTAGTCTTAACCATTAAATGCTACGAGCCTGAGAAAATTTGCCCGATTTTCCAAAAAAGGGGGAAGGACCCCCTAAAAATCATAGAATCTTAATGAAAATCACACCATCAGATTCAGTGTATAAAAAAACCTTACTGTAGAAGTTTCAAGCTCCTATCTGCAAAAATATGGAATTTTGTATGTTTTGCCAGAAGAAAGGTCACGAATGCGTGTTTTTTAAAATTATTTATTCATTTTTTTTTATCAATCCAGTGGTCCTAGAATATCGTGAGAGGGGTCATTCGAAATGAAATTAAAAGTTCTAGTGCGCTTTTTAAGTGAGCAAAAAGATTGGAGGGCAATTAGGCCCCCTCATCCACCCCTTTTTTCCCAAAATCGTCCGATCAAAATTTTGAGATAGCCATTTTGTTCATAATAGTTGAAAAGCCCAATAACTATGCCTTCGGATATACCATTACCCCCCCCCCCCCACAGACCCAGGGGAATGGTCTTTAAGTAATAAAATTTGCCCATTGCTTACATATAGTATTTGCTATTGGGAATTATGCATACATTTTTGGGTGGGGGTGACGAATTTTCTGCTGGGGGTTTTTACACGGGGGGATTTCCAATAGGGAGGGAAGTTCCCAGGAGGTGAACTAGTCAGGGGAAATCGTACACTTGGGAAGTTTACAAGGATTCCTACACAAAATTCTTTTTAAATGCCTTTCTTTCTCTTTTCCGTCTCAATTTTACGCATGGAGTTGTTAAGGGTAATTGTCTGGGACAAATTCTCTCCGGGATTGAATTGTCTAGATGATATTTCCGTGGGGAGGGATTTCTCCATGGAGGTGGGGCCAGATTTTCTAGCATTTAAAAAAAAAAGAAGTTTTTTCAACTGAAACTAAGGAGACAAATTAGAACTTAAAACGAACAGAAATTATTACGTATATGAAGGGAATTGTCCATCCTAAACACCTCGCTCTTTACGCTAAAGTTTGAATTTTGTCCCAATTCTTTAAGAACGACTCCTGAAACACACTTGACTGAAGTCCCGTCCGACCTTTGTGGCTGTGTTGGGGCTTCTTCTCTTCTGAGCAAATGATGGATGTGGCCACGGTAATTCGATCTGTATGGCGCTAGACGAAATAGCTGAGGGAGGTTATGGGCCGGCAAATTGTCGGTCCATCTCTTACGAGGTCGGCCTCTGGGGCGCTACCGTGAACCCGTCCTTCGAATGTGATTTTCGGAAGCTGGTTGGCCGACATTCGCTGGATATGGCCAAACCAGCGGAGTTGTTGGCTTCTGACCCGGTCCATGATGGTGCGGGGACAATGGAGTAGTTTTCGGAGGTCTTCATTTGAGATTCGGTCAATTTAGGTGATCCCCGCAATGCTTCTGAGCCATTTCGTTTCAAAAGCGGAGATTCTTCGCTCATCATCAGCCTTTATTAACCAAGTTTCACTTGAGTATAAAGCGATTGGGATTTTGAGAGAGTTTAAGAGTCGCACCTTCAGAGAAGTTGACAGAGTCTTGGTTTTCCCGATTGGCAAGAGGTTCTTGAAGTTGGCGCTTGCCAGGCCAAGTCTTCGTTTGATCAAATTTGAGCAGTCGTTATCAGAAGTTAGGAGGCTCCCTAGGTAGACGAAGGAGTCAACATTTTCTACTGGCTCTCCTTTTATTGTTAGCTGCACGTTTCTTGAAGCAGGGTCTCCAGACACCCGCATAACCTTGGTTTTGGCTGTATTAACGACCATCCCGAAGGCCTCGGTTGCTGACACTAGTTGGTCGGTGTCAGCTTGGAGTAGATGCTCTTGACTATTGAGTTTCCCGATGTCATCTACGTATGCCAGATTACCGATAAGCTTCCCTTCAATTTCTGCACCGTCAAAAGTTTCAGCAAATGATAGCGCTGCGTTGAGGAATAGGTTAAAGAGGTTGAATGACAAGAGGCAACCTTGAACGTCCGCTGATGTCAGAAACTCCTCTGCCAATCCCTCGGGCGTCTGGACTTGGCTGACGAAATGTGAATACATGTTTCTTATCAGGATTACTATGTTTTCAGGGGCTCCACAGTGTAGCAGGATGTGCCATAATCCATCTCGCCATATCAAATCAAAAGCCTGCTTGAAATCAATGAAGAGTAGTAGCAGCTCTTTTACAAAACTCGATATACTTCTCCATCATTTGCCGAGTGGAGAAAATCTGGTCTATGGTAGAGCGGTCTTTTCGAAAGCCTGCTTGGTATTCCTCTAAGATATGGTTTGTCAGAGATTTCAGACGGTCAAGGAGTATTTTTGTAAGAATCTTCGCCGGTTGGCTAGTTAAACTTATTGGTCTGTAGTTGTTACAGTCGCCCTTTTCCCCCTTTTTAAAAAGGGGGACGATGGTGGCTTTCGCCCAAGATCAGGGGAAGTGGCCCGTTTCCCAGACACTTGTTATGACCTTGTGATAGATATTGACCAGTTCTTCTGGGCCTTCAGTTTTTCGCTGAAGTGATCCTTCCATCGTTCTCGTCTTCCCTCGGAGTCCGTGATTGGGAGCCCGTGTTTATCTAACAGTGTAGGAGCGGCCAAGGACTTCTTTTTTGACAGTTCACGGACTTTCTTGTACATGAAGTGGCTATTACCTTTTTGAAAGGCTTCTTCACACTCACGACATTTGTCATTGACGTAGTGTCGTAGAGCTTGCCGGATTTTCTTTTCTACTAGGCGCTTCAGCCTCTTGTACTCGTCCTTGCTTTGTCGATCTACCTTGTTAGCATGGGCGCGCTTCTGCACACATAGATCAATAATTTCGGGGGTGATCCACGGTTTATCCGAATGGGTCTGAATTCCCAGGATTTCACTAGCAGTTTCTCTGATGATGGATGCGCTTTCGTCGACCAATCGGTCAATTTCTTCTGCTGTTGGAGCTTCCATGGGTTGAATTCTCGACAACTTGGTTGATAGTGCTGTTCCATACATGTTTCTTGTTTCTATGCTTTTCAGCAGGTCGACACGATATCTTGGTAAGCTTTTCTTAGGCTGTTGGGGCTTCCGAATCCGCAAACGGAGCTCAGACATGACTAGAACGTGGTCCGAGTCGAAGACATCACCGGCTATGGAGACTGTGTTCAGTACTGATGATTTCCATCGCTTGCAGACAAATATGTAATCAATCATGTTTGCAGTGCGGCCGTCAGGTGATCTCCAAGTAACTTTCCTTCGTTCTCTATGACGGAACATGGTGTTCGTTATGAAAAATTCGTGATCCCGACAAAAGTCGTTGAGCATTTCACCCCTGTGGTTCTGCCGCCCATGCCCGAACTTGCCCATGACGTCTTCAAGTCCATTATTTGAGTGTCCGACAATGGCGTTGAAGTCCCAATCACGAACAGAACATCTTTCTTGGGAGCAGTGTCAACGGTGTGTTGGAGTTGGCTGTAAAATTCTTCGGCTTCTTGGTCACTCTGGGGCGAGTCTGGAGCGTAAACTTGGATTATGGTCATGTTGGCAATGGAGCCGTTCAGACGAATGGTGATAATACGTTCAGAGACAGGATGGACGGCAAGAAGAGACTGTTTGGCTCGCTTGGAGAGTAGGAAACCGACACCTTGGCGGTGAACTCGATCACTTCTTCCAGACGTGATGTCGTTTATTCTTTCTATTCCTGTGGAGGGATGGTGAGTCTCAGATAGTCCAACGATGTCCTAGCGGTAACGGTTCATCTCATTAAGGACTAGTTCCCTGTTTCCTGGTTTGGCTAATGTGCGTATGTTTAGCGTTCCTAGTGAGAGATATGTTTTTGGGGTTAGGATAAACAAAGTCTTCTCCGACTGGAGAGTCGTCAAATCAGATAAATGATCGTCGGCTGCCCCGGACGCGGTAACAAAATCATTTTCATTACCATCATTATCAACAATATCATTCTCGCAATTTCTAATTCTTGGTCTCATACCGTCGGTTACCCCGGACGCGGTAGCACGAGTTCTTACCTTCTTATTCGCCATTTTCATCATTTATATCTAAGAGAAGGAGTTTCATGGCTAATTTGTCGGGATAGCGGTAAGCCACTCATCTCTACCCTTAGCAGAGGCCATTTTCCATGCAGCTGGATCGTCTGCCCTTCACAATTGTCCCTCTAGGAAGGGATTCTCCTGTTCGGTGGTCTGCGATACCGAGCAATTTTTCCCATTGCTGGGGGAAGGTGTGTAATCGCCGGGACATGTCCACACGCCAGTGGGCCCTACATGGTATACATCCGTGGGGCCTTCCTCCTCCTCCGCCTGTATTTCAGACCCACGGGCGAGGGTGCCCCAGTTTCAATTATAGAACCCCAAGAACTAGGTCCCCCCCTAGGTCCACACCTTCTATGAAGGTACCGTACATATCTGTAAGACGTTCCCCTATCCGCCACCTGGGGACGCGCTGAGTGGCCTGGGGGAGGCTCCCTACTACGAATATGACTCAGAAGGACTCAGTAGGACTCAGATATGACTCAGTAGAACTCAGAAACACAAGGGCCATTTAATTAGAACAATAAGAAGCTTTTTTTAAAGTACAAAAAAATTTACCGTAAACAGCGAGGTGTTGAGGAGGGGGCAATCCCCTTCATATACATAATAATTTCTGCTCCTTACTTTCAGTTGAAAAAACTAGTTTTTTTTACATTTAATCTACATACAATGACATTTCCTATTTTTCTAGAGGATGACAGTAACACATAAGTGGCGGGTTTTCCCCAAGGGTGATCGTACTGAACCAGTTGTCGTTAATTATTATAAGAGGGTTCATTTGAATGAAATTTTAAAGATCTAGTGCCCTTTTTATGTACCTAAAGAGATTATGCGACAGAAAATGTCAGTTTCTTCCATTTTGGCTCGCGAAACTTCAATTCGGCCCGAAAACGGCCAAAATATTATCAAGAAAATTTTCTAATACCCACTGAAAGATAATTTATAGCCTCTTACATGTCTAAAAAAAGAGTTGCTGTATACATTATCGGTGGACATGACAACTATTGAAAAGTGGTTGTGTGTCTACAATTTTAAACTAAGTTGTAAAAACTAAACCTTTATGATATCTGCTTGGTCTACAAATAATGATCCTTGGTCAGGAGTTAGACACTGGCAATGAAGTTTTCACTCGTACTAATTCCGGGAAAATAATTAGGGGTCATTTTAGATGAAGTTTTATGTTCCTCTGAGCATATTGAGTGTATCCATTCAAAGGTGGCAAAAAATATTGGTGATGTACGAAAATCAAAGCACTTTGATGTACGAAAATCAAAGCACTTTTTCCGTTGCGCATTTTAAGGCTATTTTATTTCTCGTTAGTCCACCCATATCTTCTGTATTGTTGTTACATAAGGCCGTATATTACTGAAATCTTAGGCCACTAAGTGATCAGTAAAAGTCTACAAATCCTACTTTAAACAATTTTAATTAGTTTGGCTTGTCTTTTATTGATCTTTTATAAGACTAAGTTTATTTATGATATTTTACATGGTTTAATACCCGACTGCTTTGGTAAGGTTTCAATAACCGTAGCGCAGTGTCATAGCTACAGTGTTAGAAATCAGAGTCAATTTAGGAGACCACACATGATGTCAACGTTTAGGTAATGTTCTTCCCAATGTGTAGTATAATTCCTTAGAGTGAGTGTGATATGGTTGAGAGGCCTATCTCTCATGGTAACTGTCAAATGCCTCTACTTTTATAAATAACCTAACCATCAAACAGGTTTAATGCTTTACTTTTTGGTGAACATGGCTGTATCCCATTGATGCGACCTTAACCAAAGTGAATTCGAAGCATTTCGGTTACTTTTACTTTAATTAATATTGTCTTCTTTTTAAGCTCCTTTGTACTGTCTTTTTGTTTTACATTACTTATTTTTAAAAAGACGATAATACTAATACAATTAGCGTAATCCTTTGCCCCCCCCCCTATTGTTTTCCTAGACAACCGCTTATTCAATTTTGCTCAATAACTACTTTGTATCATCATTTTTAAAAACATACAAACAACATGTGGGCATGGATGTCTAAGTTACCGCTATGGACAACGTATGCGTTAGTAGAATGATAAACAGCTATCGGATATGGCTACCCTTCTTCATCCTAGCCATGGCCTAGCTATTTCAATCTTTCTATCATTACTTTCTACATAATCTTTCTATTCAACATGTGAGTATGAATATCTAAATTGGTGCTTGGGACACTTTATGTGGTGGTAGAATGAAAAACAGCAATCAGATATAGCTACCCTTCTTCATCCATAAAACACGGCCTAGCTATCTTAATCTTTCTATCATTACTTTCTACATAATCTTTCTATTCAACATATGAGTATGAATATCTAAATTGCCGATAGGGACACTTTATGTGGTGGTAGAATGAAAAACAGCAATCAGATATAGCTACCCTTCTTCATCCATAAAACACGGCCTAGCTATCTTAATCTTTCTATCATTACTTTCTACATAATCTTTCTATTCAACTTGCGAGTATGAATATCTAAATTGCCGCTAGGGACACTTTATGTGGTGGTAGAATGAAAAACAGCAATCAGATATAGCTACCCTTCTTCATCCATAAAACACGGCCTAGCTATCTTAATCTTTCTATCATTACTTTCTAAATAATCTTTCTATTCAACTTGCGAGTATGAATATCTAAATTGCCGCTAGGGACACTTTATGTGGTGGTAGAATGAAAAACAGCAATCAGATATGGCTACCCTTCTTCATCCATAAAACATGGCCTAGCTATCTTAATCTTTCTATAATTACTTTCTACATATTCTTTCTATTCAACATGTGAAAATGAATATCTAAATTGCTGCTAGGGACACTTTATGTGGTAGTAGAATGAAAGACAGCAATCAGATATGGCTACTTTCTTCATCCATAAAACATGGCCTAGCTATCTTAATCTTTCTATCATTACTTTCTACATAATCTTTCTATTCAACTTGCGAGTATGAATATCTAAATTGCCGCTAGGGACACTTTATGTGGTGATAGAATGAAAAACAGCTATCGGATAAGGCTACTCTTCTTCATCCATAAGACATGGTCTAGCTATCTCAATTTTTCTAGCATCACAGCCTTAGAGAGCAGGATCAAATCATATTTTTCTGTATCTTATTGTTCCATATATGATCAGTAAAACGACTATACAACGGTCCAAGTTAGTGATTAATAAAGTGTTAAAGAGAGACGGTTGGAACATCTTCAGAATATGTTAAACCGTGATTGTAGGAGCGATATAATAAGAATGATTTTTTTTTGCGATGGATTGATACAAGACTAATGAATCTGACGAGTCAAGTATCTTGTCAGGAGATTTCCAGGTAAGTGAACCTGTCCATTTGATCAGTTTTCTCATTATGGAAAATAACTTGTTCACCTTGATTTATTCCTAGTCTTTTCACTAGGTTTTGGCTTTATTTATCAAATGAATTATATTTTTGAAACTTGCTTTGTATTTTTTTTAGTTGAAAAGTACACTGAAATTCATTGAAGAAAGGAATTTTTTTTCTGCTTATGAAGCTAGTTTTAATTGGTTTCTAAAAGAAAAAAAAAAACTAAATCATCATCATAATTCTGACTTGGTGAATGGATTGATACGAAACTAATGAAATTAATGAGTCAAGTATCTTGTCCTTTCATATCTATGTTTCACAGGAAAAATTGACCTTAAAAACCTAGTTTTTGCTCATTTGTATAATTATAAAAAAGAAACGCCCTTCAGTCTAGAAACCCAATAACGACAAATACATTATAGTAACAATGAAAAAAAGCAATGATATTCTATACAAGCGGGAAGAACCCTAAAGATGTAATTACTAGTGCCAGAGTTTAACAGCCCAGGTGCAATGGTATTAATAACTAAAAAAAAAAAACAACAAGAACTCACTGTTTTGAGTAAAGAGCAGTCCGATATGATGCATCCAGAACTAACTCTCCGAAGGTAACTCCATTTTTTACAGACTTATTAACAGCAAGAAGAGTTTCTCTCTTCTCCTCATACAGCTTGATATTTTCTTTACGCCACGAACTTAGGCTATCCAGAATATCCCTGCATCGACTCTTAGAAGCCTCAATAAGCTTTTCCTCAAAGACCTTACAGTCCTTTTCGGCTGCAATAACTGATTCTCCTAAAGCTTTCGCGTGAGATTCTAGCTTCTGTATACAGTTTTTGATAAATGTTTCTTTTTCAGCCATTGATTGCAGATCTAATTTCAGTTGCTCTTTACCGGCACTGTGTACAGTTTCAGCTGATTTGTGACTATGATCTTTGTGTTCTGCAAACATGCAACTAGCACAAAAAACGTCTTTACAGACCTCACAAAATATATCTAGTCCTTGGTTATTGTGTTTACTGCACACAGTTTGAAACGACGGAGGGGCCATTTCTGCGTTCATTAACGCATGCAATCCCTCAGATAAGTGGGCCTGTATATAAAAAAAAAACTGTAATCACAATCATGTTATTTAAGTCATATTGCTTCAGAAGAAACGCTGACCCTATGTTATTCTGGATAAACAAAGCATAAGAAGTTTTGAATTTTTTAATGTTCAAGATATTAAGACCTAATTACAATGGAATAAGGTAATTCAAAAAAGTACCATTCCATGGAGACCATCAGGGACATCTAGAGAGAGTGATGCTTCCTTGTTTTCTTTGGAAACAAAAATCCAATAAAAAATGTATCGAAACAGGAAGATAAGAAATGCCACATTTTCAATTCTTAATTAAATAGGTTATCAGAAGGAAAATCAAATGATAAGGGGAAACATTATCGTCAATTGGGAGGGAAACACTCCCCCAAGGCCGCACCCAGGATTGATTTTTTTTTTTTTTGGGGGGGGGGGGGTACACACAAAAATTCAAAAAACGCATAAAAAATTTGTTTATATCCGTTTTATTACGTTTTTACGAGTCAGACAAACAATTCGAGGGGGGGGGTTCAAATCCCTCTAACCCCACCCCCCTAGGTACAGCCTTGCACTCCCCCCCCTAAATTTTGAGTTGGTGAATATTACAAGTGAAAAATACCTTTTATTGGCATTTTCTTTGAAAAAAGAAAAAGACAACAAATTTAATGCCCCCCACGCGTTTTGAAATTTCATTTTGCCACTCTACCCCACACCACTGAGGGAAAATTCCTAGTTGCTAAAAATGCAACAAACAACAGATTCAAAAGCAGAGGGTGCTGCAGAAGCAGAGAGTATAGCACAATGACATCTTTGAAAATTATTCGCAGGGCTCTTTTTTTGATGGATGTAATTTTTTCTTATTCTTTGTGGGACATGTCAGGGTGCCAGACTGGACAAGCATATTCATGATGCCGCCCGACAAGTATTAGTATTAATCCTTATTATTTAGTATTAATCCTTATTTAATGAAGTATTAATCCTTAAGGATTAGGAAGGGGGGACGCTATATTTAGCTAGGAGCTTAAGGAGGGGGATAGACGCATTAGCTCTATAGATGATATTTTTAATATGGATATCCCTCTTTAAATTAGAAGAAATTATGACACCAAGCAATTTGAAGGAGGACACAGAAATTTCAGGAGGGATAAGATTAAGTAAATAGAGCGAGGAATTGAGGAAACATATTGGCATTATCACGGATTTAGAGGGGTTCATTCTTAAGTCTAAGTCCAAGGCATCATCTGAAATGTCATTGAGGAAACAAGGTAGTGGGAGATAGAAGTGGATTTGGGGTTCCCGAATTGCCTCAAGTCAGTAAGAGGTAGAATTTTTCTTCTAGCCAATCTGCAAGGTGCTTCATACCTTCTAATGTTTTGGAGAATCTCTGTTATAAATTTTCGAGGAAAAGATGGGTACACTCTTTTATAAGTTTCAAGGAGTGAATAGCTACAGTGTTGAATCAATGGCGAAAAATTCTGCTGCTTCACTTCACGTTGCTAAGGTGAAAGGATCATGGTCTAGATAAGGTCTAGTTCAAGGATCATGGAAAGGGAAATGAAATCTCTTTGTTTAAATTGATTGAGTGGAAACTTACCCATATATATCTTAAAATTAGGAGATTGGAAATTCCCTATTTTTTCACCTGCTGTTGTTTTTAGAGGAGATTAGGAATTCACTTTCTAATGAAAAAGACCATCGATTACGTAATCTTGGCACTAATCAGTGTCAAGATTACGTAATAGTAAAAATAAATGTGGGTGAAAAATCCGTAAAAAATAAGCTAAAAACATATGGCAACAAACAGCTTAAGGTGAAGCTTTCCTCGACATTGACTCACAAACCATTAAGACCAAAAAACCCATTAGCAGATTCTCCCCGGGGACTAGCCACCATCAAGAGCTACTGCGAATCGGTGGTTTCACTATGAAGTGTGATTGAAAAGACAATGAAATTGTATGTCCCAGGTATCTTAATTACCATAATTTGCACTTCGGATGGAATAAGGTCCAATGTTGGATCTGTTCTGCTCCATTGTTGAGATGGCGATTAAAACACTTTATACAAAATATAAAGAAAAAGGTTATGACTATGTTTACAGCCCATTGACACGCCTTCCGACTAGGAGTGTAATGTAATTTAAGCCCAAAGGTTTTCAGCAGGGTTTTCAACCAAAGCGAGTAACACCAGAGGGAACTCCCAAATTGCTCAAATGATATTTTCTTTGGTCTAATATTAGAGTTTTCCACGCAAGTATACAAGAAAATTTTCAGAGACTACTCTTTCCTAAAGTAAAACAAAATCTACTCTGTATACTAAAAAAATACATGATACTTTCTGATGATGCAGGTTTCATTGAAACTGAATATCTCTATCTCTGGCACAAAACAGGAGAACTTAAATGTTTTTTTTTTTTTAGATTGCTGGGAAAGAAGGTGTTGCCTTTTAGTTCTTGTCATTTATTCAGACCGTTTATCAAGCACTAAAAGTTATGGTAAGAACACCCAATCAATTTTAAACAGTTTGACCATACAAACTCAAAACGTTTATAATGGACGAGATAGGGTGATCCTTTGAAGTATCGAATCCCCTTAATGTTTGACCTTTTATATACAAAAAGCGTGTACAATATAACGATGTTTTATTTACATACTTTGATTATTCAATTTGGCAGCACTGACGAAAATAGGGCAGTGACCATAAAGCTTCATAATTTTGAGACAAAAGAAATTTTTATAGAACATGGCGGTTTTCAGATAAGATGGGCCTAGGCATGAGAAATATGCATTTATTTTCTTATCCTAGGTATTTTAGGCTTCTGATAAAGGGAAAAGACAATTGAATCTTCCAAAGGGGTGGGGGGGGGGTCTTGGTGAGAAGCGAAATCTTACTTGTGCAAATATTGCATCTTAAACTCATTTCTCTTCTAAATCATCAGGGGGGTGAGCACATTCCTACTTTATTGGCTTTACCCTAAATTGTTTTACTGTTACTACTACTAACAACTCACCGCAGCACCAAGCCGCCTGAGGCCAACACAGCTGCGCACGCTCCTCTACCCCCCCCCCAATCTATTCAAAGCCTCCCTTTTACACCCGCCAACTAAGTTCCCAATATCATGGAGTCAGAACCAAGAAAATTGAAGACGGACAGAACAATATATTCTGTCTATATTTTGGAATATAGACGGAACATTCTAATTTCCCTTCTTTTCTTCATTCTTTGTTCTACTCTCTTTGGCAGTTCAATTTTACATATGGAGGGAATATTCCACAGTGGCTTAGAACCGTTTCATTCGTCTAACCCAGCGGTGGGCAACCTACGCCTCTTTCGCCTCAGAACCATATTTGACCACTGTCATCACTGTAACTTCCAATATTACTTTTTACAAATAAAACTCTATTGGCTAAATTAACTCTTGAATTATGCCATCCATTTCGCTTCCAAAGAAAATCCATTTACGCTCTAGGTCTTTAGGATGTTTGAAAAGTGGCAACATCACCACTATTTGTGGTAATTTATGTTCGTTAAAATTTGGCTTCAACGTTCCTTGCAATTTTTGTTTGTTTATACTTTCTTCTTTAACATCAGCTCATTTTAGATTTGACACCTTGCAAACAAAACTTTTTCTTTCTTCTAAGCTTTAAATTAAACCATTACTTTTATTGGAAAAGTTATTTTTGTGCCAATTGTAGAGCACCAAAGTACAATGCCACAGCAAAGAGAACTGTCTATACCGTAGAACTTGTCCTTGAATTGCGTAATTGCCGATTCAATTTCCTTAGATTCAAGATAAACACCTTAAAACCTTATACCTAAAAATAGCATCAAACAAGAGGTGAAAACAGCAGTTTCTCTAAGAGCTAAAATAGTTTTGATAGAGCAGAAAATATTATTTAAAATCGTGTTTAAGTTTAAACTTCAGTGAAAAATTTTTCTGCATTTAAGTATCCTCATATTGGAAATAACCTTCAACAGACACAAAAAAAAAACAAAGAACTATTAGTACATTATTACTCTTCAACACAGTTGTAAATGAGACTTGCACTGCCTTTGATATGGTTTACCAGTAAGACATTTTTCTTGGGTACTAAGAGAAACATGCTAAAAGATAATGAGGATCTGTGAATTGTTTTAAAAAACATCTACACACACCTAGACACAGAAGGAAATTTGATTGACGTTGAAACAAAGAAAAACTTACGGGTAAACAGTTATGACAAAGCCAATGGTCACAATTGCTGCAATGGAATGCAGCCACAACCTTTCTTTCAGTGCACGACATACACATCTTATCTTTGCCATTGGTTCGACGAGCCCTCTCTGCAAGTATCCTATTTTCAATTAAATTTGAACGACTAGAAGATACGTTACATTCTTTGCACAAAATTCGGTTCATATTCTCAGATTGATTTTCAAAACAGGCACAGCATATCGAATGAAGACATCTTAATAGCATTGGCATTTTTTCGCTCTGTGTCATATCACAGTCACAAAAAACGCACTTTGAAAAATAGTCGGGTAAATCTGATTTTCCGTTCAAATGTTCAGTTGCCACAATATCTTCGTCAAGACTATTATTTGACTCGACACTAGCGTTACTTACTTCTTCTTCCTCTTCAGTGTTAGATTGTATGGCGACGGGGCTTTGCACACGGCTCTCATCTTCTTCATTGTCAGATGGCAAGGCGACAGGGCTTTGCATACGGCTCTCATCTTCAATGTCGCTTGGGCCGTCACCAGTGCTGTCTAAATCACTTGGTTCAGGTGTGTCCTTACGACCCACAAAAGGCTGAGTATCATTAGATTCAACTGATTCTGCACAATTTTCTTCTTCATTTAGTTCTTCATTATTTTTTTCATTTTCTTCTTCATTAGTACATTCTGATGTTTCCACAGTCTCGACCTAAAATATTTCAGACATGCAAATAATATGTTCAAAAGGCCAGTTAAAATAAACGACTTAGACAATGGTCAATATAACAGATCAGTTTAAATTAGTACGAGTAAAAGTACTTCCTGATCAAGTATATTTGCAGTAGGCATTAAGACATGGCTAATTGCAGAAAAAGCCAAGACAGATAGTACGAGTAATTGAGAGGCAAATTTGGGATAAGCCTTTTTTAGGATTGTATAAAATGATGTCATTTCATTTGTTGATAGATAAGTCTATCTATCATTCATCCATGGGTATGAGATAAATATTGTAGTAGTTCAATTCAAAGTTCTGCAGTTTACTTTTAAGGAAACGTTGTTTTGTTTAAGACGCAAAAATATCACACAGACAAAATAAATCCAAGTCTTCTTCTCATAGAGTTGCTCTAACAACCGATTCATGTTAAAGCTCTTTGTAGCCAAATACATAAAAAAATACACTACTGCTATTCTTCCTACAAACTGATCACAGCGTTAAGCCACGTGATACTGACACGTGATTCTTTTTAACTAAACTTCAACTATGCCAATAACATGTAGAACAATGGCAACTTTGAACAAAAAGAAAGATATTCTTTCAGTAAAAATGAAATGGAACGGCCTGCTCATACTCTAATAAAACAATGTCTATTTGTAGCTAAAATAGATACTGGCACACTTCATAAATAAAATTTGTAATTATTTGCTAACAGAAAATATATATAAGAGGAGTAACAACCGCAAGTCTTCCATTGTTCACAATTTTGTTTTATAAGATTGCTACTGGTTTTTCACTATGCATACTGATATAATACAATAGAAATTGTTTTTTTTTTACTTCTTTCAAACAAACCATACTAACGATAAAATAAAATTGTATTTACATTTCTCACTATAAGATTCATTGCTGTGTTAAAAAACGCTGCTGCAAAAAAGAAATTGATTCTAATTGAAATAAGAGGGAGGGGCTTCAATGTCCAAATTTTTATGCGGATTAGTAGATTCTGATCAATCTATAATAGAAAGGAGGTCAAAGCAGGCTAAAGTTGTAAAGATATTAAAACGAAGAAAACTTGATTATTCATCAAAATACATTCATAAACAATTTAAAGCGTTCCCATACGAATATAAATAGTTTCACCGAACATTTTTATCCAGATTCATCTGAAGACCAACAAATCCTTTAAATTCCATCATGATCAGAAGCAGAAACAGATTTGGTGCTCGGCATTGACTGACTAGGGACTTGACATTTCTTCAAAATACTTTGCCTTCTTAGACACGACGTACTACCCCTGTCAAAAGGTTTCATTGGTACCTTTCGCATAACAAGGTCAGAAGGCTCGCGCAAGGGCATATTTCTGATCAGACAAGAGTACATAATTTCCAGTAGAAGACACTCGTTAAAAAAAAAACATTCAAGTTTTGGAAATATACTAGACCAAAATTATCTTGAGGAACAATGATAACTTCCCAATCACTCTCATTATTATATACAATTAAATGGCATTCATCACAGTTAGCTATTTCAGGCTGTCCCTGAAACTGGGAATAATATTTATGGCTCTTTTTTAAACAAAGACAACAAACAGAAGAAAAAACCTCAATATGGGTGTACAATTGGGTAGACGACCATCAAGAGGGGTTCCGAGATACTGATACACTGGGTAGATCATAAGACCCAAACTGTTTCCTTTTAAAATTGGAACACCATGCTTTTTTTGTACGCTTTCAAGGCAACAGGCTCTAATTGCGTCTCCTTTACCATAGCTTTTGAATAGAAACAGCCTTTATGACTCCGAATGTCTCTGACAATGGGTAAAGGTTATTCTAAAGGTTCTTTTGTGCATCCAGTTGTCATTTGTCGTTCACCCTACAGTTTCTTTGTAAACTTGTTGCTGTCTAGCCTCATCCAAGTTAAATTTTCTGCCACACCTCATCCAAGTTCAATTTTTCTGCTGCATAAGTACTCTTTGCTGTATTCATCTCCACAAAAGTAATATCTGGTTTATTACAATTTGGGCCGTTATCTAAATGTTCTTTGAGAGAGGCAATTCTTCTCTCTCTTTTTTTGCCATGTATCTCCCTCCCATCTGATGATCAGAAGATTTCTTATGTATGTTCCATAGTGTTCCAAGTTTTGATTCCATAGGTTTTTGTTATCTTGCAAAAGTTCAATCCGAACATATTTTTCCTAGTCTTTGCATGTCATTCTGGGCCCACAGAATATATTAGGCTAACAGCGCTTATTCTGGCATAGAGGGATCAACGTTTTGATGTGGAAAGTTGCTTTCCGCGAAGGTGCTCCACTGCAACTGTGTAGTTTTTTGCGACACGATTTGCACATTCCTGCTTTTAGATGTGCATCCAATAGGGATCACTTTGTCACAGTTAGAAAAAAGCTGAGTCACCGTCTCAATATATTCTAAATATTGGAGACTGAGGCTGTGCATTTATCCACTTGCACAGAATCCCTCAAGCAGAATTTGAGTTTCCATACTCTGGGATGGCTTGTTGTAGTTTAGAAAGCGTACGTGGTCCACATAGGACTTTTTACACTTCCTTGAGGCAAAACATATGTATCAATACTAGTTTTCAATCCCAACATACAGTAATTTCCCGTTAAAGCAATCAATGATCACATGATCAGAGCAACACACCCTTTTTCACTATAATCATGGCCTTTACTTCGCTTATTCCAACTTCCATCGCATACTACTTTAGTCCAGTAAGAGTGGTTTTTGTATCGATGTTCATGGATGGCTAACTTCAATGACTCCATTTTCTTCTACAATACTAGAAAGCTGATCTATCCAAACATTGCACAGCCGGCGCTCTATGCGCATGAACATTCCAGGTGGAATTTTCTTGACACCTAAAACTCCCAATATTTCACTGAGGGAGGAACATTCCTTTCTAGAGGCCATAATCCACAAAACAACTTTTAAATTGATGTCCCCTCGCAATGGGCTATTTTCTTCATATTTTTTTTGTACCTTCACCAACATCAATGAATGTGTCCAAATATTCCCGAACAGTCATGACGGGGACTGGGGGATCACCAACAATCCTTTTTTTTTGTGTACGTCACAGGTTAGTATGCACTCTAGTCACAATCCAGTGTTATCGACGGTTTTCAGTTTCAGATTGGACTTCCGATTTTTGTGACTCGCCTGGTACTGAATTGCAAGCATAAACTCATTAAGTATATCCTTTGGATTTACATTAAAATTTCTGTCAGGAAGAGCTGATATATCAACATTATTAGCAGTTTCGGAATTTGAATAGCCACTAAAATTTATATCCCTAAGAGTCTAACCTAACCTAACCTAAGCCACATTGACTAAAGTTTCACCAGAAACATCAGACGAAATAGAAGCGCCAGTAAAGGAACCGTGTAAAGACGATGAACATTCCACGTTTGACGCTTGACCATGTATTTGTTTCCCACGGTAGGTTCTAGATTTATTCCTGCAATAGAAACTATATTTAGTATTTTAATGGGTCATGGGCAACAAAAATTCCAATATGACAACATAAAAAAATGGGCAACAAAAATTAAACCAAGCTGTTTATGATTTTCTCCGGTCCATCTTTAATTCATTGTTGATTTACATTTATTTTACACAATAAAGATTATATATCTTGGTCTGTGTTCACTGTTTAGGTACAAATCCTAACATACTATGGGAAGTTCAACCTTTGTTTCTAGATTTTTCGGTCCCTCAAAGACATTTTGCGAGCCTTGGCATCGTTAGAGTTTTTCAATTTTTTTTTAGGGGAATATTTCAATCAATATTTCCAGTACTACAACAAACCCCCAAAGCAATTTTGGTAAAAATCAAAAAGGGGTCTTAATGTGCCAACAGTTCAAAAAGCAAACAAACACAACTTAAAAACAATAGGGATTTTTTTTTTTAATAAAAAATTTAAAAAATATATAAAATCCCCTACAAAATGTTAAGCAAAGCGCTTTCTATTCAATCAACAAACAACGAAAATAATATGTATCCTGTATCGGCAAGGTTATTAATCAAGAGTTCTAGCACAAAAGAAGACTCCTCAAACCTTTGAAACTACTCAAATAATGCTTTTTTGGGCGGTTTTTAATATTTTCTAAATTTACTACAACATTTTTAGGGACTACCCTTTCCAGAACTAAAAAAAAGAAAATTCTGCTCCTTTCCATAAAAAACACATTTTCTAATGACGTAAACTTCATTAAATCTGAATATCTCTATCTCCAGCATAAAACCGGAGAAGTGACACGGTTTTTCTACCGTGTAAAACAAATTACTTGAACAATTCATTTCAGTGGGTAAGTTTATTTAAAACGCGTGCGCAATAATTGGGTTAGTATGGTTCAACACCCACCACCTTCCCTCATCCTCCATAAAATGTAAACATTGTCTGCGTTAAAACTCAAGTTTTAGGGGAGTTCCCTTCAATCCCTTGCCTTTTCTCAAGTTTCTCAGAAGAAGGTACGTGCATAAGATTTGCTTTCTTTTAGCTGGAGGGGTTTAAGACTCCTAAATGTAATGCACTTAATAGTAATTACTAAAAATACAAACTCTTCGTCATTGCCCGCAAAAATAAAGGATATTCTAACTATTAATCTACTTAACTGATTGAAACTGAGAAACATCAGTTTAATCTAGTTGATTAAAATTGATAATTTTTGAGTTATTTTGTAATTGACTTCAAAACTATACGACAGCTGAACCCAAATTCTTGCCAATATTTTGAACCTTTGGACATCAAAAGTTCATCTTAGAATTAACCTTATCAATCATATTTAATTATTTTCCTTGTGATCTAGAAAAAGAGTTTTTTCTTTCAGCAATTATGCGAGTGATAGTAGCCTCCCCCTGCTCAATCTCTTCTGTTTTCTCTCCTTCTCAGAACATTGTACGCCCTCTATAGATGATGAGATCCAAAGTGGAAACATCGGATCAAATGTGGACTAAAATATATTTCTTTTTTGGGGCAAGGGGCATGTCTATCTCCAATGGAAAGGTGGATCTTTTGCGATATACTTCTGTCCATTATTTTTAGAAAACAAAATCTTGATAACCATAGATACAACAAAAGAATTGATTTTCTTTATATAGATTCCGAATAAATAAAACTCATTGTTAAAGTTTATTGTTCCTCATCAATAAATACGAGCCTGAGAAAATTCGCCTGATTTTAAAGAAAGTGGGAAAACACGTCGAATGGTCAAGCGATCTTGATGGAAATGACTCAGTCAGATTCAACATAAAACAAAACCCTATTGTAGGTCTTTGTAACTACGCCCTAACTAGTACAGTCAACTCTCGATAGCTCCAACCTCGATATCTCGAAATCTTCGATATCTCGATTTATTTTCAATCCCCTTTGATAAACCTGCCTAAGTCGAAGAAAAAAACGTGCATAACTCGAATTATTTTTGCTGTTATATTTTACCTCTGTAAGTCAGAGTGACCCGAAAATTACCTCTATAACTCATAATTCAGTAGATAAGCCGTCATTTAATTTTCACTTTACCTCCACAAGTAGAAGTTTACCTCTGTATCTATAAGTTTTTTAATGGTACTAACGGGTAAGGTCCAGAAAGGCAAGCAAATCCTGCAAAATTATTGAAAATCATACCAATTAGGGGAAATCCAATGGCACGGGCCTCCCTTCCTGCGTAAATACATTTAATGGGGGCATAAAAGAAAGGTAAAGCAATTTCTTATTTTTATTCTACATTTCACGGTAATTATAACAGTTCACCTCCTTTTATGTTAATACAGTAGTCATGAGTAAAATCACTACTCACAAGTTCCTGAGACGCTCCCATCCCTTTTTTCTTCCCATTCTGTTGCCTATACTTCCCAATCAGTGGAATCAATCAGAACTCCAAAAATATCTTTTCAAGTTACCGTGTTGTATCTACTAGTGGAAAAAATGAGAACAATCTTTTATTATTTGTAATAGACAAGGAAACCTAGGGTAGAAAGTGAAAAAAAAAGAGCAAACCAAATTATCAGAAATATATGTCATATACAAATACGACAAAGGCAAAATAAGTTAAGAATAACAAAAGATGAAAACTATTACTTTTTCTTTCTTGATATGAGCTGAAGCCAAGATTATATTTTTCTAGCCCTTCTTAGCATAAAATTGAAAACTGGAAGAAATCTTTTGGTTTAAAAAATACCAAAATTTGAAAAAAGTAATACTTTAGCGTAAAGGCAAAGGTTAAGGAGACAGTATCATATCATATGTAGGCTATACAAATTTGATGTAGCTCTTTATTTTCTAGTCGATCTTTATTTAAGTTCAAGAGGGGTTAACTCCTATTTTTTTATGTGTTAATTTGTTAATAATTAATTCTGTTAGTTTAAAAGAACTCTATGGTTGATTTTTTTTTTTTTAATGAGCCCTTTCCCGATACCCTACAACAATGGTTCAATACCATTACCTAATGAATAAAAACAAGCAAACAAAGAAACAAATAAATACTTCATTCCTACTACTAAATGAAGAACATTCTCAGAAATGTTTTTTTTATTTTGAATATAAGAACTTGAAACCTCTGGTATAGGATTTTTGTACGTACTCATCTCAATAGTGTAACTGTAAGGATTCCAACTTTTGACAGGTACATGTAATGAATTTTGAATAGTCGGAATCAGCCTAAAATACTGATTCTTCTGATTCATTTATTTTGTTTTTTTTTATCTCACTTTTTAGTTTAAGATACTACTGTTAGGTTTGCTCTTTCCTAATAGCTCGTCATCACGAACTGCCTTATTACGCTTTCCAGAGCAGTGATGTTAATTTTGGTGGACGTATTTTTCACCTCTCTTAGATTTCAGAAAATACCTTTTTGGGGGATGTTTTCATTGAATAGTACCTGTTTTTCCTTTTTCATTGAAAAATTGAAAAAAGCAACAAATTTGACTTAAGCTATTCCCCTTTTTGATTTTACAAATTGACGCCACTATTCAGAGAGCCTAGTGTATTTCTCTTTTTTTATCCAGTTGCTAATAAATATTTCTTTGGTCCTGACTTGATTTTCAGCGGCTTTGCTGAAAATAGAATAATGATATATTATTTAGTTCTTTTCAAGTAATTTTAAAATTACCGAGAAAGTCAAAAAATTACAAAAAAAGCCCAAGGAATAATTATAGACTGTGAAGTTCAGAAAATTCATATTGACCTTATATAAAACTAACTAAAAAAGGAGCAAAAGGACTTACCTCTCACGAACTGTTGCTTCAAAACTAGATCTAACTGACCTTGGTAAGGATTCACGATCACAGTATACGGAAGGTCGAGTTACCAATAAAACATAAACCTTGCTATCTGCTTGCGTATGATTTAATTTGCTAAGCGCAGCCGAGTCGCTTCAGTTATTAACTTCAAAGCATAGCCGAATCACTAAAACTTATTTACCGCACTCTAATAAACGTAAGCGTACCCCACAGTGTAAGTATATATTCGTGTATAACCTTATTCTGTGGCGTAGCCAAATCACTTAAGTGGTATTGGTTCTCGTAGAGGAGGCGGAGCATACATTTTCTCTACAAACTATGGGTCTATTGTCTGAAGTTTATATAGTATAGTTCAAAAGAGGAACAAGTAAAAATTGTAACAAACAAGGACTTGACTTGGAAAAGGCAAGAACAGAACTAACTACACAACTGAAAATCAAGGCCGTATCCAAGAGGGGGGGGGTAGGGTTTGCACCCCCCCCCCCGAAATGTTAGCCTGACTCGTGAAAATGTTTCTTTTATGTTCACTTTAAATCCCAATAGACATGAACTTTTAAATGTAGAAAACAAAATTCATTTCCTATAAAGTAGAATCCGGAAACTGAATATCGAACACGGAAGCAGGTCTAGAGAATTAATTCATAAAGATCACACAGGAATCGAGAGCAACCCGAAAATACATACAAAACAATCTGTCAAAAAAGTTTACAGATTTTCCCCTTCTTCTGAAATTATTTATACCAAAAATAATTTTCTAAATTATATAATTTTTCTCGTTTAAACTACCTAACATAGACGGTCAAAACCATTAAAAGCAAAGCGAAAAAAAAAACTTTTCCGCTATTCAGATTAAGATGTACACTACTCTTTCTTAAGACACTTAATGACTATCTTTTCAAATCTATACTATACCCTAATCTCTTTCTCTCTTCTACAAACTGACCTTTTTCTAACATCCTGACGTCGTTATACGTTGCGTCCGTCGCGATAGTCTTGACGGAAATCCTTATCTTGCCCTGTCGGGCTCGCGCCAAAAATGTATCTACCAAATAAAATTTACGTTTTTCTTACAAAACTGCATTTTCTACGGATTCATAACGATTTACAGCCTAATATGCATCTCCCAAGGAATTATACTCGTTGGTTCTGAACGAATACACAGCCCTCCTCCCCCCGAGGAGTACAAGTTTCATTTATGCATTCATTGTAATTTATCCTTTCTTAGTTTGAATTGATTATTCCTCTCGATTTCTGTTCGTTTTAGATTCCATTTAATCATTCGTAGTAATTTCAATTGTTTAAATTTTGTTTTATTATATTACTACAATCCTGCTCTTCTTAGGTTTTACTATCACTGAATACTTTATGGAAAACCTTTTTTTTGGTAAAGGCCTGTTTAACCTGGCTTTGTTGATTTTAATCATTTAGTTATATTATGTGTTAGTTGCAGAAAACGAAAGTTTAAAACTGATTGAAAGAACAATTTTAAGGAGTTTCTCGCGTAACGGATTGATACAACCAAATTCTATTCAAAATGTTCTGTATTGGAGGGCGTCCACTTTGGCCTTGTGGTTTCAAGCACAGAATATAAATTTGGGCCGTTTCCAGTCGTCAAGGATTGATAACAACAAAAGGTGTTGTCTTCATATGAGATCTCCCTCATCGAGTCTAGATACCTGATCCAGTAATAATAATAACACACATATATATATATATATATATATATATATATATATATATATATAATATATATATATAATATATATATATATATATATATATATATATATATATATAAAAAATCATTAGACTCATTTCTTCTGTTAGGAATCAAAACGGCCCAACTATTTCGCACATTTTCTTTCTTCATGAGGTCTCTTTGTTTCAGTTAGAATGTCCTGCAAGTTTCAAGCAAATCAGAGAAATGAACATTGCACCTAGTTTCAGGCGTCATGACAAAATTCCTTTGCTAAAATTGCATGTCTTTGTTGAGTTCCCCCTTGCCCTGGTTTACACTGCCCTCCAAATTTCAAGCCAGTCGACGGACAAAGAATTTTCAAGTCGTCTGCATTTAAAATCTATCAGAGGCAACGCTAGAACTTTGCCAGTAAGGCTTCATAAGGCTTCAATATTTTTTTTTTTCGAACCACTTCATATGGAAAGTATGGTCGTAAAAACTTCGGAGAGGGCTCATTTGTTTCAAAACAGGAAGTTTTAGTATCATTTTAAAGTGTCATAAGTGGTCAGAGGGCAGCCGGACCCCCTTTTTAGCCGCCACCCCCTCAAAAACGTCCGATCAAAATTTTGGGATACCCACTTTGTTCAAAGCCGTCTAAAGGTGAAAAAAGATATGCCTCTGAGGATAACACGGCCCAACGTTATACCTATTCTTTATATACGGAATGTTATTGGCGAAGGAAGGAATGTTTGATCCTGGGTCTCTGAGAAGGCTCAGTGAATTAAGGTGAAGCTTTCAGGATGTATCGAAGCGAAAAAAAAAAAAAATCAAAACACACTACATGCATGATGGTTGGCAAACGGCGTAACAGCAATATCTCAGGAACGGTTGAGGATATTAAGTTGAACCTTTCAGTGTATGTTGAAAAGCAGTCACAAGGTAACCCCCCCCCCCTCCCGCCCTTTTTAGATATTTCCACCCTTAGCACTACAAAATTTTGAGAAAGCCACTTTGTTCAGAATAGTCAAAAGGTTCAATCACTATACTTTCATGGATAACATTACCCCCTCCCAGGACAGGGGTAGCATATAATGGACTTCATCCATTATTTACACACATGTTTTACTTTTGGGGAAGGGGACAATGTTTGATCCTGGGTGTATCCAAAAAGGCTAAGGGTATAAAGCCTTTATCAAATTCCAAGTAAAAGTCAATGCATTTTTCATATGTAATTTATATTTGTTTTTAATTTGTTTGATAGAAAGAAAAAGTAACAATTTCAAGGAAAATACTAAAATCTATGTTTTGCTGATAGTGCATGCAGTCTCCTTTCAAGGGTTCTCAGAACACATTCATATTGTCAATCAAACTTTTCAGTTTTTAAATCTTAGAGGCTTAGTGTGCATAAAAAAGTCTAGAAAACTCTCTTCGTCAAAATCAAACAAAAAAAGTTTTCTGCGAGGTTATCCTACGAGGCACTTATACAAGAGTAATGTTACACAATTCCCCAAAGGTGTATACTTTTAAACTGGAATATTATGTTAAGCTTATTGAGCATTGTAAAACAAGTGGCTATTATAGAGTTTTTGGTCGATAGCATTTTGGCCCTATTCGGGTCCAATCCGCGATTTTACGACACTACAATGTGGAGATTCATACTTTGATTTGGAAACATCTTTTTTGGATTTAAAATGGTCAATAAAAATTTAATTATTCCTTCAAACCAAGCTTAAGGGGAACTTTTCTTGTCTGTTCCACAATACCCAAAAAGAGAAAAAAAATCGAGATTTTCATCTAATACTATTACTGAGCTACTACTCATTACTCATACCCCACTCCAACCTCCCGACCTCCTAGGTGGGAATCAGGGTCTGATAAGCACGAGTGCTCCCAAGCTATGGTTGGGGCCTCGGAGCGAGGATTCACGCCCCCGTCCCTAGCGAGCCGGAGGAGAGCCCTAAGTTGCACCTCACAGCGGTGGAGTGGTGTAACATTCTATTAGTAGCCTAGTCCGACAAATAGAATGGCTAACGCAACGGGGCGCCAAGGGTCTGGGGAGCCTTTGGTCAGTAAATTCCTATGAAACACCAATGGATATTGAAGATCAAATGCAGAGAGATACTACTATTACGGCGTTCGCGGTAGCCGACGCGGACCAGGTCAGGGTGGTGCCTGGCCCGACAAGTATGCAAGCCGCCCGATCAAGAAAACGATCAAGAAAACGATCAAGAAAACATCTGAATATTGGCGCCTGGAATGTTCGCAGCTGCAAGCTGGAATCCACGCAACTGCTCCTTGCAAGGGAGCTGCAAAAGTATAATATCAACGTTTGTTGTCTGTCAGAAACAAGACTTAATGATGTTCTGTCCAAAAAGTTGACCATTTCCGAATCGGACTCATTCCAGTTGTATAACTCGGGTCCCAATGATGGTTCCGGCCAGCAAGGAGTTGGGTTCTTAATAGACGGTCCTACTGCATCATGCGTCACCTCTTGGGAGCCAGTGTCACCAAGGATCGCCATGATCAGACTGAGAGGCCACATTAGCCACATAACCATAATCGCCGTGTACGCTCCGATAAGGGACAGTAGTGACGCGGTCAAAGATGCCTTTTATTATGACCTACAAAGAATCATCGACAAGACACCAAGGCGCGAACATGCTCTTTGTAGCTGGAGACTGGAACGCCCGGCTTGGCAGAGTAGACCCCGACACAGCAGCAGTTATTGGCCGCCACACCGTTGGTGACAGATGCATCAATGGAGAAAGGCTCTTACAGTTAGCCAGATACAACAACCTATGCGTCACAAACACTCTCTTTGAGCACAAGAGACTCCACCTCGTTTACATGGCGTTCGAACGACGGCGTAACAACAGCCCAGATCGACCACATCTTAGTCAGCAGAAGATGGAGGAGCTCCTGCACAGATGCCCGGGTATACAGAGGAGCAGACACAGGATCTTTAAATGGATCCGACCACTATCTCCTCACTTGCAAAGTCCGTCACCGCCGTAGTAGGCAGAAGCGACAAAAGGCAGGGAAGCGCTTCGATGTTTCGAAACTAAGATGCCCGGAAATCAAAGCCGACTTTGAGTTAAAGCTAAGTCAACCGGTTCGATGCCTTGAATCGTCTCTCACTCGTCGATGAAGAATGGGCGCAGATAAAAATTGCGACACAGGACGTAGCTGAGGAGGTGCTTGGCCACACAAAACGAAAACAGCGAGCCTGGATCTCTGACCACACCATAGAACTAGTTGAGAAGAAGCGACCCCTCGTGGGAGGTGCAAAGAACCCTTAAAAGTAGCCCGCAAAGCAGTTAAACAGTCACTGAAACAGGACAGAGAACAGTACTGGTCAAATCTGGCGAATGAGTTGGAACAAGCGTCCAGGAGCCACAACAGCAGGAAAATGTTCAAACTACTGAAAGAAGCGACTGGAAAGCTCCTGTAACGGTTGACACACTGAAGATAAGTCCGGAGAACTCATCCGAACAGAAGAAGGACGCATGGAACGCTGGCGAGAGCATTTTTCTGAGCTACTAAACCCTGTCAAACCCCCGTGCGATCTACCTGCCTTCTCGAGTGCTGCTAGAGAGCCCTACGCAGTAAACCTCGATCCGCCAAGTATTGAGGACGTACAGAAAGCGCTGAAGTGCATGAAAAACAATAAAACTCCTGGAGAGGATGGTATCCCTTCTGAAATGTTCAAGTCCTCACCAACTCTACTATGCCGCCTAACCGACCTTTTTGTCCAGGTGTGGACGACAAAGACCTTCCCAAAAGACTGGAAAGTATCAGTCCTCGTTCCGCTATACAAAAAAGGAGATAAGGCCATTTGCGGAAACTATAGAGGTATCTCCCTGATCGACCATGCCATGAAGATCTTCTGCGTCATTCTTTTGAATCGATTCAAAGACGCACGTGACAAGTTAACCCGTCCTGAACAAGCAGGCTTCAGACCAGGCAGAGGCTGTCCAGAACAGATATTGACGATTCGCCTCATCCTTCAGCAGTACAGCAGGTTTCATCTACCCCTTCTCATCGCCTTTATTGACTTTGCAGCTGCCTTCGACTCTCTCATCAGAGAGGAGCTATGGAGAATTATGGCTGAAGACGGTGCGCCACAGGAGATCATTGAGATACTCCGAAGTGCATATAAGGACACTGAGACTTGCGTCCGTGTTTCCGGCAATGACACCCCTAAGTTTCCAGTGGAGTTTGGGGTAAAGCAGGGATGCCCCCTTTCGCCTATATTATTCAACTACGCGATAGACTGGATCATGTATAATGCAATGAGAAACCACAGCGGAATAGTCTTCGGACAAATAGCTGGTTTCCTCCAGCCCCTGACAGATCTGGACTTCGCAGACGACGTTGTTGAGCTGGAAACTACCGCCGACAGCTTACAAGGCATGATCGACGATACCTATGAGGTCTCAAAGCGCATCGGACTGGCCATCAGCGGCGCAAAGACTAAGTATTGGCTCTCAACCAACCTGCTCCTTGCCAAGTTACCCTCGACGGTGAGCCAATAGAAAGCGTTGAGGAATTCAAGTATCTTGGCTCTATCATAACACCAGATGGCGGAGCTGAAAGGGATATCTCTGCCCGCATAGCAAAAGCCTGGGGAGTGTTTACTAGTCTGAAAAAAGCATTATGGACCAGACGGGAGATCTCAACCAAAACAAAAGTTAGAATCTATGGTGCAACTGTTCGAGCAGTACTACTGTATGCTTGCGAGACATGGCCGATCAAGACTGAAGATGCGAGAACTTTGGATGTGTTCGACCACCGCTGCCTTCGTTACATCCTCCGCATTAAGAGATGGGACAGGATTTCCAATAGTGAAGTAAGGAGTCGCTGTGGCCAATCAGAAGAGCTATCGCTTATCATTAAAAGACGTCGCCTGAAACTCCTCGGCCACACATTGCGCCGTCCCGAAGGCACGATATGTCGAGACGTCCTTGTCCTGCGAACCAGCCCCCTCCTGGAAACGTAAACCAGGAGGACAAAAGAAGAACCTGTGGCAAACATTCAAGGAGGACCTGGAACCGTGGGGAGGATTCAGGAGACACGGTCGGAGATGGGACAAATACTGGCTGAAGATCGCCGGAGAAGCTGCAGCCGACAGGTCCAAGTGGTCGTCGGAAGTCATCCCAAGATCCTTTGGTGCCGGGCAGGACAGTTCATCGTCTGGTTCCCGCCGACAGTAAAAGAAAGTAAGTACTACTCATTAAGAAAAAAAGCAGAAGTGTTTACCCAGAACAAAACAAAAACGCAAAACGCTGGGAAAAATGTGTTCAATATCAGACATAGTTTTTATCGACGTAGAAAAAGTGAAAAAAAACAAAAAAAAAAAACAACAACTATTTAGTATTCAATGCTGGAAAAACTAGTATTAATTCTGGTAGGTACCCCGACAGCAAATTTATCCCCCCTTTCCCCCGCCCACCCTCGACCTCCCATAAATGGAAAATCGAGTTGGATCCCAAAGAAATTTGTTAATCATGATGCATTTTTTTAGATCGCTTCTGGTAGATACCGCCTACTGAAGAAAAGACTACATAAGCCTCCTCATTCCCAATAGTCAAGTCGTATCTAGCTCTGTTTCAGCCTAATTATTGGACAAAGCTCTATTTACATACACAGTCAGAAAATTGTCAAAATTACATCTCACGGGAAATAAAACTCGCAATATGGAAACTCGAAGTTGGTATTTCTGAAGAATTATATAATGAAAATCAGAAGAGATAAATACTAAATAAGATAGTAAATACTAGGAGAGAGGAAAAGTACTAGAAGCAACACTTAATAGAATAAATAGACTGAATAAAGATGATTCATTATTTCCTAACAGTTTTACCCGGAACACAGAAGGAAGCATTAAAGTTGAACTCAGTTTTGTTTTCCTTTGCTTATTTTTAAATCATCTGTATGTGAATAAACTGTTTCTCTCCTCTTTTATATTTTCCTGCTGACTATTGGAAAGATCTATTGAAAACATCAATCTTTTTGCTCTGAATAAGTATTTATAAGCTCTGGATTGAGTACAAACTAAGTAACAGAAAGACAAAAGGCCAAGCATCAGTAGTCTTCACTTCGAAATAATGAAAAAACCACCATCAAGTATTTTGTTTGGGGGAGGGAGGAATTTTTGGTTTGGTGGACTCATCAGCTCAAGTCTTGCTCACTGCATTAGTATGGTAACCTACTTTGCCTGCCCAACTAATCTTCCACTTCGATTCAACTGCAAACGATTGGAAACACCCCAGAGGTAGACCACGAAGAAGAAAGGTGGACGTCATCCACGGTCGACTCACTACCAGCAGCACCCCTCTCCCGGGAAAGAATAATCTGGAAACGACTAACGGCGCTGACGTCTGGTTCCCTCTACACTGGCGACCTTGCGGAGCAAGAGCTCTAAGTCAAAAGTAAGTAAGTCAACCTTGGGGAAACCTTGCAACCCCTCCCCCTGGATAGAACCCTGACCACATTTCAGAATGGTGGGGAAAACCTTTTTACATACACATAGTTACAACATCAACCGAAGAAAAAAAAGAATACTTACATTTTTAGGTGGTTCAGGTGTTGAACTTACTTTGGTTATACAACTAACTGCAGAGGGATCTGAAGTTTTTGAATAAATAATTTCAATTTCCTCGTCACTTTCCATGTTGGGTAAATTGGCTTACTGCTACTTTTTTAAGAATGGCATAAAATCCAGTATTTTACTTAAGCTTGTCTGTAAAGAAAAAAATAAATGAAAACAGAATCCATTGCAATAGTTTTGTAAGCTCAAATTCGATCATAGATGAGAGGAAAACACTGTTTTTTTTTTTGCACTTATGCAGCTGAAAATGCTTATTTCTAAGGAATTTTTATATTTCAGAGTAGAGGGGCTCATATCCAATCACCAAGTTAAAAATTGCGTTAAAGCATTAAAGGATTTGGTGTTTTCCACTGGATTGGTAAAGTGCTGCATTTTTATAGTTAGCTCCAGACCTTTCCCCAGACATACAGACTTGATTTCCTCCCACAAAAGAATCCTTATAAGGTCAATGAACAGAATATGATATTGAAATCAATAAAGGTAGGTAATATACTTTAAAAAATTAAAGTATTAAATTTCAGGATCACAATTATATCTGAAAAAAACAACGACAACAAAAAGCATGCAAGACAATATACATAAAAAAGAGTAAGAAGCCATAGCATACAGTGCTTTGGGAGGACCAGAGAAAAATAGTTTGCCCCTTACCCAAAATTGTAAGTCCCCCTCTTCCACCAGAAAAATCCCACAGGAAAACGTCTGTATGCTTCCCGATAACCAAAAGTATATGTAAATAATGGGCAAAGTTCATACCTTGCAGCCCTTCCTCAAGGGACTTTGAGATTTAGTCCTCCTCAAAGAGATAATTATTAAGTTTTTTGATTGCGCTGAAAAAAAATGGCTATCTCAAAATTTTTATAGGGTAACTTTCAAGAAAAAAATGAGCATGGGAGGGGTGGTTAGCTGCCCGATCAAACAAACCCCCTCCCAATCTTCTACGATCACTAATTCAAAATGGTCACCCCTAGGGAAAACAAACAATAAAAATATAAAAAAATAAACAAGCATCCATGATCTTTCTTCTGACAAAAATGCAAAATTCCACATTTTTGTATATAGGAGCTTGAAACCTCTACGGTAGGATTATCTGATATGCTGAATCTGATGGTTTAATTTTCATTAAGATCACTTGATTTTTGGGGGGTGCTCCCCCCTTTTTCAAATATTGGGCAAATTTTCTCAGGCTTGTAACTTTTGATGGGTACCATTAAATTTGATGAATTTTACATATTTTGAATAAGCATCAAATTCAATTCTTTCAATGTATCAATTGTTATCCAGACAATGTTTTTTAGAGTTTGGGTTACTATTGAGCTGTATCACTCCTTACTTACAGTTCATTACCATGAACTGTGTGAAAAGCTGGATATATATATATATTTTCATTGGAAATTGTCTTTTTTTTTATTTTCATTGAAAAATTGAAAAAAATTGAAAAAAAAAACATCTACATATAAAAACACATTTTGTCTCCCCCATAAATATTTGTGAATTGACACTTCTAGTCTAGCTTAGAAATAACCTAGACACTAGATCTAGCCTGTTTCTGTCAGTCAGCAAGTGATTTATGGAAAATATTAAGGAGGCTGGAAGAGAAAGTTTACAGAGAGTTGGGGGGGGGGGGGGGGGGATTGCAAACCCTAGGTTTAGGGTTTTATACCACGGAGACTATGGTGGTACCCTGTTCAATCTTCTCAGCCTTTCCACTCCAGGAATATTATCCAAATTGCACTTTCTGGGTCAAATGTTGCACTTGAAGATGGCATCATTAAGTTTAAATTTAAAAAGAGTGTAGATATAAAAATTAGCTTTCTAGCGATCCCTTAAACAGTTGTTATGATGTCCCAGCACTCTGCTAGCAGCAATTAAAAAAAGAAAAAAGAAAAAAAAGAGGACATGTCAGTGCTACCGATGCAAAAAAGTGATTTTCTTGTTGTTCAAGGTAGTGTTGTAATTTACCTGTATAGGATTTCTGACAGTGATTATTTCAATGGTGCATTTTCCATTTTGATCTGATACCATTTTTGAGGGGTGTCAGTCTTTTTTTCAAAATCCCTGTAAATTTATTTTCAAAACAACATTTTACAATTAAGATTAATCAAATAATATTTAATCTCCTAAATCAGCTACAAATGGAATTGTTTTTTCCCACTTGGAAGTTTCTTTTAATACATTTTAAAACTCCTTAATCACTTGGGCCATGGTTTGCTCTTCACTAAGTTGCAGCTATTGCTGCAGCCATGATTTGGTTTTTGGTTTGCTATGAAACAACAAGTTAGTTAAAAAACTACACCTAATTTCCTGCATTTTCAACAATAATTGAATTTAGGTTCTTAGAGCTAAGAGTGCAAAAATTTTGTTTTTAGTATTTTGTAAAAAAAAAAAAAATCCTTAGAGGTGGACCCAAACCCTTCAAAACTGTCTCCTACACAATTCTGTGTCATGATTATCATTATTGTTCACAAGTTTTGCCATGATTTTCATACAAGTAGCCTACCATTGTCTTGGGGAATAAGAGCTCATTCCCCAAACTCCTGGATATTAGCCTGCTTCAACCCTTTTTCAGACAATTCATCTTATTATTTTTATGTTTGTAGACATAAAAATCTACTGATTTTCCTGCAGCCTTATTGCCCCATATGGACAATGTTCCAATCACAACTGGGTTAATGGAGCTTGTTTTTCACTTTCTGAGAATCAGATCAGATAACATTCAGCCATGCCCAATTAGTAAACCCTTTCAGGACGGATGGTTCCACCCAGCATCATGTATAATTATAATTTTATTTTCCGTCAACCTCCATCGCAACTGTGTGAATTTTGATCCCCCAGGGAAGCTAAGGAGTACGTGATCTACTCTTATTTTTGTCAAAAGTTTATTCTCCAATCCAGTATTTGTTTAACAGTCTCAAATCTCACACCCTATACTTCGAAACTTCCATCTCTGGATACCGTTGACGTAACTCCTCTGCACGACATAGGTAAGTGATTTATCTGTTTGGTTACTATACTAATACATTGCAAGTTGGCTAAGGAATCGCCTGATATGTTTGTCTCCATTCCTGATCCAAAGAACTGGTTGCTATGCTTGTTCAAAAGTTTGGTTCCATGTGGCACCATCCAGCAGTAAACAGAAAAATTGAGCAAATTTTTTTTGCATCTATAAACCTATGCCTTTTACTAAATCTTTGTGCAAAGTCGCATCTAGGGCACCATCTATAAAGAAAACGGTAGCTTCTACTGGCAAATGAGACGCATATGACACCCAGGGGCGTGTCTAGGGGATGGGGGTACCCCCCCCCCCCGAAAGGTGCTTAGAAAGGACTTTTGTTGGGCAAAGCCCAGCAAAAGTCACTATGTTTTGGTACAAAGTGAAGCTTTTGGAAGGGTTTTCGTTCGGCGAAGCCCAACGAAACTTACTACTTCATGTGTGCAAAGTCGACAGAAGACCCTTGGCCCCCTAGAAAACGACTTGTCGAGTGGAACCCTGTAAAACTTGGTATATTTTCGGTCCAATACTATGTCACAAGACTTCCGTCAGGTAAAGACGACGAAATTTACCACTTCATTTGCAGGAAGTCAACAGAAACTGATTGGCCCTGTAGAAAATGACTTTTTGGGTGGAGCCCTACAAAACTTAATATTTTGTTGGTCCAATACTATGTCATTAAAGATTTCTGTCAGGCAAAGACGCCGAAATTTACGGCTTCGTATGCGAAAAGTCGACAGAAACCAATTGACCCTGTAGAAAACGACTTGTCAGGCAGACCCCTACAAAACTTGCAGGAGAATTTCTTAATTTTTCGGCGCTTTGCACCTGAAAATGCTGCTTCAGACCATCCAATTATTCTGCCTATTGGCAAATAAGCAATAAAATAAAAAAACAATATTCTTGAACTGAATTTATAAAAACGTTGACCCTTTGTGACAAACTCTATTAGTTATATTATAGAAGTTTTCGCCACTTTCGCTGCAGAAATCTTTGTTTCCAAACCATTTGCTTGCCATTATTAAAAAGAAACATTCAATGTTCCATGCCTTTTTTTTCTTAGAAATTCGTCAGTTCAGTGTCAATTTTTGTCCGCATATCTTCATTGCCCCCCCCCCCCCCCTAAAGCCAAATTGCTAGTAACGCCCCTGATGACACCATAAAGCTAAGCATTGTTCACATTGGTCCAGTAAGACGAATAAGAAAAATAGATCTTGGTTCTATCTTCTTTTATGCATGACCAGTCACAATGAGTAATTTAGGTGTGTCAACACGTCAAGAAAGATATGGTTGTCAAAAATGAACAAAACGTGAACTTATTTACATGTAAACAAGTTATGTCTTTCTTCGTTGCAGGTTATGGACCCATGCAAAGGAACTAGCTTGGGAAGCAGGACCAAAGAAGTGGATGAGTACTAACAAACAAGGAGAAAGCAGAAAGAGCGAATTACTCTGGAGAAAGCCTTGGCAATTGTTCCTTGTCCTGACAGAGATATTTCGGATGATGAGCTTTTTGGCAAAGACAGTAATGAAGATGCCAACAAAAGTGCATCTGCTGCTTCATCTAAGTTTACTGAGGCAGAGGGTGAATTAGAACCCGTCATCAAAGAGCTGATTGCTAGTGGTCAGTTGGAGATTGAAGGTGCTGAAGAAGAAATGCCACTTGCAGCTCTGCTCTTGAAGGAAATGGCTCAGGATGCAGATACTTTTGACCCAGCATCCTCATCAATTCCAATAACTCCTGCTGCAGGGTTTTCAAAGCCTTTGGATGGACAGCCAAGTATTAGGAACTCCCCTAAATGGCGGAAATCCCTGTTTATTCCTCCAGCTGACATCAAGTGGAAGGGAAACTGCGCGCTTGACCCTGCCTGGCATGGTGAGTCTCCACTCTTCTTCTTCAGTCTTCTTTTTGACAATGATCTGATATCTCATACCTGTCAGCAAAGTAATATGTACACAATGCAGAAAGAAGGCAGAATGCTAAATTTAAATGAAGAGGAACTTCAAGTTTCCATTGGTATGCTAATGATGACAGGAATAATGAAAGCTCCATTGTATAGACTCTACTGGTCAAACTCTCTGAGATACCAGCCAATTGCGACAGCCATGAGTAGAGACCTTTTTGAGGAAATCAAGAGGATCCTGCACTTCAACAACAACACTAAGCAGCCTCCAGCAAACCACCCCTCTCAAGACAAACTCTATAAGATTCGACCTGTTATCAAGATGGTCAGAAAGATCTGTCTAATAATCCCCCAGGAAGAACATCAGTGTGTAGATGAACAAATAATTCCCACCAAAGCTAGAATTTCACTAAAACAATACAACCCAAAAAAGCCACATAAGTGGGGCTAAAAAGTAGTTTTGCAAGCTGGAGAAAGCAGTTTCATTTATGATTTTGAGGTATATACAGGAAAAGGAACTGTCAGAACCTCTGAACATGGAGTATCTTGTGGTTTCATGGCAAGGCTTGCAGAGCATATCCCCAAAAAAAAAACAGAGCTATAAGCTATATTATGATAACTGGTTCTTGTCCCTGGCCCTTGCTCAGCTCGTGAAAGATGAAGGTATTCACACACTTGCAACTGTGTGCATAAACAGGCTGAAAGGACTTGCTTTAGAAGAAGACATGTCTCTAAGCACTGCAGTTGAGGGTCGGATGACTGGAGGGTAGAATCTGAGTCCAACTGCATAGCAATAAAATGGTTTGACAACAAGCCAGTCCATATTCTGTCATCTTATGCTGGGATTGATCCAATTGACACATGCAAGCAGTGGCAGGCATCTTCTAAGACACGAGCTGATGTTTCCAGACCCTTTGCAATCAAAGAATACAACAGATTCATGGGTGGAGTAGATTTATGCAACATGCTTCTGGAGTTATATAGGATTGACTTCAAGTCAAAGAAATGGTATATGCAAATCTTCTTCTACCTTGTTGATCTTAGCATTGTGAATGGGTGGCTTCTATACCGGTGAGTGTGCAAGGAGGCGGGAATGCAAAAGGTGCTCACTTTGCTCGAGTTCAAGTCTGACTTGGCTATTGGGCTGACCACCAGGGCTCAAACCCTGAAACATGGTAGGCAAACTTCTACAGAGTTGACACTTCTGGCCCGTAAGAACCAAAGGTTAGACTTGCTACCTGCCATCTCTGTCAGATTTGATGATCAAAGCCACTATCCTACATTGCAAGCACAGAAGATTCATTACCAACAGTGCATCTATGCTCATACTAGGGTGAAATGCACAAAGTGTGAAATAGGACTATGTTTCACTCCTCAAAGAAACTGCTTTATAGATTGGCATAAAAAATAATAAGTGTAACTGCCAGATGGTTCCATATGGCACCAAAGTGCTATTTCATTTCTGATGTGAAATAAATTTTTTTATCTTGGTTTTTTGTCTTATTTTTGTCATAAACATTAGTTCTCAAGTATTGTCTGAATTTTATTGCGAATATTTCATAATTCAGGCATGAAAGGGTTAATATGTGCCTCCAACAATGATTTAGTTTAGGGTCAGTTATCTTTTTTCTGTAATTTAGCATGTTCTTGTGGAGTATTTCAAACCTACCCTGTGTCTTACAAGGGTTCATCTTTTCTTTCTCTATGAAAACTCTCTTTTCTCTAGGAGGAATGCTAGTAAAATAACAATAATAATAACAATTTATTGATGTCTTCATACAAAGTGATGTAATTGTCATTACATCACTTGCACTAATACAATACATGAACAAGTATAATTTCAATTGATCTTTTTGTGGCTGTAGATTTGGAATATAGCAACATTTCAATTGGGCACCTATGTTGTGCAAACCCAGAACAAACAGGGTGAAGAAGGTATACAGCTGAATATAAATTTGTCAATATCTTTCAATTCAGGGTAAAAACTAAAGAAATAATTCTGTAATTTAGTTGTTGCATAGTTGTTTTTTATTTATGAATATTTTTTGTTTTATTTCTTGTTTTGTGTTTTGCAGTGTTGCTGTTTGAGCTGTTATTTTTTTTGTGTTGTTATGCAACAAGCCTATGGCTTCCTCCTTTGTTGAATAAAATAAATAAATAAATAAATAATAAATAAGTTTGCTGTACATTACATGTATGATGTTTTCAATTGCTAGTGGACAGAAACTTTTAATATTTTTACCATAGATTATATCTAAGTACTTCATTGAATTACTTAGGAAGACTCAAATTTGTTCAATAAGAACACATTTCAATGATGCTGCAGCACTGGATTCTAGGGAATTCAGTCTTGTGAGAGTTAAAACTGGGATCCTTTTGACAGACTACCTCACACAAGAGCAGGAATAACACCCCTATTCCTTATTAAGACTAGAAAATCATCTGCATTTTAATGAAAACAATTTTTATTTCTTGCTGTGAGCATGTATTTGTCATAAAAAAAAAATCATATTAACCAAGATCATAGGCATCAATATTGCACTGCCTAAGTAAAGAACAATGTTAGCACAATCTATTATTTATAAATTTTTTGTTGGTTTTAGACCAGGGCACTTCATATTGAAGGAGTTATAGAAACTTTGAAAAGGGCTCATTCAATCAGAAATTGGAAGAGCTAGTGTGATTGACTTTTTAATAGCCAAAAGTGATTGGAGGGCAACTAACCCCCCTCTCATGCCTACCATTTCCCCAAACACATCCAATCAAAATTTTGAGATAGCCATTTCGTTCAATGTAACTGAAAGTTCTGTAAATTATGTCTTTGAGGATGACAACCCCCCCCCCTCAGGGCAAGGGTTGTAAGTTATGCCATGGGGGCATATAAGGTTTTGTAGATAGTGTTGTCATAAAAACTTCAAAAGGGCTCATTCAATTGGAAATTGAAAGGGCAAGTGCCCTTTTTGTGGCCACCATTTCCCAAACACATCCAATCAAAATTTTGATAGCCATTTTGTTCAACATAGTTGGAAGTTCTGGAAATTAGGTCTTTAAGGATGACAACCCCCTTCCCCCCCCCCACAGCCCTCATTGTAAAGGTTGTAAGTTATGGACTGGGGGCAAATAAGCTTTTTTTATAAAAAGGGTTGTTGTAGAAACTTCAAAAAGGGCTCATTCAATTGGAAATCAAAAGAACATGTGCTCTTTTTATAGTTGAGTGATTGGAGGGCAACTACCCCCCCCCCTCTCACACCCACCATTTCCCCAAACACATCCAATCAAAATTTTGAGATAGCTATTTTTTCAACATAGTTAAAAATTCTGGAAATTAGGTCTTTGAGGATGACAACCCCCTCCCCCCCACAGCTCTCAGGGTAAGGGTTGTAAGTTATGCCCTGGGGGTATATAAGGTTTTTATAGAAACTATTGTTGTAGAAAGTTCAAAAAGGGCTCATTCAATTGGGAATTGACAGGCTAGTGCCCTCATTAACAGTCAAAAGCAATTAAAGGGTGAATGCCCCCCCCCATGCCCATCATTTCCCCAAACACTTCCAATTCCAATCAACATTTTGATATAGCAATTTTGTAGAATGTAGCTGAAGGGTCTGGAAATTATACCTTTAAGTATGAACCCCCCCCCCAGCCTTCAGTACTAAGGTGTTAAGTTATGCCCTCAGGGCATATACGGCTTTTATAGAAAGCTTTGTTGTAAAAACTTCAATAAGAGCTCATTCAATTGTAAATTGAGAGGGCTATTGCCCTTTTTAATAGTCAAAAGTAATTGGAGGGAGAATCCCCCCCTTACACCAATCATTTCCTCAAACATTTCCAATCAACATTTTGATTTGGTCATTTTGTTCAGCATAGTTGAAATGTCTTGAAATTATGTCTTTGAGGATGACAACCCTCCTCCCATAGCCCTCAGGACAAGGGCTGTAAGTTATGCCCTTGGGGGTATATAAGGTTTCTATAGAAAGTTTTTTTGCAAAAGCTTCAAAAAGGACTCATTCAATTGGAAATTGAGAGGGCTAGTGCCTAATTTATTAGTCAAAAGTGATAAGAGGGCAAATGCCCCCCCATGCCCATCATTTCCCCAAACACTTCCAATCTAAACTTTGAGATAGCAATTTTGTTCAACATATTTGAAAGGTCTGGAAATTATGTCAGAGGACAACAAATCCCCCCAGCCCTCAGGACAAGGGTTGTAAGTCATACCCTGTGGGCATATAAGGTTTTTATAGAAAGCATGTTCATATAAATTTTGAAGGGGGCTCATTGGATTGTTAATCAGACGCTCTAGCACTCTTTTTCAGAGTCAAAGTGCATTGTAGGGCAGCTACCCCCCCACACACACACGTCATATTGTCCCAAAATGCATCTAATAGAAATTTTGAGATAGCCATTCTATTCAAAAATAGTCTAAATATGATATAAAAAGGCTTTGGGGGCTGAAACAATACCCAGAGATTAGGGGCAAGGGTTGTAAGTTATGACCAGGGGGTATTTAAGGTTTTTACAGAAGGGATGGTTGTTTAACTTTAGAAGGGACTGAAAAAGACTATGTCAATATAAAACAAGCAGAAATTAATAAAAAAAAACTTTTTCCACAAAATAAGTTTTTCCAAAAAAAGTAAAACTCCATTAAACCAAAAATGAACAAAAATAGAATCAAATAATCTACTAAGCATAAAACTACCACAAATCAGTATCAATAAATAATTGACACCCAAAACAAATAGAAATTAAAATAAATAATACAGTCAAACTCAAAAACAAACAGAAATTATTATGAGTAGATTTCTAAAGCCCTATGCTTTCTAAAAGCCAGAATATAATTTGTACTTTACTGAAAAAAGTCTTTTAAATTTTTTAATTTTTGCAACTTTAAGAAATCAAAAAATAATTAAGATTTTAAGGAATAAATATCAGCATATGTATATTAAACTCATAATGCACATTTTTTGTCAGTAAATTCATTTGAATTTTTTCAAATTTTTTGAAGCTTCAAAAAGAGGTGTAAACAGAGGTTTTCAATGTATTAGAATTGCAAGAGGAAAGAAATTGGTTCAAAGTTCTACTTTTATCTAGATATATATAATTTATGCAAAAAGCAAGTTCAATTTAGAATCTTAATACATTCTATTGGGTCATCACATCATGGAGGCAACCTTACCTTTTGTCTGCATATATGTTTCTTAGTTAATTGACATTCAGAGTTGATAATAGATAGAGTTTTGGAGTAGAGATTGGAATTACAAGTGTGGCACTTTTATTACTGTGCCATGTACACTGCCAGAATGAATAATGTTCCTTCCTGAAAGTCTGAGCAATTTTGAATTTTTCAACATTATAAAAGAGAAAATTGAAATGTATTCTGTTTTCAGTAAAGTTAGTCCTGCTCCTGTTTGAGGTGCTTTCTGTTTGTTTAAAGTTTAAGTTGATTATTCATTGTAAATTCTGTTTATTTTGGAGTTTAATTTTTTTTGCCCCTAATGCATAACTTACAACCCTTTTCCAAAGTTGCTAGAGTAGATTTGTAATTTTAGTTAGGATATAGGCTTGAATTTTCTACAAGCCTTACAAGAAGGAAAGGAGAAAAGATTGGCAGTTACAAATTTGCAACTGACAACAAAATTTAACTAGGAAGAAAGTAAATACATTACTTGATGTCTTTTTTTGTCTATTTCATGACTGAATAACTGCTTCTAGGGGAAATTACATTTCAAGTCCTTAATGGGACCTACACAGTAAAACAGTCCATAGTAACCAAAAGTTTTAAAAAATGTTTCTAAAAACAAGTAGCTAATGAGAAAAAATCATCATTTGTAACTGAATCAGGAATAGTAGGTAATATTTTCAATAGTCTTTAGTAAAATGTTATTTTGAAAACAAATTTGCAGGAATTTTAAAAAGATCCAGAAATCCCTTAAAAATGACATAACAGCAAAACTGATGTCATTTTTGAAGAGTTTCTGGCTCATTTTACAAATTTCTGGAAATTTGTTTTGATAACAAGATTTTACTATTAAGACTAATAAAATGATAATTATCATTGTTGAATCAGCTACAAATGACAATTGTTTCTCCCTTGCCAGTTTGGTTTAGACTAATTTTTAAGTTTATGATTGCTATGGGCTGTTTTGAGCCTTTATTGTCCTTTAAGGGTTCAAAATGTAATTCTTCCCAAAATCAATTATCAAATTATGAAAGAGAATAAAAAAAGGCATCAAATGATATTACAAATTTATTTGGGGGAAAAGAGGGCATGGGGCAGGGGGCTAGTTGCCATCAGATCACTTTTGACTCTGAGAAAGGGAACTGTAACTTTCAATTTCAAATCAAATGAGCCCCCTTAAAAGTTTATACAACCACCCTTTCCATAGAAGCCTTCTATGCCCCTAGGTTACAACTTGCAACCCATGCCCCCAGGCTCTACAGGGTTGTGTCAATCCTGGGCACATTATTATATGATCTTTGGACTAATTTGAACAAATGACTATCTCAAAATTTTAATTGCATGCATTTGGGGAAGAGCAAGCAGGGGTCAATGCCCTCTGATCACTCTTGACTCTTAAAAAGAGAACTAAAACTGTCAATTTCTAATCAAATGAGCCTTCATCAAAGTCTATACAACCACCCCTTTCATTTAAACCTTATATGCACCCAGGGCATAGCTTACAACCCTTGCCTCTAGGCTTTAGGGTTTTGTGTCAACCCTCAAGGCATTATTATATGATATTTGGACTATTTTGAGCAAAATAGCTACCTCAAAATTTGGACAGGATGCTTTGACTCTTACATAACTTATGACACTTACCCCTGGCTCTGGGGGGGGGGGTTCTGTCAATCCTGGAAATTTTGCTATCTGATCTTTGGACTATTTTGAACAAAAAGGTTGTCTCAAAATTTTTTATTAGATGTTATTCAGCACAAGAGGGTATGTGGGGGGTGAGTTTAGTTGCCCTATGATCACTTTTGACTCTTAAAAAGGATACAAGAACTACAGATTTCCAATTGAATGAGCCCTTCAAGTTAATACAAGCATCCCTCCCATAAGAAGTTCCTCTGGAAAAAAACAACAGCATTGAAACCTTATGGCCTTTACTATAGGCAAAGCTACAGCATTGCCTCTGATGATGATCCCTTCAAAAGAACATATAGAAAAGACTGCTCCAATTTTGTATGTAACCTTGGGCTACATCTAGTTTTATAAGATGGGGGGAGTGTTATGGTATATAAACAAAACTATAGATAGCCTATCCTGGGCTATATGTGAGCACAAGGGACTGCAAAGTTTCTACAACAATTCCTTCAGTACAAATTGCATTGCTGAAAAGAGAATTAATAATTGGACCCCACTTTGCTCTTTACTCAGCCATTGTTATGATAATACCCACAATAAGCCAATCCCACTATCTAAACATATATACATCTAAGTCCAAGATTATTAGCCTATGCAAGATTATTTGCAATGTTTAGGAAGGATACATTTTAATCAAAATAGTTGTCCAAGGTTATGCACTGTCAGAATTCTAGGTGTCTTACCCAGTCTACTACTGCTAATTACAACTAAAAACTCACCACAGCTCCTAGCTTCTTGAGGCCAACACAGCTACACAAACTCCTCCTCCATCCTAATCTATTCAAAGCCTCTCTCCTTACACACTTGCCTGAAGTGTATCCCATTTCCCTTAAATCTTTCTTTATGACATACTCCTATCCCAACCATGGATGACCTGCTTTCCATTTAGCCAAAAAAGGACAAACTTTAGCAATCTGTCATCATTTGTCTACAGAACATACCACAGTCACCTCAACCTTTCTCTCATTATAGCCCTAGAAAGCCAGATTATACCTCACTTTTTGTACAGCATACTGTTTGAAATATGGTCAGTCAGCCATGTACCCAAACAATATGTAGAAAATTTCTCTGAAAAACATATTGGAGCACCCATGCTTCAGAGCCATATTTGACCACTGTCATCACTGGAGCTTCCTATATTCTAATCTTGGTTTTCAGACTTATCTTCCTATTATTCCAAACTTTTTTCAACTGCAGAAAAAAACAACACCCTGAGCCTTGGCTATTCTAATTTTAACATCTTCACTTCTCCCACAATCTTTACTTACAATATTATCAAGGTAAGAAAAACTGTCCACTTGATCAATCTTTTTGTTACCCAGTGTCACCTTTTCATCTTCACTTATTCCTAGCCTTAGTGACTTAGTCTTCTTAGCATTAATTTTCATTCCTAATCTAGTGCCCTGAACTCATAATCCTCTAAAGTTCATTCATTTTGCTAAAACTTTCATCAAGGATGCTCAAATTATCAGCATAATCTAAGTCCAGGAAAGTTGTTACTCCATGTTTGATTCTATGTTCTCCCATTGCCTTTCCTGTGCTTCTTTAGACAAAGCCTATCAAAATGATCCATATAAATTGGGATAAAAAATAACCCTCCTTTACTCCTCATTGAATATGAAACCCACTGCTAACCTCATTTCCTGTCTTAACCACAGCACTGTTATTCTTGTACATTACACTAATCACTTTAACATATTTGTCTGGTATACCATACAATGATAAGACCTTTTAAATGGGGGGGGGGCAACTAAAGAGGGGTGTGCACAAGGGATTGGTGTTACATGAGAATCCATTTAACCAGCTTCTCTTCTTCCCGGTTAGCCCTGTGGTAGGTAAGACCTAACATCATATTGCCAAGCCAACATAAATCCATATTGCTACCAATGGTCAATTGTCACAATAGTGACCATAATATTTAGATGACTTGGGATAGGAAATAATGATAAATCTACTCCTCTTCTGTTATTGTACTTCATATCACAGGAGGAATCTAAAAACAGATTTAAAAAGCTTCTTTTGCAAAGTTATAGCAGAGTAGACATATCATTTTAGCTAGGGTCATGAATTTATAAGCCTTACAAGTAGGAAAGGAGTAAAGATTGGCAGGAAGCTTCAAAATTTTTGATGGATTTTTTGCTGACAACATGATCTAGCTAGGATGAAAGTAAATACATTGATTGATGCCTTTTTTTATCCTATATCATAATTGCTTCTGTAGGAATTAAATTTTAAGCCCTTAGAACAGCCTAAATTATATATCAGTCCATAGCACTCAAAAGTTGCAAGGGTTTCTAAAACAAATGGCTGGTGAGAAAATATCACCATGGGTAGCTGAATCAGGAATAGTAATTATTACTTCCAATAGTCTTAATAATAAAACATAATTTTGAAAACAAATTTGAAGGAATTTTTGGTAAAATTCTAGTTTAGATAGGCTACTTTTTGCTATCTTGGAAAGGGGTTAGTGCTAGGAAAATGAAACTTTCATTAATGAATCCAGGGCCAAAAACACACATTAGGAATGTATTGCCAAGCTTCCATATTAACCCTCTTCTGATTTTTAATTTTTAGAAATTTGCCTACTTATCAGGTCTATACCTAGTGAAATTTTGAAAATATAACATTTTATATTAATTTTCAGTTATGTTTCTTTTTCTCTGGTTTTAGTTCTGGAAATACAATTCCTGTTATTTAATTAGAATGTTAAGCCATACCAATGGGTTTTTTTTCATAATCTAGGAAATATATTTGTGAAGTTGTGAAGCTGAAAAGTTTTGTCCCTACTTCATTTAAGCAGGCTAGAAGATCTCTTCTGCAAGGTTTCACTTTTATAACACAAAGATTTTTAAAAGTCAGGGTCCTCTATAGGGAGAACCATGTACTTTCTTCTACAGGGAAATTATGGCCTTTCTGGGCCATATTTTAGTCTGTAGACCCATCCCTTAAAGTTTTATTTCCCTAACCTAGCCCCTTTCTAAGATGGCCTAGCAAAGAGTAGCTAAACTAGAATTTTGCCAAATTTCAAAAAGATCCTGAAATCCCTAAAAAATGACATCACAGCAAACCTGATGTTATTTTGAGGAGTTTCTGGCTCATTTTGAAAATTTCTGGAAAATTGTTTAAATAACAAGACAACTGTCAAGACTAATGAAAATAAAAAAATAATCACTCTCAAATCTGCTAAAAATGGCAGTTTTTCTAACATGCCAATTTTAAGGCTTATGATTGTTGTGAGCCCTTTAAGGGCTCAATATCTAATTTCCTCCAGAAGCACTTATCAAATCATGTATCCAATTCCATTATAGGCTAGTTAAATTAGGTAAAGTTCTATGAAATCATATTATTGAGTTAGGACTAAAGTGAATACACCATTCAATGCCTTTTTTTATGCTGATTACGAATATAATAAGCATTTCTATTGGAAATGAATTTCAGCCCCCCCCCGTATATACTGGCCATTCAGGTTAGGTTGGTATAGCCTATTAGGGGGGGGGGGGTCTGAAATTCATCTCGTAAATTCTCTTTAGCTACTTTTTGGCTATCTTGGAAAGAGTTGGTTAGGAAAATGAAACTTTCCAGGGATAAGATCTACAGGCTAAAGTCTGTCCTGGGAAGGTATTTTGAAGTACCTACCTCCACGCCTTCTCCCTCTAGAGGTTCCTGACCTTTCATGACCTTTAAAAATATGTGTGTTTATAAAATTGAAACCTTGTAAAATAGATCTTTCTGCTTAAAATGCAGTCTAACAAAATTGTTTTCAGCCTCACACTTTGCTCAATCCTGCTAGTATAGAGTTTTAAAGATATGCAATACATTTCCTAAATGTTTGAAATTAACATTGATGGGCTTAAAATCCTACTCAAATAACATAAATGGCTTTTCAGAAATAAAGCCAGTGAAAGAATCTTATAACTGAAAATTAAGGTAAATGTCGTTTTGGTCAAAATTTCAATAGGTATAGACCTGTCATGTAAGGCAAATTTCAGGATCCTCTAGAGGGAGAAGGAAGGGATAATTGCTTCAAAAATACCTTCCCAGGACATATTATAGCCTGTATACCCATCCCTGAAAAGTTTCATTTTTCCTAACCTCATCCCTTTCCAAGATAGGTAAAAGTAACTAAAGTAGAATTTACCTTCATTTCTGATAGAAATGCTTATTATATTTGTAATCAGCATAAAAAAGGCATCAAATGATGTATTCACTTTAGGCTAGTCCTTACTCAATAATATGATTTTGTAGAACTTTACCTTAAATTATGTTGTCAGCAACAAATCCACATGTCTTCAGAGAATAGTTGTAGCTCTGATTTCATTCCTAAAGCTTTCTTTAAACTCCACTTCCCAAGATAGCAGAAGTCCCTCATATGACACATTATCCAGAATACTCCAGTAGGATAATCAGTCCGCCAATTGTCAGTACAATTGAAAATAAGAAAAGAGGTGGGCATTTAAAAAGGCCTTCCGAGTTATAATTCAGGCTCTGGAAGTTTCATTGGCCTAACTTCACTAGGCTAATAAAAGAAACACGACATGGCCATCAGCCATTTCAGAATTGTACCAAAGCAGAGTTCTGAAAAATATAGGGCGGTGTATACAGGTTTCTTACTTATTGTTTCTCGGAAATCTTCGATGCTAGAGGATTTGATTTCTAGATATTACTCTCTTAAAATTTTGAAATATTGTTGCTGATGTTTTGCAAAATTTGTTTATAACATAGATGCCAAAGATGAAAAAACTCCTACAAATTAACAAGCAAGCCAAATTACAATTTCTACAATCCACATTCCCCCACCATGGGCACCGTCAAGAATTTCGTAGGCACTTTAGTGTATCTGCCTCAGTACGTACGTGAGTGCAGTTGTAAATAAGTTAATGTATCTTTTCTAAAGTAAATTAACTACATACTAAATACTTTAAAGCTTACTAAATGGTACTCAATCATCAAGCATATTTATCTCGAGCTTCTTAAAAGTTGTCGGGAAATTAGAACAAAGTTCAGATGCTGAGCTTATAGTGATTTCACACTGAAAAAGAAGGCCTATTACGCATTTAAATTACACAAAACAAATGTCTAACTAGCCTTCCATACAAGGTTTAAGAAGAGGTCGATATATGTGTACCTCGAAGCTATTTGTGATGATAATACTGTTTGGTCTGTATGTCAGAAGAAAGGGCTGCCATATTTATTTTTTAAAAAGTTTGTTTAAACGATCATTCATGTTTATTAGATATTCATAGGCAGCGCAATAGTGCTGCCTAAGTAAATAACGATGTTGGCACAGTTTATTATTATTATTTTTTCTGTCTTTTATTTGGGCTGGTTTGTTTCAGACCAGGGCACTTCGCATAGAAGGAGCTGTCGTAAAAACTTCAAAAAGGGCTCACCAGGCTGGAAGTTGAAAGGACAAGTGCCCTTTTAATAGTCAAAAGTGATTGGAGGGCCAACACCCCCCCCCCCCCCACTACTACGCACATCATTTCCCTTAACACATCCAAATTACAATTTTGAGATAGCGATTTTGTTCAGCGTAGTTGAACGAAATTATGTTTTTGAGAAAAACTGCCTCCCTAACAGCTCTCAGGGCATGGGTTATAAGTTTTTCCCTGGGGCATATAAGGTTTCTATAGAAAGGGTGGTCGTGTAAACTTCGGAAATGGCTCATTGGATTGGTAATCAGAAGTTCTGGTATCCTTTTTAAGAGTAACAGTGATTGGAGTGCAGCTAATCCCACCCACACACACGCACACGTCGTAATGTCCCGAAACACATCCAACTGAAATTTTAAGATAGCAATTTTATTCAAAATAATCCAAGAATCATATAGCAAAGCTTTTGGGGTTAAAACAAACTCCCAGAGCGTGGCAGGCATCGTTTGTAAGGTATCCCCGGGGGCATTTAACGTTTTTATGGAAGGGATGGTTCTATAAACTTTGGATGAGTCTCACTTGCTTGAAAATTGGAAGTTACAGTTCCCTTTTTAGAGTCAAAGTTGACGGAAGGCAACTAGCCCCCCCCCCACCCGATTACCCTTCTTTTCACCAAACGTATCTGATTGAAATTTTGAGATAGCCATTTTGTTCAAAATAATCTAAAGAACATATAACAATGCCTCTAGGGTTGGCACAGCCCCCTAAAGCCCAGAGGCAAGGGTTTTAAGTTATTCACTGGGGGAATATAAGGTTTTAATGGAATGACTGGTCGTATAAACTTCACCTGGGGCTGATTTGATTTAAAATCAGAAGTTATAGTGCCCTTTTTAAGAGTCAAAAGTGCATTGAGAGCAACCAGACCTCCTCCTCCCTCCTCCACGCCCATAATTTACCCAAAAACATCTAATCAGAATTTTAATTAGAAGTGTTACTCATGGTATGTAATCTGTGCTGTATGAGACAAGTTTATGGCTTATTCCATTTCTGATTAATAAATAAATAAATAAAATAAATCATGTAACAAGGCTTTTGGGGCTGTTACAAGCCACCAGAACCTGAGGACAAGGGTTGTAAGTTATTCCCCGGGGGCATTTAGGGTTCTTATGGAAGGGGCGGTTGTAAAAACTTTAGAGATGGCTCATGTGTTCAAAAATTGGAAGTTCCAGTTCCCCTTTAATGTCAAAAGTGATTGAGGTCAACTAGCCCCTCCCGTTAACTTCACCTCTTCCAAGAAACACATCTAAATGAAATTGTGAGATATCCATTTTAAAACCAAATAGTCCAAAGAACATAAGCCTACAGGGATGACAAAACCTCGGGGATACAAGGGCTGTAAGCTATGCAATGGGGGCATATAAGGTTTTTATGAAATAGGTTGTCATATAAACTTCAGATAAGGCTCATTTGATTTGAAACTAGAAGTTATAGTAGCCTTTTTCATAGTCAAAAGTGATTTGGGAGCAACCAGCCCCCCCCCCCCACGTCCATTATTTCCCAAAAACACACATCCAAGGAAAGTCTTGAGACATCAGTTATGTTCAGCATTGTTGAAAGGTTCAGTATTGATGCGTTTGGGGATGTCCCCCCAGGGGCGTCCTGAGGCTCATTTTATTGGGGGCGACCTTCGTAAATTTTACCGAATTGCTACCTGATTTATGCCGAATTTTCTGCAGAAATCCAGAATTTTGCTAAATTTCGGCCGATTTTGCAAAATTTTACGGAATTGCTACCTGATTTATCCCAAATTTTCTGCAGAAATCAAGAATTTTGCTAAATTTCGGCCGATTTTGCAAAATTTTTGCCAAAAATTTAGGGGGTGGCGCCACCCCCCCCCCCTCGGGACGTGCTAGAACCCATATAAATAGGACTGATATACGCTTTCTTGCAAGTTGTGTAGTCATATTTTCAATCTCAATGGCAACATTTCTTGCTTGGTGTTGTTGGTGTGAAAGGAAACGCCAGTAGCTGCGTTCGTTTACACCGTTCGTCGTTCTCAGTTCTAGGAAGATGTTCTCGGTTTTACTCTTAAATTGCGTTTTATTTCGCCGTTCTAGCTGAAAAAATGCCTTAAGAGCTTCCTTAATTTCAAACCACAGATAGAATTGCAATCAGCTAGATGGAATTTCAACCGCAACGAACATGGAAAGAATAGTTCTAAATGCAGCAAAACAAGCATTAGAGTTGCTAGAGCAGGAAAGTAATTCTGACAAAGAAATCCGGCTAGAAACTGTAGCAGACAATGTGACATCAGGAACCTCACAGCTATTTTTGCACCTGCTGCTAGGGAATTTCTTAGAGCTGACATAGAATAAAATTAAAACTGTGCATTTGCTTTGCTGAAATTTTTTTCTGAAAAAAGTACTACGTTTACAAAATGATGTAAATATTCATATTGCAGATTCAGGAAACGACCCTCAAGGATGGATGGGACTTAAGTCAAGTAAGTCAAGTCAAGATTCAGGAAACTTGATTTTAAAATCCCTGCTGTATTAAAGCATTTTAGAAAGAGTTTAAACCAACCATGGACAAATTTCTGTTACAAATGATTTGTGAAATACTTTAATACCAACTTTAATTATTTAATTTAATTTTTTCAGGGTTGTATAAAAATGATGTCATTTTACTTGTTGATAGATAGTCTATTATCCATCAATCCATCCTAGGGCAGAACTAAGGTAGATAGTCTTTGAACTAAGGGATGATCAAGATTTGTAGGTTGACTCATGACAGACAATGTCCACTGGACTTGTATGCAAAATGCTGGACAGACATTGCTTGAACTCAGAGGTGAACAAATTACTAAGCCTAATAAGCTTGGTTCCTTAGTCTCAGGTGTCCCTATTTTACCACCTTTAGGTTGCTCAAAGAGGAAAAAAATATTTAAGTACTAACTTAGATAATTTCGGGGACCACACTGCCTTTCCATGACGATAAATAAAAGCTCAAATAGGGATAAAATCCTCTTAATAGACAGTGATAACTTTCCCAAACAGTGATAAAATTTCACAAAAATACTAGATATTTTGCTTACAAATACATGTGATCGAAATATCTAGTATTTTTGGGGAAATTTTATCACTGTTTGTGAAAGTTATCATTGTCTAAAAAAGGATTTTATCCCTATTTGAACTTTTATTAAAAGTACTGACTTAGCCACCGAAGCATTCTTTTAAACCCACTAAATATAAGATTGAATTGTAAGTAAGATGGTCCTCACCTTAGTCTGATCTGTGAAAGTATTGATGAGAGTGTGGATCATGTGATGTATGTGTGTGTATAATTGCGTGAGTTGAGAAATACAGTTTATTGAAAGTATAGATTTCATGGGAGATGGCTTGTGAATGTATTCAGGGAATGAATATTTTTCAAGATTGAGAAACTTAGGACAATTGCTCAAGTTGGCAATGGAGCACAAATGAAGAATTTTGTAATTTGTTTTTCTTTGTTTTTGTTTTGGTTCTTGTTTTTCGTTGTTTCTGCAATGTAAAATAATTAAAAGTTATTTTTCATTCTTTGTTTTGTATTGCCATGGCCCTAGGGTGTTAGTGCAATAAAACCTACTTATGTGAATCCATTTTCTTTAAACAGACAGGAGGTCTATACCTCCTAGCTTCAACAAATTCAAACGTAATTTCAAGACGAGGGATTCTAAAGTAGGTGATCAACTTGTAAATGGGCCTCGGATATAAATGAGTCAATTGTAAAAAAAAAAACACTCTTGTAGAAAACAAGCAAGACAAAGGAGGGTTGAAAAAGTACCATTTTTAACCCATCAAATGTTAGGTCATAAATGTAGGGCATCCTTAAGATAGAAAAGAACAAAGCTTCAATTATGCATCTAAGGTTCAATTCAAATAAGAAATGTCATACAAAATTTATGAGAATAGATATTCTTACAAATTAATCAGAAATATCTAGTCTATGAATTGCAATATTCTATGCACAGAAATTTATCAACTTTCTATTTGGCTAAGAGTAATTATGTCCCGCCCATTTGTAATTCACCTCCCGACTAGAATTAAAAATAATTAATTACTTTAAAGAACGAGGAACAGAAATAAGCAGTGGGCGGGGGCCTATTATTTTTAATATCGGTGATGTGGAACAGATTTCAAGGGCTAGACATACGTAGCTGATTTCGGGAACCCATTTCAGCAAGGGTGTATTCCACGCCGAGTGATTTTAATTAATGTTGCTAAGAGGCGGGTTTTAGTGATGTTTTTCGGTGATTAATCATCATTAATTACGTTCTAGACAAGGAATATACTAGGGCTTTAGAGCTTTAGGCATGTTATTAATTTTGTTTAATGATTATCGTAAATTAATCGTAATTAATGGTGATTAATCACAGAAAAACGTTGTAGAAACTTCAAAAAGGGCTCATTTGATTAGAAATTGAAAGGGCTAGTGCCCTTTTAATAGACAAAAGTGATTAGAGGGCAACTAAACCCCCTCTTATGCCCACCATCTCCCCAAACATATTCAATCAAAATTTTGAGATAGTCATTTTGTTCAACGTAGTTGAAAGGTCCTGAAATTATGTGTTTGAGGATTACAACCCCCCCCCCAGCCCCCAGGACAAAGTTTGTAATTTGTGCCCTGGGGGCATATAAGGTTTTTATAGAAAGCGTTGTTGTATAAACTTCAAAAAGGGCTCATTCAATTGGGAATTGACAGGGCTAGTGCCCTTATTAATAGTCAAAAGTGATGAGAGGGTAGATGTCCCTCCCCACGCCTATCATTTCCCAAACACTTCCAATCAAAATTTTGATCTAGCCATTCTGTTGAACATAGTTGAATGGTCTGGAAATTATGTCTTTAAGTATGACAACCCTCCACACCCCTCAAGCCTAATGTTGTAAGTTATACCCTGGAGACATATAAGGTTTTTTATAGAAAGCGTTGTTGTAAAAACTTCAAAAATTACTCTTTCAATTGGAAATTGAGAGGGCTATTGCCCTTTTTAATAGTCAAAAGTAATTGGAGGGAGAATCACTCCCCGCCCATCATTTCCCCAAACATTTCCAATCAACGTTTTTATATGACCACTTTGTTCAATGTAGTTGAAAGGTCTGAAAATGATGTCTTTGAGGATGACAACCCTCCCCCATAGCCCTCAGGACAAGGGTTGTAAGTTATGCCCTTGGGGCATATAAGGTTTTTATAGAAATTTTTGTTACAAGCTTCAAAAAGGGTTTATTCAATTGGAAATCGAGAGCACTAGTGCCTTTCTTATTAGTCAAAAGTTATCAGAGGGCAAACACCCCTCCCCCACGCCCATCATTTCCCCAAACACTTCCAATCAAAATTTTGAGATAGCCATTTTATTCAACGTGTTTGAAAGGTCTGGAAATTATGTCTTAAGTATGACAAATCCCCCCAGCCCTTAGAGCAAGGGTTGTAAGTTATGCCCTGGGGGCATATAAAGTTTTTATAGAAAGCATGGTCATATAAACTATGAAGGGGGCTGCATGGGATTGGTAATCAGACGCTCTAGAGCTCTGTTTGTGAGTCAAAGTGATTAGAGGGAAGCTACCCCCCCCCCCCCCACACACACACACACAAGCATTGTATTGTCCAAAAATGCATCTAATGTAAATTTTGACATAGCCATTCTATTCAAAATAGTCTAAATATCATATAACAAGGCTTTTGGGGTTGAAACAAACCCCAGAGATTAGTGGCAGGGGTTGTAAGTTATGCCCAGTGGGTATTAAAGGTTCTTATGGAAGAGATGTTGTTTAACTTTAGAAGAGGCTCAGTCTTTTTCCCTAAAAAAGACTATGTCAACATAAAATGAACAGAGATTAATGAAAAAACTTTTTCTACAAAATAAGTTTTTCAAAAGCAAAGTAAAAAATTCCATTAAACCAAAAATGAACAAAAATAGAATCAAATATTCTACCAAGCAAATAAATACCACAAATCATTATCAATAAATATATGAAACCAAAAACAAACAGAAATTATAATAAAGAATGGTCAAACTCAAAACAAGCAGAAATTAATATGAGTAGGGTTCTAAAACCCTATGCTTTCTAATAGCCAGAATATAATTTGAACTTTACTGAAAAATTCTTTTAAATGTTTTCATTTTTAAAACTTTAATAAATCAAAAATTGATTAACATTTTAAGGAATGAATATTAGCCTATGTGTATTAACTGACAATGCATATTTATTTCAGTAAGTTCTTTTGAATATTTTTCAGTAAAGTACAAACTATATTCTGGCTTATAGAAAGTTTCGGGTTTTAGAACCCTACTCATAATGATTTCTGCTTGTTTTGAGTTTGACTCTGTTCTTTATTTTAATTTCTGTTTGTTTTGGTTTTTAAAAAAAACACTCTTGTAGAAAACAAGCAAGACAAAGGAGGGTTGAAAAAGTACCATTTTTCACCCATCAAATGTTAGGTCATAAATGTAGGGCATCCTTAAGATAGAAATGAATAAAGCTTCAATTATGCATCTAAGCTTCAATTCAAATAAGAAATGCCATACAAAATTTATGAGAATAGATATTCTTACAAATTAATCAGAAATCTCAAGTCTATCAATTGCAATACTCTATGCACAGAAATTTATCAACTTTCTATTTGGCTAAGAGTAATTATGTCCCGCCCATTTTTAATTCACCTCCCGACTAGAATTAAAAATAATTAATTACTTTACAGAACGAGAAACAGAAATAAGCAGTGGGCGGGGGCCTATTATTTTTAATATCGGTGATGTGGAACAGATTTCAAGGGCTAGACATACGTAGCTGATTTCGGGAACCAATTTCAGCAAGGGTGTATTCCACGCCGAGTGATTTTAATTAATGTTGCTAAGAGGCGGGCTTAGTGATGTTTTTCGGTGATTAATCATCATTAATTACGTTCTAGACAAGGAATATACTAGGGCTTTAGAGCTTTAGGCATGTTATTAATCTTGTTTAATGATTATCGTAAATTAATCGTAATTAATGGTGATTAATCACCGAAAAACGTTGTAGAAACTTCAAAAAGGGCTCATTTGATTAGAAATTGAAAGGGCTAGTGCCCTTTTAATAGTCAAAAGTGATTAGAGGGCAACTAACCCCCCTCTTATGCCCACCATCTCCCCAAACATATTCAATCAAAATTTTGAGATAGTCATTTTGTTCAACGTAGTTGAAAGGTCCTGAAATTATGTGTTTGAGGATTACAACCCCCCCCCCCAGCCCCCAGGACAAAGTTTGTAATTTGTGCCCTGGGGGCATATAAGGTTTTTCATAGAAAGCGTTGTTGCAGAAACTTCAAAAAGGGCTCATTCAATTGGGAATTGAGAGGGCTAGTGCCCTTATTAATAATCAAAAGTGATGAGAGGGTAGATGCCCCCCCCCCACGCCCATCATTTCCCAAACACTTCCAATCAACATTTTGATTTAGCCATTCTGTTGAACAATAGTTGAATGGTCTGGAAATCTTGGAGTATGACAACCCTCCACACCCCTCAAGCCTAATGTTGTAAGTTATAACCTGGAGACATATAAGGTTTTTTATAGAAAGCGTTGTTGTAAAAACTTCAAAAATTACTCATTCAATTGGAAATTGAGAGGGCTATTGCCCTTTTTAATAGTCAAAAGTAATTGGAGGGAGAATCACTCCCCCGCCCATCATTTCCCCAAACATTTCTAATCAACATTTTTATATGACCACTTTGTTCAACGTAGTTGAAAGGTCTGAAAATGATGTCTTTGCGGATGACAACCCTCCCCCACAGCCCTCAGGACAAGGGTTGTAAGTTATGCCCTTGGGGCATATAAGGTTTTTATAGAAATTTTTGTTGTACAAGCTTCAAAAAGGGTTTATTCAATTGGAAATTGAGAGCACTAGTCCTTTCTTATTAGTCAAAAGTGATCAGAGGGCAAACACCCCTCCCCCACACCCATCATTTCCCCAAACACTTCCAATCAAAATTTTAGCCATTTTATTCAACGTGTTTGAAAGGTCTGGAAATTATGTCTCTAAGTATGACAAATCCCCCCAGCCCTTAGAGCAAGGGTTGTAAGTTATGCCCTGGGGGCATATAAAGTTTTTATAGAAAGCATGGTCATATAAACTTTGAAGAGGGCTCATGGGATTGGTAATCAGACGCTCTAGAGGTCTGTTTGTGAGTCAAAGTGATTAGAGGGAAGCTACCCCCCCCCCACACACACACACACAAGCATTGTATTGTCCAAAAATTCATCTAATGTAAATTTCGACATAGCCATTCTATTCAAAATAGTCTAAATATCACATAACAAGGCTTTTGGGGTTGAAACAAACCCCAGAGATTAGTGGCAGGGGTTGTAAGTTATGCCCAGTGGGTATTAAAGGTTCTTATGGAAGAGATGGTTATTTAACTTTAGAAGAGGCTCAGTCTTTTTCCCTAAGAAAGACTATGTCAACATAAAATGAACAGAGATTAATGAAAAAACTTTTTCTACAAAATAAGTTTTTCAAAAACAAAGTAAAAAATTCCATTAAACCAAAAATGAACAAAAATAGAATCAAATAATCTACCAAGCAAATAAATACCACAAATCATTATCAATAAATATATGAAACCAAAAACAAACAGAAATTAAAATAAAGAATGGTCAAACTCAAAACAAGCAGAAATTAATATGAGTAGGGTTCTAAAACCCTATGCTTTCTAATAGCCAGAATATAATTTGAACTTTACTGAAAAATTCTTTTAAATGTTTTCATTTTTAAAACTTTAATAAATCAAAATTGATTAAGATTTTAAGGAATGAATATTAGCCTATGTGTATTAACTGACAATGCATATTTATTTCAGTAAGTTCTTTTGAATATTTTTCAGTAGAGTACAAACTATATTCTGGCTTATAGAAAGCTTAGGGTTTTAGAACCCTACTCATAATGATTTCTGCTTGTTTTGAGTTTGACTCTGTTCTTTATCTTAATTTCTGTTTGTTTTGGATTAAAAAAAAAACACTTGTAGAAAACAAGCAAGACAAAGGAGGGTTAAAAAAGTACCATTTTTTACCCATCAAATGTTAGGTCATAAATGTAGGGCATCCTTAAGATAGAAATGAACAAAGCTTCAATTATGCATCTAAGCTTCAATTCAAATAAGAAATGCCATACAAAATTTATGAGAATAGATATTCTTACAAATTAATCGGAAATCTCTAGTCTATCAATTGCAATATTCTATGCACAGAAATTTATCAACTTTCTATTTGGCTAAGAGTAATTATGTCCCACCCATTTTTAATTCACCTCCCAACTAGAATTAAAAATAATTAATTACTTTACAGAACGAGGAACAGAAATAAGCAGTGGGCGGGGGCCTATTATTTTTAATATCAGTGATGTGGAACAGATTTCAAGGGCTAGACATACGTAGCTGATTTTGGGAACCAATTTCAGCAATGGTGTATTCCACACTGAGTGATTTTAATTAATGTTGCTAAGAGGCAGGCTTAGTGATGTTTTCAGGTGATTAATCATCATTAATTACGTTCTAGACAAGGAATATACTAGGGCTTTAGAGCTTTAGACATGTAATTAATTTTGTTTAATGATTATCGTAAATTAATCGTAATTAATGGTGATTAATCACCGAAAAACGTTGTAGAAACTTCAAAAAGGGCTCATTTGATTAGAAATTGAAAGGGCTAGTGCCCTTTTAATAGTCAAAAGTGATTAGAGGGCAACTAACCCCCCTCTTATGCCCACCATCTTCCCAAACAAATTCAATCAAAATTCTGAGATAGTCATTTTGTTCAATGTAGCTGAAAGGTCCTGAAATTATGTGTTTGAGGATTACAACCCCAGGACAAAGGTTGTCATTTGTGCCCTGGGGCCATATAAGGTTTTTATAGAAAGAGTTGTTGTAGAAACTTCAAAAAGGGCTCATTCAATTGGGAATTGAGAGGGTTAGTGCCCTTATTAATAGTCAAAAGTGATGAGAGGGTAGATGCCCCCCTGCGCCCATCATTTCCCAAACACTTCCAATCAACATTTTGATTTAGCCATTCTGTTGAACATAGTTGAAGGGTCTGGAAATTATGTCTTTGTGTATGACAACCCCCCACAGCCCTCAAGCCTAATGTTGTAAGTTATACCCTGGAGACATAAAAGGTTTTTTTTTATAGAAAGTGTTGTTGTAAAAACTTCAAAAATCACTCATTCAATTGGAAATTGAGAGGGCTATTGCCCTTTTTAATAGTCAAAAGTAATTGGAGGGAGAATCACTCCCCCGCCCATCATTTCCCCAAACATTTCCAATCAACATTTTTATATGACCACTTTGTTCAACGTAGTTGAAAGGTCTGAAAATTATGTCTTTGAGGATGACAACCCTCCCCCATAGCCCTCAGGACAAGGGTTGTAAGTTATGCCCTTGGGGCATATAAGGTTTTTACAGAAATTCTTGTTGTACAAGCTTCAAAAAGGGTTCATTCAATTGGAAATTGAGAGCACTAGTGCCTTTCTTATTAGTCAAAAGTGATCAGAGGGCAAATGCCCCTCCCCCATGCCCATCATTTCCCCAAACACTTCCAATCAAAATTTTGAGATAGCCATTTTATTCAACGTGTTTGAAAGGTCTGGAAATTATGTCTTTAAGTATGACAAATACTCTCAGCCCTTAGAGCAAGGGTTGTAAGTTATGCCCTGGGGGCATATAAAGTTTTTATAGAAAGCATGGTCATATAAACTTTTGATGGGGGCTCATTGGATTGGTAATCAGACGCTCTAGAGCTCTTTTTGTGAGTCAAAGTGGTTAGAGGGAAGCTACCCCCCCCCCTCCCAAACACACAAGCATTGTATTGTCCAAAAATGAATCTAATGGAAATTTTGACATAGGCATTCTATTCAAAATAGTCTACAAGACTTTTGGGGTTGAAACAAAACCCCAGAGATTAGTGGCAGGGGTTGAAAGTTATGCCCAGAGGGTATTAAAGGTTCTTATGGAAGGGATGGTTGTTTAGCTTTAGAAGAGGCTCAGTCTTTTTCCCTAAAAAAGACTATGTCAACATAAAATGAACAAAGATTAATGAAAAAACTTTTTCCACAAAATAAGTTTTTCAAAAAAAAGTAAAAAATTCCATTAAACCAAAGACGAACAAAAATAGAATCAAATAATCTACCAAGCAAACAAATACCACAAATCAGTATCAATAAATAAATGAAACCAAAAACAAACAGAAATTAAAATAAAGAACAGTCAAATTCAAAACAAGCAGAAATTAATATGAGTAGGGTTCTAAAACCCTATGCTTTCTAATAGCCAGAATATAATTTGAACTTTACTGAAAAAATTCTTTTAAATGTTTTCATTTTTAAAACTTTAATAAATCAAAAATTGATTAAGATTTTAAGGAATGAATATTAGCATATGTGAATTAACTGACAGTGCATTTGTTTCAGTAAGTTCATTTGAATATTTTTCAGTAAAGTACAAATTATATTCTGGCTTATAGAAAGCTTAGGGTTTTAGAACCCTACTCATATTGATTTCTGCTTGTTTTGAGTTTGACTCTGTTCTTTATTTTAATTTCTGTTTGTTTTGGGTTTCATTTATTTATTGATACTGATTTGTGGTAGGCTAGTTGTATGCTTGTTAGATTATTTGATTCTATTTTTGTTCGTTTTTGGTTTAATGGAGTTCTTTACTTTTTTGAAAAACGTATTTTGTGGAAAAAGTTTTTTTAATTAATTGATAAGAAATGAGCAAAACACAAAGCCAAAAATCAAATAACTATCAGGAACTAGATAAATACTAGGGCAATAAAGTAACATGGCTTTATATTTGGAGTTCAAAGATAGGTGGAAATTTTCTAGTGGAAAATCCTTTTCTGGCTAGTTTTGAAGGATATTTCTGCTACTACTACTACTACTAACAACTCACTGCAGTACCAAGCCAAACATAGCTATGTATGCTCCTCCTCCATCCCAATCTATGCAAAGCCTCCCTCCCACAAAGCTCCCATTTCCTTTAAATCTTTCTTTATGATGTCCTCTCAGCCCAGATAAGGACAACCTGTTTTCTGTTTAGCCCTAGGCGGTTGGCCAAAAAGAACAATCTTCAGCAATCTGTCATCCTTCATCTGCACAATGTGCCCTAGCCATCTTGACCTTTCCTTCATTATAGCCTTAGAGAGCAGTACTGAACCACATTTTTTGCACAGCCTATTGTTTGAAATATGGCCAGTCTGCCAGATACCCAATGCATACTATGCTAGAAAAAAAATATTTATCCTTGATTAGCAGAGCACTAAGACAACCTATCAAAATGAAAACTACCCAGGCTAACAAGATTGGAATGACAAAAAAAAGCAAAAAAAAAACAACAGACAAATGACAAACAAAATAAGCAATCTCACAATCAAGTTTCCACTGAAGATTTTTTTTTCCCTGTAAAATTAGAAACAGGCCTAAAGACCCAGTTTCTTCCTCATCAGAACTGAACAATTTCAAACAATGCAAAAGCCCCTGTAGTATTCATTTTCTGTCTTTATTTTATCAATGTGATTCAGGAATACTAAACCCATTAAGATTGACTGGCAATTTTAAGGAGTTTTTGCTCACATCAGTCAGCTATAAGATCTTAGAACAATGATGAACTAAAAACAATAATCTGTGGAGAAAGATGTAAGATCTTAGAAGTCAGATCTTAATACTAAAAAAGGGTTATTGTAGTGTAAAGAGTAGTATAGTGTAAAAGGGTTATTATAGATTACCATCTAGTAATCTACAATATTAAGAGTCTATTTTAGAAACTCTAAGATTAAGATTAAGTCTCTAAGATTAAGAGTCTATTTTAGAAACAATTGATTGAAAATATTTCTCTTGGGTTAGGCACTCTCTGAGTACTTGGTATCTTATTCCATGATCCTCAAATTATGGTAAAATTTAATATGAGTCTTAAATTAGGGTAAAATTCTAGATGAAGAGGTTTTTGCTATCTTGGAAAGTACTTAAATTAGGTAAATGAAACTTTCAGGAATGTTTGAGTCTAAACTACATCCTGAAAAGAGCTTTTATAGTATCTGTCTCCATCCCTTTCTCCTCTGAAGGGTATTGGCATTTAGGAAACTTGCAGAAACTCTGTGCTACAGAAATTAAAATTTCACAATCAATTTTGCAGCTCCCCAAAGGCCCAAGAAAAGTGATTTGATATTTGTGATATTGCTAAATCTATATCTACAAGGTTTTAAAGAAGTTGGAGAACCTTATCTAAAATTTGAGGTAAATTTCTAGGTGACCCTATAATTTAATTAGGATGAAAGTAAAAACATCAGTTGATGCCTTTTTTTTATGCTCTTTCATAATTCAATAATTGCTTCTTTTGAAAATTGTATCTTGAGCCCTTAAAGGGGCCCCTAAGGCATTTCATTTTTGTAACCACACAAAGAAGTTATAACCAACTGTAAGGTAAACTTCAGGGTAAATTTGCAGTGGGCTATATAATTTAGATATGATGAAAGTAAAAAATCATTTGATGCCTTTTTTATGCTCTCTGATAATTCATATAAAATACCTTTGGGGCCTGTTTAAGAGCTCAAGATGCAAATGCTAATGAAATAAATAGGATGAATATATAGGCTAATAGTTTAGAAACAAATTTGGGCTATATATTTGCATATTAGGGTGGGGGGGGAGGGGGGTAAGCATAGCATATATTAAATATGTAACCTAACCTAGGTACCTCTCCCCCCTAAACCCCCAAAAAACAATTGTTTAAATATTGTAAATTCAATGAGAAACCATGCTTTGCCATCGATTTATCTAGTAAATACCCATTTGTCTGGTTTCCTTGTACAGTCTATAGTGCTGGTTTAGTTATAATGCATAAGGACCTTATTTTTTCTAGGATGGAATCAAAGAAAAGCTGACTTAAACCAAAATTTAAAAGACCAAGTCTAGTTTATCAGAGGTTAAGAAAGATAGCCTAAACCTGTCTTCTAAGCAAATTTCCTATGTCTTGGAAATAGGGAAGGAATAGAGAGGAGGCTGAAATCACTGTCCCAAAGCATAATTTAGACTCTGAATGCATTCCTGAAAGTGTCATTCTCATAACTGATATACTTTCCAGGATAGCAAAAAGACCCTCAATTAGAATTTTCCCTGAAGTATATAAAAAATACAAACTTTAAATATGGTCACGCTAAGCTAATTACATGCATTTAAATCAATTGTATGAAATGGTGGAATTGAAATTTGTATAATCTGTCAATGACATACCCTATAACAGCTTGCTCAACATGATTCTTTAAATAAGCTTTTAAGTCAGTTTCCCTAACTGAGTAAAATAGCCACAAACTTGTAATTTGTGGGTTACTTCAACTGATTTTACTTTATCCTGTCACCAACATTTTCAATTATTAAAAATACGTGCCTAAAGCCCTAAAGCCCTAGGATATTCCTTGTCTAGAACGTATTTAACCATGATTAATCACCGAAAAACGTCACTAAGCCGCGCCTCTTATCATCATTAATTATAATCACTCGACGCGGAATACACCTGAAGTATGAGGCTATCAGTTCGAAGTATCGAACAGAAGTATCAGTTCGTCGCTCTAATAACGATGAACGGCATTTCAAGGAACGGCTTATAAGCCCAAAATAAAGTTGAACGGTGAAAACGAATGTCGAATTTATAAAACCGAGGATTGGATTTCGATAGAACGACGAAAACGAACGCAGCTAATGAATCAGTGCAGACAATATACTTCTGATGCCTGACCTCTGTTTGGCTTGATATGGCTTGAAGAGAAAACTTTATTGCCATAAGTTCTGCAGAGAAAATTGTCAAGTAGGGGGAAAACAGTAGGAAAGAGGAAGGCTCTGGGAGGTTATAACTACTGCACAGCTACATTTTGTTTCTGTCTTTGAGCCATCTGTGTAAACTTGGATGTAGTCCTGATATTCTGCCAACTTTCCCAGGAATATGATTTTCATCAGTGCTTGGGGAAGGTCCTCCTTTTTACAGTACTGATCTTAGGAATAATCAGTTATCCAATTCCTTTGGTGGTGCTGGGAGAATCATCATCCAAATTAACAGTCAGCCTGCCGTTTTCTATGAACTCTTCCATGCCTGGAAGGCAAAGGAGTCTCTGGAAAGAGGGCATCTCTGTTGGTTTGTAGTGGACATCAGGGTTGTGGGGGCTAATGATTTCTTTGTAGACAATGTTATTCTTGAGTCTTATCTTCTTTGCAAAATATCTTGCAAGGAAATATTTTCTTCTGGAGCCAAAAGACTGGATTCTCGCCTCAGTGTACATAGCTGCATTAGGAACTGATTTTAGGCAGCCAAGGGCTCTTCGTAAGATTGCATGGAGGGTAGTGTCAAGTTTCTTGAGGAGACATTTCTTAGCAGATCCATATATAAATGATCCATAGTCTATCGTGGATATCACCACTGACTTGACAATAGTTGAAGCAAAGGATGTGGGATACTGCTACTAATGCTACTACTGCTACTACAGCCACTGCTATTGCATTAGATAAAGGTATTAAGATAAACCTTTTAAGGAATATTTAGGCAAATGTCAAACTAAGTCAAAACGAACTATGACCATGTAGATTGTCAAAAGGGAGACAAAGCAATATCACACTATTGGTTTACATTATTAAGTTAGACCTTTCAGGGTAAGTTGTGGCAGATTTTGAACTTGCCAGGATACACTATACATACTTTGAATACTATTTCTACGGTAACTGTAACTAATGACACTAAGGGCAATAAAATGGAAACTTTTAGGGAACGTTTAGAGGACGTTTCAATTAAACGAAACAACTATATCCATGCCTGTTTTAAAAGGGCATATAAACAATACCAATGGAAGCGATGCTCTATAATAACTAGTAATATCATTGATATTTTATAGGAGCTAATTTGATTGGAAATTAAAAGTTCTAGTGCCCCTTTTAAGAGTCAAAAGTGATTGGAGGACAATCAGCTTTCCAATCCTGTTTCCCTGAAAAAGACTATGTCATTATAAAACGAACAGAAATTAATAAAATCAAACTTTTTACACAAAATAAGGTTTTCAAGGAAAAGTAAAGAACTCCATTAAACCAAAAATGAGCAGAAATACAATCAAATAATCTACCAAGCATAAAACTACCACAAATCAGCTTCAATAAATAAATCAAACTCAAAACGGAGAGAAATTACAATAAATAACTGATTCACACACCTGATTGAAATTTTTAGATAGCCCTTTTTGTTCAAAATAGTCTAAAGAACATATAACAATGGTTTCAGTGTTGACACTACCCCCCCAGAACCCTGGGGAAAGGGTTGCAAGTTATGTCCCGGGGCATTTAAGGTTCTTATGGAAGGGATGGTTGTTTAAATTTTAAATGTGTCTCATTTGGTTGAAAGTTGGAAGTTGTAGTTCCCTTTTAAGAGTCATAAGTGGTGGAGGGCAACAAGCTCCTCCCAGACAACCCCTCTTTTCGCCAAATGCATCTGATTGAAGTTGTAGGATAGCTATTTTGTTCAAAACAGTTTAAAAAATTCACATAACAATGTCTCTAGAGTTGCCACAACTCCCCAGAGGCCTGGGCAAGGGTTGTAAGTTATTCCTTGAGGGCATATAAGGTTTCGGTGGAATATCTGGTCGTATAAACTTCAGCTGGGGCTCATTTGATTATGATATCAGAAGTTGAAGTGCCATGTTTAAGAGTCAAAAGTGATTTGGCAGCAACCAGCTCCCCCCCCCCTCCACGCCCATCATTTGCCCCAATAAATCCAATTGAAATTTTTAGATAGCAATTTTGTTCAGCGTATTTGAAAGGGCCAGACATTATGTCTTTGAGGATGACATCCACCCCACAGCCCAAAGGATAAGGATTGTAAGTTATGCTCTGGGGGCATATGAGGCTTGTGTAGAAAGGCTGGCTGTATTTACTTCAGAGAGGTCTCATTGGAAAGGTAATCAGAAGTTTTAGTGCCCTTTTTAAGAGTCAAAGTGATCAGAGGGCAGCTACCCCCCCACCTACACACACACACACATGTCATGTTTTCCCGAAATGCATACACTATAAATTTTAATATAGCCATTTTATTCAAATTAGTCCAAAGATCATATAGCAAGTCTTTTGGGGTGTTATAAACCACCAGACCCTGGAGCCAAGGGTTGTAAGTTATGCTCCGGCGGTATTTAAGTTTTTAATAGAAGATATGGTTGCATAAACTTCAGATGTGTCTCATTTGATTAAAAAATTGGAAGTTCTAGCTCCCCTTCAAGAATCAAAAGTGATGGAGGTCAACTAGCCCCCCCCCATTAACTAACCTTCTTTCGTGAAACGTATCTGATCGAAATTGTGAGATATCTATTTTAAAACAAAACAGTCCAAAGAATATATAAAATTTCCTCCAGGGCAAATGTCTACACAACCCCCCAGAGCCCTGGGGCAAGGGCTGAAAGTTTTGTCCTGGGGTATATAAGGTTTTTATGGAATGTATTGTCGTATAAACTTCAGATGAGGCTCATTTGATTTCAAATTCAAAGTTATACTGCCCTTTTTAAGAGTGAAAAGTGATTTGAGAGCAACCAGTAGCCCCCCCCCCTACGCCCATCATTTCCCACAAACAAACATCCAAACAAAGCTTTGAAACATTTATTTTTCAGCATTGTTGAAAAGATCAGTAATTATGCATTTGGGTATGTCATCCCCCCTTCACCCCCCCCCCCCTCCCCCCCCCCCAATACCTCAGGGCAAGGGCTGTAAGTTAGCCAGTTTGTTCATTGTTTAAATATAGCATATATTATTGAGAAAAGTATTCATGTTTGACTACTACCTTCCCAAAATACCAAGGGTTTTCTGAGTCCTACTGAGTCATATTCTTAGTAGGGGGTCTCTTCCAGGCCACTCAGCGTGTCCCCAGGTTGCGGATAGGGGAACGTCCTACACATATTTAGGATACCTTCACTGAAGGCAGGACCTAGGGGGACCTAGTTCCTGGGGGTCCATAATTGAAACTGGAACACCCTCGCCCAGGGGCCGAAATACAGGCAGAGGAGGAGGATTGCCCCTCCGATGTACACCATGTGGGGCCAATCGACGTGTAGACATGCCCCGTCAGTTACACACCTTCCGCCAGAAACGGGGAAAATTGCTCGGCGTTGCAGACCACCGAACGGGAGGATCCCTTCTGTAAGATTTCCCCTACTATCAGGGCTGAAATTTGGTAGCGTGTTATAAACTGAGGCGTGTTGGTAAGAATCGGTACTCAGGATTCAGTGACAACTGATATTTATTGCAAAAGAAATAAAAAGGAAAATATTATAATTCTAATTCTTTTGAATGCTTCTAAACCTCTTCTAGGTCTGATGTCTATGATCTACTTGTTCAATACACAATTGTTAACCGAAAAAAAGGATTTAGTTAGTTCTAGTCTATCGAATGTTTCTAATTAAAAGAGTTACACTTGAATAGCTCGTCAAGGCTTGAGTTCTTGGGTATTAAAATCCTTTAGTTCAAACTATTGCTGAGCCAAGCTAGGAATAAGCGTACTTGATTTTATTCCAATTTACATTAACCCAAACCAAGAGATCCTTTTATTATTTCTTGAAAAAGGGTTTGTGTTCCTTGGACCTTTAATAAGCTTCAAATTTAGCAGGGAAAACTCTCAATTGAATATATCTGGACATAAAGGTCTGGAAATTCTTAGATTGACAATATTATTCTCTTTTTCCCTAACCTATCTGTATAAACATTGAGGCCACCTTTGTATAAACAGTCAGTACGGATTTAACGAAATGAAAGAATGATTAAAAGGGAACAGTGTTCTCTTTTTCTCCTTCGTATAAATGTCTGAAGACTGCACAAGGGGGAAAGTAATATTGTTGTCCGATAATTCCAATTTTCTGATGTAAGGTCTTTATAAAGTCAAGCTAAGTTCCAAGGAACTCTAGGCTGAAAAAGGGAAGCACAAAAGGCTCTCCTAACGTTGACTTCTTGGTTAAGGTTCTTTCCCTCTTTGAACCCTCAGTTATTCGAAGCTTCTTCTATAAGCTTTAAATTTCTGGGAAGAAATTAAGTTTAGCTTATTCTAACCTTAAAACTGCTGTTTTTGTCCAAATGGCTCAAGCCTTGGCTAAGTGAAAATACTACCGAATTATAAACCCAAATCACCAACGTTTAGTAAAATGTTAGACTTCAGCACTAGTTGTTATTCTTGTCTCCTACATACGTATTAAAATTATCTCCAAGTGACAGAAATCTTTTAGACGTTTTCTTCTTATTTTAATTTTATCTTCAAACTTTTATCTCCAAGGGGAATTCAGACAGACAGTGGTAGCCTACCTTAATTACAAAGTAAAACACTTACTCGTTGTTTGTTCCAAAAAAGACTACCTCGTTTCCGTTTTCGAATCCTTATTTTAATTTTGTCTTATTTTGTCATTCTTGTCTCTCATTGGCAAGAGACCAGTTTTGATGTAATCCTAATAATAATTCTTTGTTCAAAAAGTTAGTTTCCACTTTCTCTATTCAAAACCCTGTTTTGTCATGTGATTATTGTCGCGTAATATTCTTTCCGTTGACCTCTCGAGTTTGAAACGGTCCGGTATTTGTATTTGGATTTTATGGACCTTGTTGGATCAAGGGTATTCTTATTCAAATCTAATGTTGGGTTTGTTTTCCTTACACAAAGAAAATTAATACTTCGTTACTTTTATCATTACTCAAAAGTCATAGTTTGCTATTTTTACAATTTAGTCAGGTTATGATGGCTTTCTCATATTCTCAAAACCTCCCACACTTAAAATTCTTAGTACAGTTATTTTTTCTTAATGAAACCATAACTTTGCTAAAAATAAATTTAATTCAATTTCTTCTTGTTCCACAGTTACGTGAAAACCTTGAGACTTTTGTTTCCTATAGTCTAACCATAGTTTTCTCAATGATTTGATTATTATTCCTATAGAAACTAGTCCTAATAAAGAGATAAATAGATTAAAGGTATTAAGAATAAATGTCCAGTAGCTAGCTATTTTCCTTCCTCTTTCGTCTTTTAAAGAAATGTGCATTTTTCTAAGTTCAGCTATGCCAATCTGCGTCTTGGAGTTGTTGTGGAAATATATAGAGATTAAATCCTCAAATTCTTTGTCCCATTCGTTTTCTATTCCAGCTATGGCTAGTTTCCCTTTTAGGCTAATTATAGATATGATTGAAGGTGCCATTTCTTTTTTAATCTGTCCCCTATACATCCTGTTTAGTTTTAATATCTCTGCAGCTAGAGAACATTCTTTATTCGACTATTGAGCTGCCCTTTATATATGTGAATTTGCTGTTTTCTCTGTTTTGCATTCGAAATGTATTCTTATTTCTTCTTTGAAAGGAGCTGTGATTATATACTTTTCCCTTCCAATTCTTTGGATTAATATTTTATTTTCCTTTATAATTTTGGTTGCACACACTTTATTAATTAATACATTATTTTCCATGTAGTTTGCTAAACTGCAGGAGTTCATTTGTGTGCTTCTAATAAGAAATTGGTGGTTGAATAATAGTGGTATACCCTTTAAGTTAAATTCTTTTTCTATATTGTAATCTTTTAAGAAATATCTCGTTTGATCTTTATTCAACCCAAAAAATTTAAACTCGTTTTCTGTTTGAAAGAAATACGAAGTGTTTGACACTGGGAATGGAATGCTGAACATTTCAAACATTCTGAACCCATCTTGTTTATTTGATATTGAGAAATCACAAATAACCAACAATTTCAATTGTTGTGTCACCACATTGTAGCTAGTCGATTTATAAAGTTCCAGTAAGCCGCAACGTCTATAATTAACCGATATTCTATAGCCTATTGGTAGTGAATTTTCAATTTCGAAAATTGTCCTAAGCATGTCTGCTGGATCTGTAACAATGAAAGGGAAACTTTTATTTTCGGCTTGAAGAATAGAAAGGATTACTGTTTCTATTTTCTTTACTAACCTTTTTTTTGGATTGAACTTTTTGTCACTTCCTTGTTTGTCTTTTTAAGTTGTCTTATATTTACTAACCGTCGTTTATAAGTTTTTAACTCGTGTAACAAAAGGACGTTTTTATATAATTCCGTTACCACTAGATAGGCTCTCCTATAAGAATAATTTTTTTTGATGAACACTCTTGAATGACATACACTAAATTATTATGTAAGATTTTGATTTCTAATATTCTTTTTTTGTTGTATTATGCTGCTTGGCCCTTTCGGGCCTTTTTATCATTAATACATATTTGTCAGCTGACAAATACCTCTTGAATCAAGATTAGATACCAATTCATCTTCCGAACAGAACCCCTCCCAATTATCCGTGCTAGTGACTCCCGTTTCATAGTCCTAGTCTTGTCCGTGCTAGTGACCTTCATAGTCCTAGTCTTGTCCGTGCTAGTGACTCCTGTTTCATAGTCCTAGTCTTGTCCGTGCTAGTGACCATAATAGTCCTAGTCTTGTCCGTGCTAGTGACTCCTGTTTCATAGTCCTAGTCTTGTCCGTGCTAGTGACCTTCATAGTCCTAGTCTTTTCCATGCTAGTGACCTTCATAGTCCTAGTCTTGTCCGTGCTAGTGACTCCTGTTTCATAGTCCTAGTCTTTCCGTGCTAGTTATCTTCATAATCCTAGTCTTGTCCGTGCTAGTGACTCCTGTTTCATAGTCCTAGTATTGTCCGGGCTAGTGACCTTCATAGTCCTAGTCTTATCTGTGCTAGTGACTTCTGTTTCATAGTCCTAGTCTTTCCGTGCTAGCGACCTTCATAGTCCTAGTCTTGTTCGTGTTAGTGACTCCTGGTCACACTAAATCTACTACTAACGGTTAACCTATATCTACAAAACTACGGAATCTGGGCCTCTGCCTTCCGGTGGTTCCCTAACCATTGCTCGGAGGCCGCAGTACCTTCGGCAATATTGCCTTAAAATTTTTCTTGGGGCCGGTTTATAGGTGTTGGAGTTAAACAATATTTTGCTTTGTGGCCTGTTTCACTACAGCGGATACAAGTTGGAGGTTTTCCACATTCCGATTGTCTCTGTGGACCACCACAAGTCCAGCATTTTATGTGAGCATTTTTTCTTTCACTAAATTTATACCTGGCATAATTATCCCTAGTTGGTCTTGACATATCTTTCTTTTTAGGAATGTCTAAGTTTGTTGCGAATCTTTGTATTTCTCCCTGTGTATAACAAATAGCTTGCTCAACAAATAGGTTTTGAAGCCTACTTGTGACTGGGGTATTTCCATATAGCCCTTCTAGAGCGTTTATTCTAGACTGTGCTTGTTGTAGTGCAATTTCTAACTCTTTAATTTTGTTTTAATTTGAACTCATGATGGGTCTATTCTTTTCAACTCTTAGTATGGGAAACGTTTTGATCCCTAATAGTGTTTTAAATCGCTAAAATGGGTCTATTTATAAATTGTATGAGAATTTTCTCAGTGCCTCGATTTAAATTTACCCTCAAGTTTAGTATTATAATTACACACACTTAAGGATAATTAACCTATGGCCCTATTTAATTAAATTATAGACGATTCGGATACTAGAACTTCTAGCAAAGAGAAAGAAAAAGAGAAGAAAGAAAGAGTCTTAGGAAGACATAAGGCTGTCTGAATTTCCCTTTAAGGTCAAAAATTTCTTTAATGAACTTTTTTTCAAACTTTTCTGTCTCTGATAGGTTTGGAAAAGTGAACACACACTTTCTTGTGAGGAACAGAGGACTAAATTTTACCAAATGTTATAAATTTTATTAATCCCCCCCCCCCACTTAAACGAAAGTTGCACCGAACTTGAGTACCGCTGCGACCAGTTGTAAGGTTGCCTCTACTATCAGGGCTAAAATTTTGGTAGCATTTTATAAACTGAGGCGTGTTGGTAAGAATCTGTACTCAGGATCCAGTGACAACTGATATTTATTACAAAACAAATAAAAAGGAAAATATTCTAATTCTAATTATTTTGAATACTTCTAAACCTCTTCTAGGTCTGATGTCTATGATCTACTTGTTCAATCCACAAATGTTTACCGAAAAGAAAAGGATTAAGTTAGTTCTAGGCTATCGAATGTTTCTAATTAAAAGAGTTACACTTGAATAGCTAGTCAAGGCTTGAGTTGTGGGGCATTAAAATCCTTTGGTTCAAACTATTGCTGAGCCAAGCTAGGAATAACCGTACTTGATTTTATTCCAATTTACATTAACCCAAACCAAGAGATCCTTTTATTATTTCTTGAAAAGGAGTTTGTGTTCCTTGGACCTTTAATAAGCTTTAACTTTAGCAGGGAAAACTCTCAATTGAATATATCTGGACATAAAGGTCTGGAAATTCTTAGATTGACAATATTATTCTCTTTTTCCCTAACCTATCTGTATAAACATTGAGGCCACCTTTGTATAAACAGTCAGTACGGATTTAACGAAATGAAAGAATGATTAAAAAGGGAACAGTGTTCTCTTTCGTATAAACGTCTGAAGACTGCACAAGGGGGAAAGTAATATTGTTGTCCGATAATTCCAATTTTCTGATATAAGGTTTTTATAAAGTCAAGCTAAGTTCCAAGGAACTCTAGGCTGAAAAAGGGAAGCACAAAAGGCTCTCCTAACGTTGACTTCTTGGTTAAGTTTCCTTTCCCTCTTTGAACCCTCGGTTATTCGAATCTTCTTCTATAAGCTTTAAATTTCTGGGAAGAAATTAATTTTAGCCTATTCTAGCCTTAAAAATGCTGTTTTTGTCCAAATGCCTCAAGCCTTGGCTAAGTGAAAATACTACCGAATTATAAACCCAAATCACCAACTTTTAGTAAAATGTTAGAATTCAGCACTAGTTGTTATTCTTGTCTCCTACATACGTATTAAAGTCATCTCCAAGTGACATAAATCTTTTAGAGGTTTTCTTCTTATTTTAATTTTATCTTCAAACTTTTATCTCCAAGGGGAATTCAGACAGACAGTGATAGCCTACCTTAATTACAAAGTAAAACACTTACTCGTTGTTTGTTCCAAAAAAGACTACCTCGTTTCCGTTTTCGAATCCTTATTTTAATTTTTGTCTTATTTTGTCATTCTTGTCTCTCATTGGCAAGAGACCAGTTTTGATGTAATCCTAATAATAATTCTTTGTTCAAAAAGCTAGTTTCCACTTTCTCTATTCAAAACCCTGTTTTGTCATGTGATTATTGTCGCGTAATATTCTTGCCGTTGACCTCTCGAGTTTGAAGCGGTCCGGTATTTGTATTTGCATTTTATGGACCTTGTTGGATCAAGGGTATTCTTATTCAAATCTAATGTTGGGTTTGTTTTCCTTACACAAAGAAAATTAATACTTCGTTACTTTTATCATTACTCAAAAGTCATAGTTTGCTATTTTTACAATTTAGTCAGGTTATGATGGCTTTCTCACATTCTCACGCTTCGTAGAGGGACAACTGTGAAGAGCAGACGATCCAGCTGCATGGACAATGGCCTCTGCTGAGGGTAGAGAGGAGGGGCTTACCGCTACCCCGACAAATTAGCCATGAAACTCCTTCTCTTAAATATAAATGATGAAAATGGCGAATAAGAAAGTAAGAACTCGTGCTACCGCGTCCGGGGTAACCGACGGTATAAGACCAAGAATTGCAAATTGCGAGAATGATATTGTTGATAATAATGATAATGAAAATAATTTTGCTACCGCCTCCGGGGCAGCCGACGATCATTTATCCGATTTGACGACTCTCCAGCTGGAGAAGACTTCGTTTATCTTAACCCCAAAAACATATTTCTCACTAGGAACGCTAAATGTGCGCACATTAGCCAAACCAGGAAAAAGGGAACTAGTCCTAAACGAGATGAACAGTTACCGCTGGGATATCGTTGGACTATCTGAAACTCACCTTCCCTCCACAGGAATAGAAAGAATAAACGACAGCACGCTCATCACGTCTGAAAGAAGTGATGGAGCTCAGCGCCAATGTGTCGGTTTTCCTACTCTCCAAGCGAGCCAAACAGTCTCTTCTTGCCGTCCATTCTGTCTCTGAACGTATTATCACCGTTCGTCTGAAAGGATCCATTGCCAACATGACCATAATCCAAGTTTACGCCCCAGACTGGTCCCGGAGTGACCGAGAAGCCGAAGAATTCTACAGCCAACTCCCCCACACCGTTGACGCTGCTCCCAAGAAAGATGTTCTGTTCGTGATTGGGGACTTCAACGCCATTGTCGGACAACCAAATGATGGACTTGAAGACGCCATTGGCAAGTTCGGGCATGGGTGGCAGAACCACAGGGGTGAAGTGCTCATCGACTTTTGTCGGGATTAATTAAAAAAAACTTTTTCTACAAAATAAGTTTTTCAAAGAAAAGTAAAGAACTCCATTAAACAGAAAAAGAGCAAAAATAAAATCCAATAATCTACCAAGCGTGAAACTACCACAAATCAGCATTGATAAATAAATGAAACCCCAAACGAGGAGAAATTACAATAAATAACCAAGTCAAACTCAAAACGAGCAAAAATTAACATAAGTTGGGTACAAAACCCCTATGCCTTCCCAAGGCCAGAACAAAATTTGCACTTTACTGAAAAAATATAAATGTTTTTACTTTTATAACTTTAATAAATCAAATAATATTAACATTTTGATTACTAAATATCAATATATGTATATTAAACTGACAACGCACATTCATTTGTATTTAATTATTGTAATTTCTGTTCGTTTTGGGTTTCATTTATTTATCGATGCTGATTTGTGGTAGTTTCACACTTGGTAGATTATTTGATTTTATTTTTGCTCATTGTTTGTTTTATGTAATTCTTTACTTTTATTTGGAAAACTTATTTTGTAGAAAAAGTTTTTTTTAATTAATATCTGTTCGTTTTATATTGACATAGTCTTTTCAGGGAAAAAGAAAATAATACTTTAAATCTTTTCGTTTTTTAAGACTTTATAGTTTGGCCTGCTATTTGTATGCTGGAGAAAAATTTTCAGCAATTTTTAACAACATACACCCTTTTCAAAATCTGGACACAAATAGTACTGTTTAATTTAGTTTCACACCTCCTCTAGTTGACCTGAAGTGAAAAACTTGATACCATTCGCAAAAAATCTGTTTACTTTCTTTGATAGCTTGGATACACTTACGCTGTTTGGATTTGGTTAAATTTTAAGAGCAGAAGTAGCCCCGAAAGTTTGAACATAATACCCTCAGTCTTTCTTGGGATACTGCTGAGATGCCTTATTGGGAACTAGCATTATCACAGTGCATTTTGATTTAATCTTAAGGCAACATTTAGTTTTTAAACATAATGGGCAAATGGGAAGGTGGGAGTGGAAGGAGGACTAGTTGTCCTCCAATCACTTTCGACTATTAAAAGGGCGTCAGCCCTTTCTGTTTTCAATCGAATGAGCCCTTTTCAAAGTTCCCACGACAAATCCTTCGATACGAAGTCCCCTGGTCTAAACAACCATAACAATAAAAAATAATGCATTATACCCACATCAATCTTGACTATAAAAATGTCAAGCTATCCAATCACTTTCGAATATTAAAAAGGGCACTAGGCCTTTCAATTTCTAATTGAATGAACACTTTTGGAAGCGACAACTCTTTCTAAAACACCTTATATGCCCCCAGGGCATAAATTCCAACCCTTACCCTAAGGACATTCTCAAAGACCAAATTTCCAGAACTTTCTACTACGTTGAACAAAATGACTATCTGAACATTTTGATTGGATGTGTTTGGAGGAAATTTGGGCGTGAGAGGGAGGTTAGTTAAGCTCCAATCACTTTCGACTATTACAAAGGGCACTAGCCCTCTCAATTTAGAATTGAATGAGCCCCTTTTGAAGTTTTACGACAACTCTATATATAAAATATTATATGCCCCCAGGGCATAAACTACAACCTTTGCCCTTGGGGCTCTCAGGGGTTTGTCATCCTTAAATACATAATTTCCGGAACTTTCAACTATGTTGAACAAAATGGCTATCTCTAAACTTTGATTGAATATTTTTGGGGAAATGGTGGATGTAAGAGGGGGGTTAATTACTCTCCAATCACCTTCGACTATTATTTAGGGCAATTTCAATTTCTAATCAAATGAGCCCTTTTTTAAATTTCTATAACAACTTTCGATACAAACTTTAATGCCCCCAGGGCATAACTTACAACCCTTGCACTGAGGGCTCTGAGGGGGTTATCATCCTAAAAGACCTAATTTTCAGAACTTTCAACTACGTTGAACAACATGGATATCTAAAAATTTCGATTGGATGTGTTTGTGAAAATGTTGGGCGTGAGAGGGGCGTTAGTCGCAATCCAATCACTTTCAACTATTAAAAAAGGCACTAGCCTTTTCAATTTCCAATTGAATGAGCCCTTTTGAAGTTTCTACGACAAAGCTTTCAATAAAAACTTTATATGACCCCAGGGCATTACTTACGACCCTTGTCCTAAGGGCTGTGGGGGGAGGGGTTGTCATCCTTAAAGACCTAATTTCCAAAACTTTTGACTATGTTGAATAAAATGGTTATCTAAAAATTTTGATTGGATGTGTTTGGGGAAAGGTGGGCGTGAGCGGTGGGGTAGTTACCCTCAAATCACTTTCAACTATTAAAAAGTAGTCATTTTAATTTCAAATCGAATGAGCCCGTTTTCAAGTTTCTACGACAAAGATTTCAATAAAAACCTTATATGCCCCAGGGCATAACTTATAATCCTTGCACTGAGGGTTGTGGGGGAGTGTCTGGGGAAAAGGTGGGCGTGAGAAGGGGGTTAGTTGCCCTCAAATCACTTTCGACTATTAAAAAGGGTACTAGCCCTTTGAATTTCAAATCGAATGAGCCCTTTTTCAAGTTTCTACGACAAAGATTTCAGTAAAAACCTTATCTCTATGTGTATCTATGTGTATTATCTCTATGTGTGTCGTCTCTGTTTTTTTCGTCTCTGTGTGTGTGTCGTCCCTGTTTGTGTGTCGTCTCTGTGTGTGTGTCGTCTTTGCGTATTTGTCGTCTCTCTGTGTGTATCGTCTCTGTGTGTGTCGTCTCTGCGTGTGTGTCGTCTGTGTTTGTGTCGTCCCTCTTTGTGTGTTGTCTCTGTGTGTTTGTCGCCTGTGTGTGTGTGTCGTCTCTATATGTGTGTCGTCTCTGAGTGTTTGGAGGGGTTAGTTGCCCTCAAATCACTTTCGACTGTTAAAAAAGGTACTAGCCCTTTGAATTTCAAATCGAATGAGCCCTTTTTCAAGTTTCTACGACAAAGATTTCAATAAAAACCTTATTTGCTCCTAGGGTATAACTTATAATTCTTGCCCTGAGGGTTGTGGGGGAGTGACCTCCTCAAAAATATATTTTGTACCTGGAAATCAACTACGCTGAACAAAATGGCTATCTCAAAATTTTTATTGGATGCGTTTGGGGAAATGATGGGCGAAGGGGGGGCTGGTTGCCCTCCAATAACTTTCGACTATTAAAAAGGGTACTAGCCCTTTGAATTTCCAATCAAATGAGCCTGTTTTAAAGTTTCTATGACAACACCTTCTATGAAAACCTTATATGCCCCCAGGGCATAACTTAAAACCCTTGCCCTGAGGGTTTTGGGGGAGTTTCCTACTCAAAAACATATATTCTATTTGGAAATCAACTACGCTGAACAAAATGGCTATCTCAAAATTTTTATTGGATGTGTTTGGGGGAATGATGGGTCTGGGGGGGGGCATTTGCCATCCAATCACTTTTGACTATTAAAAAGGGTACTAGCCATTTGAATTTCCAATCGAATGAGCCTGTTTTGAAGTTTCTACGATAAAGCCTTCTATAAAAACCTTATATGCCTCCAGGGCATAACTTAAAACCCTTGCCCTGAGGGTTGTGGGGGAGTGTCCTCCTCAAAAACATATATTCTATCTGGAAATCAACTACGCTGAACAAAATGGCTATATCAAAGTTTTGATTGGATGTGTTTGGGAGAATGATGGGCGTGGGGGGGGGCTAGTTGCCCTTCAATCACTTTCGACTATTAAAAAGGGCACTAGCCACTCCAATTTCCAATTGAATAAGCCCTTTTCGAAGTTTTTATGACAACTCCTTCGATACGAAGTGCCCAGATATGGAGAAAAAGCCAAAAATAAAAAACACCTTGTACCCAAATCGTTCTTTACTTAGGCAGCACTAGCGCGCTGCCTATGATAATGTTTCATAACGAACACCACGTTCCGTCATAGAGAACGAAGGAAAGTTACTTGGAGATCCCCTGACGGCCGCACTGCAAACATGATTGATTACATACTTGTCTGCAAGCCATGGAAATCATCAGCACTGAATACAATCTCCATAGCCGGTGGCGACTTCGACTCGGACCACTTTCTAGTCATGCCTGAGCTCCGTTTGTGCATTCGAAAGCCCCAACAGCCTAAGAAAAGCTTACCAAGATATCGTGTCGACCTGCTGAAAAACATAGAAACAAGTAATAAATATAGAACAGCACTCTCAAACAAGTTGTCGAGAATCCAGCCCATGGAAGCTCCAACAGTAGAAGAAATTGACCGATTGGTCGACGAAAGTACATTCATCATCAGAGAAACTGCTAGTGAAATCCTGGGAATTCAGACCCATTCGGATAAACCGTTGATCACTCCGAAATTATTGATTTATGTGTGCAGAAGCGCGCCCATGCTAACAAGGTAGATCGACAAAGCAAGGACGAGTACAAGAGGCTGAAGCGCCTAGTAGAAAAAGAAAATCCGGCAAGGTCTGTGACACTACGTCAATGACAAATTTCGTGAGTGTGAAGAAGCCTTTCAAAAAGGTAATAGCCACTTTATGTACAAGAAAGTCCGTGAACTGTCAAAAATGAAATCCTTGGCCGCTCCTACACTGTTAGGTAAAAACGGACTCCCAATCACGGACTTCGAGGGAAGACGAGAACGATGGAAGGATCACTTCAGCAAAAACCTGAACCCCACAATAACGCCCGACCCGAACATCTTACTATCATTCCTACTACTGCAGTATCCAGTAGACCCAAGCCCTCCTCCACTAAGAGATGAAGTACTCTCAGCAATAAAATCCCTAAAAATTAATAAAGCCCTAGGCCCGGATGGTATTCAGTCAGAACTTTTAAAAGCAGGCCCAGAAGGACTGGTCGATATCTATCACAAGGTCAAAATAAGTGTCTGGGAAACGGGCCACTTCCCCAGATCTTGGGCGAAAGCCACCATCGTCCCCCTGTTTAAAAAGGAGGAAAAGGGCGACTGTAACAACTACAGACCAATAAGTTTAACTAACCAACCGGCGAAGACTCTTGCAAAAATACTCCTTGACGGTCTGAAATCTCTGACAAACCATATCTTAGAGGAATACCAAGCAGGCTTTCGAAAAGATCGCTCTACCATAGACCAGATTTTCTCCATTCTGCAAAGGATGTAGAACTATATCGAGTTTGCAAAAGAGCTGCTACTACTCTTTATTGATTTCAAGCAGGCTATTGACTTGATATGACGAGATGGACTATGGTACATCCTGCTACACTATGGAGCCCCTGAAAACATAGTAATTCTGATAAGAGACATGTATTCACATTTTGTTAGCCAAGTCCAGACGCCCGAGGATTTGACAGAGGAGTTTTTGACATCAGCGGGCGTTCTTCAAGGTTGCCTCTTGTCACCCCACCTCTTTAACCTATTCCTCAACGCAGCGCTATCATTTGCTGAAACTGCTGACGGTGCAGAGATTGGAGTGAAGCTTATCGATAAACTGGCATACGCAGATGACATCGAGAAACTCAATAGTCAAGAGCATCTACTCCAAGCGGACACCGACGAACTAGTGTCAGCAACCGAGGCCTTTGGATTGTCGTTAATACAGCCAAAACCAAGATTATGCGGATGTCTGGAGACCCTGCTTCAAGAAAAGTGCAGCTGACAATAAAAGGAGAGCCAGTAGAAAATGTTGACTCCTCTGTCCACCTAGGGAGCCTCCTAACTTCTGATAATGACTGCTCAAAGTCAATAAAACGAAGACTCGGCCTGGCAAGCGCCAGCTTCAAGAACCTCTTGCCAATCTGGAAAAACAAGACTCTGTCAACTTCTCTGAAGGTGCGGCTCTTCAACTCTCTCATAATCCCAATCGCTTTATACTCAAGTGCAACTTGGTTAATAAAGGCTGATGATGAGCGAAGAATCTTCGCTTTTGAAACTAAATGCCTTAGACGCATTGCGGGGATTACCTACATTGACCGAGTCTCAAATGAAGACCTCCGAAAACTCTTCCGTTGTCCTCGCACCATCATGGACCGGGTCAGAAGCCAACAACTCCGCTGGCTTGGCCAGATCCAGCGAATGTCGGCCAACCAGCTTCCAAAAATCACATTCGAAGGACGGGTTCACGGCAAGCGCCCCAGAGGCCGACCTCGTAAGAGATGGACCGACAATTTCCCGGCCGATAACCTCCCCCAGCTACTTTGTCTAGTGCCAGACAGATCGAACTACGGTCACCACATTCATAATTTGCTCAGAAGAGAAGAAGCCCGACACAGCCACAAAGGCCGGACAGGACTTAAGTCAAGTATTAAGGTGAATCTTTCAAGGTATTAATTAAAAAAAACTTTGTCCACAAAATAAGCTTTTCGAAGAAAAGTAAAGAACTCCATTAAACCAAAAATGAACAAAAATAAATCAAATAATATACCAAGCGTGATACTACCACAAATCAGCATCGATAAATAAATGAAACCCAAAACGAACAGAAATTACAATAAATAACCGAGTCAAACTCAAAACAAGCAGAAATTAACATGGGTTGGGCTCAAAACTCCGATGCCTTCCCAAGGCCAGAACATAACTTGTAATTTACTGAAAAAATATAAATGTTTTTACTTTTATCACTTTAATAAATCAAATAATATTAACATTCTGATTACTAAATATCAGTATATGTATATTAAACTGACAATGCACATTCATTTTTTTTTTTCAGTAAAACCCCCCGCTCCCCTTTTTAGAAATTCGAAATAGGCCAATCAGTTAAGTCCACTATACATAAATACTAGATTAAGTCACAATTTGTATACAAATTGAGTCATACCTGCGAGATGGGACAGTTGCAAACCACTTCGCCGGCTCACCAAGTTTCTTTCTGCTTTCTCAATTACGAATAATACAATTTCAGACCATTTTTCATTGAGTGTCAAATACATACTAACCCGTTAATGAAAGAGTAAATGGGAGGAGCTGTTTGTACGCACTAAGAAGGAAGTGCCAAAAATCATCAGTTGTGAACTTACCGTTATATTATCTATATACAGTGACTACTTTAAACAAAATGGCTATCTAAAAATTTGGATGGATGTGTTTGGGAAAATGGTGGGCGTGAGAGGGGTGTTAGTTGCTCGCCAATCACTTTTAATTACTAAAAAAGGCACTAGCCCTTTTCATTTCAAATCAGTGAGCCCTTTTGAAGTTTCTACGACAACACTTTCAATAAAACCTTATATGCCCCAGGGTATAAATTACAAGCCTTGCCCTGAGGGCTGTGGTGGGGGGGTTGTCATCCTCAAAGACATAATTTCCAGAGCTTTCAACTACGTTGAAAAAAATGGCTATCTCAAAATTTCGATTGGATGTGAAAGGGGGGGGGGTTACTTACCCTTCAATCACCTTTGACTATTAAAAAGGGCACTTGCCCTCTCAATTTGTAATTAAATGAGCTCCTTTTGAAGTTTTTACGACAACACTATTTATAAAAACCTTATATGCCTCCAGGGCATAACTTACAAGCTTTGTCCTGGGGGGTTTATCATCCTCAAATACATAATATCCAGAACTTTAAACTACGTTGTACGAATTGGCCATCTCTAAACTGTTTGTATGCACCGAGAATGAAGTGCCAAAAATTATCAGCTGTGAACTTACTGACATATTATCTATATACAGTGACTACGTTAAACAAAATGGCTATCTAAAAATTTTGATTGAATGTGTTTGGGGAAATGGCGGGCGTGAGAGGGGGGCTAATTACTCTCCATTCACTTTCGACTATTTGAAAGAGCACTAGCCCTTTCAATTTCCAATCAAATGAACCCTTTTTGAAGTTTCTACAGCACTTTTCTATATAAACCTTATATGCCCCCAAGGCATAACTTACAACCCTTGCACTGAGGGCTCTGAGGGGGCTTTCATCCTAAAAGACCTAATTTCAAGAACTTTCAACTACGTTGAACAAAATAGATGTCTCAAAATTTTGATTGGATGTGTTTGGGGAAATGGTAGGCGTCAGAGGGGGGTTAGTTGCCCTTTTCAAGTTTCTACAAAATCGCTTTCTATAAAAACCTTATATGTCCCTAGGGCATAACTTACAAACCTTGCTCTGAGGGCTCTGAGGTTATCATCCTTAAAGACCTAATTTACAAAACTTTCAACTACGTTGAATAAAATGGCTATTTAAAATTGTTATTGGATGTGTTTGGGGAAAAGGTGGGCGTGAGAGAGAGGTTAGTTGCCCTCAAATCATTTTCGACTATTAAAAAGGGCACTAGCCCTTTTAATTTCCAATAGAATGATCCCTTTTTCAAGTTTCTACGGCAAAGATTTCAATGAAAACCTTATATGCCCCCAGGGTTTAACTTATAACCCTGTCCCTGAAGACTGTGGGGGGAGTGTCCTGCTCAAAGGAATAATTTCCAGAACATTCAACTGCGTGGAACAAATTGGCTATATCAAAATTTTTATTGGATGTGTTTTGGGAAATGGTGGGCGTGGAAGGGTTTTAGTTGCCTTCCAATCAATTTCGACTATTAAAAAGGGCGCCAGCCATTTCAATTTCCAATCGAATGAGCCATTTTTGAACTTTTTACGACAACTTTTTCAATAAGAAAAATTATATGCCCCCAGGGAATAACTTACAACCCTTGTCCTGAGGGCTGTTGGGGGGGGGGGGTGTCATCCTTAAAGACATAATTTCCAGAACTTTCAACTACGTTGCACAAAATGGCTATCTCAAAATTTCGATTGCATGTGTTTGGGGAAAAGATGGGCATGAGAGGGGGTTAGTTGCCCTCCAATCACTCTAGACTACTAAAAAGGGCACTAGCCCTTTAATTTTTAATCGAATGAGCCTTCTTTGAAGTTTCTACGACAACACTTTCTGTAAAAACCTTATATGCCCCCAGGGCATAACTTACAACCCTTACCCTGAGGGCTGCGAGGGAGTGTCCTCTTCAAAACATAATTTCTATCTGGAAATCAACTACGCTGAACAAATAGCTATCTCAAAATTTTGATTGGATGTATTTCAGGAAATGGTGGATGTGGAAGGGGTTTTAGTTGCCTTCCACTCACTTTCGACTATTAAGAAGGGCACAAGCCACTCCAATATCCAACTGAATGATTGCTTTTCGAAGTTTCTACGACACGGCTTACTGTGTCGGCTTACCGTGTTTGGATCGGCTTACCGTGATAAGGTGAAATTTACGGGGCATCATGATAGGGATGTTCAACTGATCAAAAGGCAAGATGTATATACAACGGTTAGTAATACTGCTTCCACTACAATTACTACTACTACTACTACTAATGCAACAATAACACTGCAACTACTTCTTTCCCCTCTGCCACCGCAACTACTGTGATACTAGTACTATTAAGGCTGTGTCTATGAATGTAAAATTTGAGAGAATATTATTGACAAATTCGAACTAACAAATACAAAGCGCGTATCAGAAGCATTAATTTCTGAATTAAGTTGGAACATCGGGCGTTGAAGGGGACGTTGAAAAAAAAAACAAAGATGATATTGATAAAAAATAAAGATGAAGCACACTGCTTCTTATACTATTAGTGGTACTACAATTGTCTCAAAATTGTCTGAAGGTCAAATAACTGTGACTCTTGGGTTGACACAACCCCCTACAGCCCTCAGAGCAAGGGTAGTACGTTATGCAAGTTTCCCATTGTTAACATAAAAGTTTTTTTTTTTATTCTTAAAAGAGGGCATGTTTGATTCTCGGTCTCCAAAAAGGCTTAAGGTATTAAGGTGAAACGTTAAGGAAATGTTGAGAGGTATGTTGAACACGATCATAATACATTAGGTCCTACTCGGTTGTCTAAAGGGAATATCATCAATATCTAAGAAATGGCTAAGGGTATTAAGTTGAAAGTTTCAGGGTTTATTGAAGGGAAGTTGAAGTGTATTGAATTGTAGGGCAACTAGCCCCCTTGCCCTTTTGGCTACCTTTTCCCTAAACAGTTAACAAAATTTTGAAAAAAATAGTTTTGTTCAAAATAGCCAAAAACCTTAGCAACAATGGCTATGAGTATGTCATACCCATCTTCACTGCACCAGGGCAAGGAATGTAAATTATGCAATCAGTCCATATTTTAAAAGTAGAATTTATCATTAGAAAAAGTCGGGATGCTTGATTCTTGGTGTGTTCGAAAAGGCTAAGGGTATTAAGGTGGAACTTCGGGGATTATTGAGGGGTATGTTAAAGTTAACCGGAAGATACTATGTGTGTCCAGTTTATAAAAAAGGCGTATCTGTTATATCTTATGAACAGCTGACAGTATTAAGTTTAAAATTTCAGGGTATGTTGAGGGAGATCTTGCAAATTTTTCAGAGGGCAGCTGGACCCCCCTCCCACGCCCTTTTTTGCTGCCTTTCCCCCAAAGACATCTGATCAAAATTTTTACATTAGCCATCTTGTTCAGTATAATCCAAAGGCTAAATAGCTCTGCCTCCAGGGATAACATAACCCCAAGGTTAGGGAAATCAAGCTGAATCAAAAGGTAATGTGTGTATAAGTAGGGAGGCCTCAGAAGGCACTGGACGAACACATGTGCAGCCATCTATAATTGAGTCTAACGGTACCTAACCACATAGACAATGTATTGATCCAAATGAGGGGAAATAAATTTCTGAGAAATTGATTTGCATAATTGACGGTGAATTATTGATTTACGAGAGGGGAATTAAAAACATTGTGGCTTCTTTGATCTTTAGGTCTGAGAGACATCAGGTCTTTAGTGACAGAGATAAATTGATATTCAATTTTTAAATATGGCTTCTCTGATCTTTAGTGACAGAGATAAATTAATTATTCTATCGAAACCTTAATAGTGTAGCTAGGAGCACCTATGAGATGAAGACAGATCGAATATATTTTACGCGGGAAATGCTTTCCTAGGAATTTCAAATGTGACAGCGCAGGGATGCCAAAACAAAGGAACACGCAGAAATTACGTTTAGGGGATTATTTGGACGAAACCGTTTGAGACATTTTAGGGTATTATTTGGGCGAAACCGTTTGAGATATTTTAGAAGATGATTTAGGCGAAACAGTTTGAGACATTTTAGAAGATGATTTTAGAAGATGGTTTAGAAGATGATTTGGGGTGAAACTTTGTGGTCGTTATAATACACAAGTTCCATTTTAACAGTGTTGTGAGGTCCCCTACCCCAACCCCAAAGGGCCCCCCGGGCCCCATGTAATGAACTTCCATAATAAAATCTGTCGAATCGGCACTAGTATCACAAAGAAGAAGCTCCTCACTTCCGGTGAGCTCCCAATCGGACAATACATTATCTCCATCACGAGCACCATGATTGAAAAAGCTCACTGGAATGGTTTGGCCTTCTTGTATATACTCAGGGGTTTCTTATATACGTAATAAACAGGATTACTTAATATTTTTCAATATATCCATAATTTTCATGTCTAAGATTCAACAATTAGGTGGATATGGATTATTTACATACGGGGCGAGATTTAATGTCCTTGGTAAAAGTCTGTACAAGATTTAATGTCCTTGGTAAAAGCCTGTACGAGATTTAATGTTCTTGGTAAAAACCTATACGAGTTTTAACGTCCTTGTTAAAAGCCTGTATGAGATTTAATGTCCTTGGTAGAAACTTCTATGAGATTTAATGTTCATGGTAAAAACCTGTACGAGATTTAGTGTCCTTGGTAAAAGCCTGTACGAGATTTAATGTTCTTGGTAAAAACCTATACGAGTTTTAACGTCCTTGTTAAAAGCCTGTATGAGATTTAATGTTCTTGGTAAAAGCCTGTACGTAATTTAATGTCCAATTTCTGAAAAAAGGGGGAGACAACCCTGAAAATTAAGTGACATTGATGAAAATGACGGCACATCAACCGAAAACCGTCAACGAGAGCTCCGATTAACCACCACCAAAGTGTCACAAAGCCGTCAGTGTGCCACCACCCCTCGGAAAATAGGGGGGAGGGAATGAGTTACTCAGAATCTAGAAGGCGCTTTTTTTCACTGAAAATAACAAAAATTGATATTTTTCAATGACAAATCCCAAAAGAATTATTATTAAAATCATGAGGGAGAGGGATATAGGAGAATCAGTGCTTCATTCATCATTTAGCCTCCCCCCAAGAAAGTTTTCGAGCAGAAATAGACATATTTCATCTTTAGATATTTAGTCCTTCACCGAAATGTCTCAGTTTCAGATTTTTGGAGGTGGAGCCAGGTATCCTGGAGTTATTTCAAAACGAATAGAAGTTCAGTCATTTTTGCATGTTTTTTAAGGTTAATTTTTATATATTTTTCTAATAAAGTTGAGTTTTTATTCATTTTTAAGGTTACGTGTGCGGGGAGGAGGGTTTAAAACGTTTCTTTGAGATTTCATATTGAATTCTATGACCTTTCTAATATTCTCAATACTCAAAGGTTCAAATGCAAGAACTTATTGATTTTACTTAATTTATACAAAAATATCTAACCTATCATGATGATAGCCGCAAAGCAAAGTATATTTATTACATGTTCTACACTTATATGTAGATTCATATCTTCGTATATCTCGCCATATCAAAATCCAGTCCCACTGTTTGCACCAATAACATCTATCATCCCTGACAATATCATCAGGGTTATGAGGATAGTACTGTCCTCCTTCGGGCTTTATTACAGAGTTCTGAAATTAAAGTGTATTAAATTATTAAGAAGGCTATTATTTCTTTGAAATATACATTTACATTATAATTTTCATGTTTTTGATTTTATATTAATGTAGAGTTCCATAATTTTCATGTCTAAAATTCATCAATTAGCCGGATATGGTTTTTTTTTACATAAGGAACGAGATTTAGTGTCCTCGATAAAAGCCTGAATGAGATTTAATGTCTATGATAAAACCTGGAAAAAATCTTTCCAAGAATTAAGTTTTTCAACTAAAAGTAAAGAACTGCTACATTAAATCAAAGATGAGCAGAAATAAAGTCGAATAATAGCCAGAGAAATGTATTTTCCATAATTTTCTTACAAAAAACTAGAGTTTACAGTCAAAAACCTTTATTACTTCAGATTTTACGGAAATAATTTATTTTCGAACCATAACTAGACTTTTTTTTCTAACCAAAGTTTCACATTTGAACCAGAGAAATGTATTTCCATAATTTTCTTACAAAAACTAGAGTTTAATTTGTTCTACTTAGAACCACTGTAATAGAAATATATTTCTGATTAATAATGTAAGAAATTCCAGATCAAATTAACCCTCTAGATTGGTGTTTAGTTTTTCAGAAATACAGAGTTTCTGCAAACATAGATGGAGAATCGATCTTAAAGAAATTTGCCATCTGGTAGAAATCTCTATAAATTGATGATAGGTCAAGAGCCCACTTGAATGGAATTCTATAAACTCTAGTTTTTGTAAGAAAATTATGGAAATACTATTTCTGGTTCAAATAAACTAGTTTTTGTAAGCTTTTGTAAGTTTTGTAAGCTAGTTTTGTAAGTTTTTGTAGCTTTCTGTATTAACATACACTATTACCGGATGTATTCCGTTAACTGGAAAGGTCTGACCAATATCCTTGAAAGCTATTTGGCTATGTATTTCTGTTTCCTTAAGCAATATCCCTCTTGTAAACAAGGTCAGCCAAACAAACAGGGTTCAACAAGTTTTCAACAGGATAACAAGTTTTCTGTCAGAAGTAACATTTTTCCTTTCACACTAACAAATTTTCTCTTCGAAGTAACAACTTTTTCCTCAATACTAACAAACTTTTACTTAATACTATCAAATATCTCTTAGAAGTAACAATTTTTTCGTCAGTGATAGCAAGTTTTCTGTCAGAAGTAGCAAGTTTTCCTTACACACTAACAAATTTTCTCTTCGAAGTAACAACTTTTTCCTCAATACAAACAAAATTCTACTTAAAACTATCAAATTTTTCGCATAAGTATAATTTTTTTCCATTCATGATAATTTTTTTTTGTCAAAAGTAGAAAGTTTTCCTTAACACTAACAAATTTTCTCATCAAAGTAATAATTTTTTCCTTAACACTAACAGAGTTTTAGTTACAACTATCACATTTCTCTTAGAAGTAACAATTTTTCGTCAGTGATAGCAAATTTTCTGTTAGAACTAACAAGTTTTCTGTCAAAGATACCAAATTTTTCTTAGAAGTAACAATTTTTTCGTTTATGATAACAAGTTTTCTGTCAGAAGTAGCAAGTTTTCCTTTCACACTAACAAATTTTCTCTTCGAAGTAACAACTTTTTCCTCAATACTAACAAACTTTTACTTAGTACTATCAAATATCTCTTAGAAGTAACAATTTTTTCGTCAGTGATAACAAGTTTTCTGTAAGAAATAGCAACTTCCATGTCAAGGACACCAAATTTTTCTTAGAAATAACAATTACTTCGTTTATGATAACAAGTTTTCTGTTAGAAGTAGCAATTTTTCCTTACACACTAAAAAATTTTCTCTTCGAAGTAGCAACTTTTTCCTCAATACTAACAAACTTTTACTTAGCACTATCAAATTTCTCTTACAAGTAACAATTTTTCGTCAGTGATAACAAGTTTCCTGTAAGATGTAGTAAGTTTTCTGCCAAAGCTACCAGATTTTTCTTAGAAGTATAAATTTTTTGTTTATGATAACAAGTTTTCTGTCAGAAGTAGCAAGTTTTCCTTAGCACTAAAAAATTTTCTCTTCGAAGTAACAACTTTTTCTGTTAGAACTAACAAGTCTTATGACAAAGATACCAAATTTTTCTTAGAAGTAACAATTTTTACGTTTATGATAACAAGTTTTCTTTCAGAAGTAGCAAGTTTTCCTTCACTATAACAAATCTTCTCTTCGAAGTAACAGTTTTTTCCTCAACATTAACAAACTTCTACTTAAAACTATAAAATATCTCTTAGAAGTAACAATTTTTTCGTCAGCGATAACAAGTTTTCTGTAAGAAGTAGCAAGTTTCATGTCAAGGATACCAAATTTTTCTTAGAAATAAAAATTACTTCGTTTATACTTAACACTCCAATTTCTCTTAGAAGTAACAATTTTTCGTCAGTGATAACAAGTTTTCGGTAAGAAGTAGCAAGTTTTCTGCCAAAGATACTAGATTTTTCTTAGAAGTAAAAATTTTTCGTTTATGCTAACAAGTTTTCCATCACAAGTAGTAAGTTTTTCTTAACACTGACAAATTTTCTCTTCGAAGTAACAACTTTTTCCTCAATACTAACAAAATTCTACTTAAAACTATCAAATTTTTTGTAGAAGTATAATTTTTCTCCATTCATGATAAAAAGTTTTCTGTCAAAAGTAGCAAGTTTTCCTTAACACTAACAAATTTTCTCATCAAAGTAAATATTTTTTCCTTAACACTAACAGAGTTTTAGTTACAACTACCAAATTTCTCTTAGAAGTAACAATTTTTGGTCAGTGATAAAAAAAATTCTGTTAGCACTAAAAAGTTTTCTGTCAAAGATACCAATTTTTTTTTAGAAGTAACAATTTTTTCGTTTTTGATAGCAAGTTTTCTGTCAGAAAAAGCAAGATTTCCTTTCACACTAACAAATTTTCTCTTCGAAGTAACAACTTTTTCCTCAACACTAACGAACTTTTACCCAATACTTTCAAATTTCTCTTAGAAGTAACAATTTTCTGTTAGTGATAACAAGTTTTCTGTAAGATTTAGCAAGTTTTCTACCAAAGAGACCAAACTTTTCTTAGAAATAACAATTTCTTCGTTTATGATAACAAGTTTTCTGTTAGAAGTAGCAATTTTTCCTTAACACTAACAAATTTTCTCCTCGAAGTAACAACTTTTATCTTAATACTGACAAAATTTTACTTAATACTATCAACTTTCTCTTACAAGTAACAATTTTTCGTCAGTTATAACAAGTTTTCTGTATGAAGTAGTAAGTTTTCTGCCAAAGATACCAGATTTTTCTTAGAAGTAACAATTTTTTCGTTTTGATAACAAGTTTTCTGTCAGAAGTAGCAAGTTTTTCTTAAGACTAATAAATTTTCTCTTCGAACTAACAACTTTTTCCTCAATACTAACAAACAATTTTTTCGTTTATGATAACAAGTTTTCTGTCAGAAGTAGCAAGTTTTTCTTAACAATAACAAATTTTCTCTTCGAAGTAACAACTTTTTCCTCAATACTAACAAACTTCTACTTAAAACTATCAAAGTTTTCGTAGAAGTATAATTTTTTCCGTTCATGATAAAAAATTTTCTGTCAAAAGTAGCAAGTTTTCCTTAACTAACAAATTTTCTCATCAAAGTAACACTTTTGTCCTTAACACTAACAGAGTTTTAGTTACAATTATCAAATTTCTCTTAGAAGTAACAATTTTTCGTCACTGATAACAAATTTTCTGTTAGAACTAACAAGTTTATGTCATTATTGGGAAATGGTACTCAAGTTCAGTGCAACTTTCGTTTAAGAGGGGGAGGATTAAGAGAAATTATAAATTTTGGTAAAATTTAGTCCTCTATTCCTCCAAGAAGGTGTGTGTTCGGTTGTCTGGCGGTTGTATCTGGTCTAGCAGTGACGGAAAGGTTTTAAACAGTGTTAATTTGAGTAGTAATATTGACAGTGTTTATTAGTATAGATTTCTTTCTTCTTTCTCACGAGTCTTTTTCTGTAGTTTAAGGTTTTAATACGCTAGGTATTTTGGGATCAGGCTCGAAGCTTATTGCTGAGCAAAAATCGGTCTATTAATCTTGACGAGTTGAAAGTGGAGTAATTAGCACTATTAGGAAATAGTGTCCCAATGATTTCTTTAGGATAGGGAAAGAGGAAATGAAAATATTTCAACTAGAAGACCCTGAAATTAAAGTGGCAATCAACGAAATAATGGAATTAGAAAATACTCTCTTAAGCTCAAAATTTCTCCAAGATACATATAAAAATAATGAGAAGTTTAAGGAGGGTATAAATGAACAGTCGAGCCATGCTGTAGGACCAGGCCTGTGAGGGATAGGAGTCAAATATGGTTAGCTCAAGCAGTCCCGGAGCTAACAAAACATCAGAAAGGGGTGAAATCAGTGGTAGTAAGACTACTGAAGAAGATCTTCCTTCTATGAGAGGGAACAGGCCTGTCAGTGATAGATGCTTGACCTCTGGGTCTATTAATGGCAAACTTGATGAGGACAGTGTAAAGGTCAGTACACACGCATGTGGCTGGACAATTTTAGAGGGGAGTGAAATTGAATCCGCTGGACGACAAGTTCTGGCGGTTGAACTTGCGAAGATCAGGACTATGGAAGTAGTCACTGGCACAATGAATAATTGGGCTGGGTCCGAAACGCCCATGGATCCAGACTCCAAGAAGGGCGAACCGCTAAGGATAGGACTAGCTCGAGCGGTGGTGCTTGCGAAGACCAGGACTATGGAAGGAGTCACTAGCACGGATAATTGGGGTGGGTCTGGAATACCCGCAGACCTAGACGCCAAGAGGGGTAAGCCACAGGATACCGAAGAATTTCCAAAATTTGACGTTTTGGGCAGAGCTCAAATTAACAACACACCAGAAACTTCAAATTTGGGGAAAGGGAATCATTTTTTTTGTAAAGTGGTTAAGAGATCTCCAATTGATCCTAGTAGATGGTTGATTGTACGCAATAGACGACTCAGAGAAAGGAAAACAGATGCATCAATTTAAAATTATTCGACCAAAAAAACTAATTAGTAGAATTATTAGTCTTATACATACGAGCCTTTTCCTAAGATTGCACATGGGGACTGTGAAGACCCTTAATATATTAAGACAATGTGGTGTCTTTGAAAATATGTATTGCCAGATTGAAGAGGTAGCATAAATCATGAGCTTTGTTTGACAAGAGATAAAGTTAGTGTTAATTACCCCACTCTTAGAGATAATATTTTCCCTTATGACCTCTTTCATATTCGGTAAAGTGATACCACAGGTAAATTGCGACTTAGCGCAAATTATGACCAATGCACATTGGTAAAAATATAGTAGTTGCACCATCTAAGGAAAATTGATGAGTGTAAACACATTGCCCGTAAGATTTAGAATATTGTTGAGGTTGAAAGACAATACCCATAGGAGTATATCCGTAAAACACAGGATAAGAGTTATAGGAACTATATAAGAGACTCCTTTTAATGTAACCACACACTAACTTAAACTAGTAATAATTTGTGATTTTTCTGTCTCCAACAAAGAAGATGAGTTCAGAATGCTCGAAAGGTTCAAAATTTCATAACTCATATTTTTAAAATAGAGAACGTATTTTTTTCTTTCATCGTAGAATATATTTATCTTTGGTTTTTCAAGTCTTCCATTGTTTTTGGACCTTTTAGCACCTTTAAATACTCTTTCAAGTCCTCATTTATAATATGAAAAAAATGTCTCTAATATCCTCACCAAAGTACAGTCATAACTTTCAATAATGGAAAAGAGTTATGACTGAGCCTTCATTTTACTTGGTGACACCACGCTTGAAAAAGCAAACCTGAAACTCCTGACGCATAGTTTGAAAAGCTTATATAAATACCAATTTGTCAATAAGTATTATTCTCACTTTATTAGTCCTTTATAATTGTGCATACTTCAGCGTAAAAGACTAAAACCACTAAGCTTCCGTCTGTTTCACTTAAAAAAAACATCTACCTTCAACTTTCACTTTGAATGGTCAATCCCCAAAAATTGTGAATAAAGTTTGAAAACCACCAAATAAGGAAATAAAATTCAGCTGTTTGTAAAGGTCAATTAATATATCTTCCTTTTATTAGAATTGTGCACAATTTTAAACTTAAAGTAATCAAAGAGTCGATTTATCTGAGCTTAGCAACACAAGAGCAGGGGTTTGATTTTGGATGCCGCGAAATGACAAAAAACTGCAGATTCAAAATATCAGCATAAACTCGTAAGGATTCTGGCTGAGAACTTCGCATAAGTTCTACTACATTAGGAAGACGAAATTGAATATTTACCTTTTATTTACTTTTGGAATAGGTTTAGTTAAACCATTGGCCTGGATGAAGGGATGTTGTAACGTGATTTTATGGTATTTACGGTGATGTTGTTGTAGATGCCTTTATTCTCCATTTATAGCGGAGATAAACTATGGCCCTACGGTAATTAAACTTTTGTAGCGTGCCTTAGGCTATGATCGGACTAATGAGGCGTACCAGCTGGGTATATTCGAGAGACTAAATGTAGATTGTAGAGAGGTTGGCTATAATACAATACTTTTATTCAGTTAACATATACTAGTACAAGGTATAATATATATATATATATATATATATATATATATATATAATATATATATATATATATATATATATATATATATATATATATATATATATATATATATATATATATATATATATATATATAATATATATATATATATATATATATATATATATATATATATATATATATATATATAATATATATATATATATATATATATATTATATATATATATATATATATATATATATATATATATATATATATATATATATATATATATATAAATATTCTGCTGGGACTGGTTGTCCCAGGTAGAACCACAAGTATCAGAAATCTACAATAATATATAGTAAGATACTTAGACACTTACAATAATCCGACAATATTCCAAGGTATTTCTTAATCAACGGACCAGAGGTCAGTCCGGCATAAAGTTAGCATCAGTCTACCCCTTCCATTAAAATGTATCTTTTATACATTTTTATCAACCACACCTTCCTGGACCCAACTGACGCAAATAGCTAGGAAGTGGTACTTTCTCAATTTCTCGTTAAGCAGAAACTTGGCAGGATATATTCCTTATCTTAATAAAATGTGGTATTTCGAAACTTTTGTATTTGCGTCTTAACATTTTTACTAAATTCCAAATTGACTTAATTAGAAAACTTCGCCATAATACTCCCTATTTAAAGAAGAGCTGTCCCAACTCTCAATATTTTACATTTAAAACAACTTAATTTTGTGCATAGTTACATGCTGCCATCTTTGGGTCATTATGTGCATATGCCCTCTATGTGTATCCTTAGGGTCATTTTTATGGTCAAATATATGCCATGTCCTTTTCTGTCCGAGGATATCTATTTGAAATTTATCCTTGTTTCTCTTTTTCTCTGTCTCTAAGACTGGAAAATACTCTTTTTACCCTTTTCATATGCATCTTCTGTTTTAGCTTGACCCCCAGTGGCTTAAGCATTATATTAGTGGTTCTGCTTAAATTAGATTTCAAGTTATATTAGAAACGTTTATAAATTATTTGAGTTTAAATTTAATTCCCATTAATAATTTAATTTATCTGGGTGATGTGGTTGATATACCGTTTATTTTTCGGGGTTCAGAAATGCCTTGGATAAATTACACATAAAAATTTTGGTTTTTAAATTTTCACATATTTTTCCAGCACAAAGCATTTTCAGATATTTCAATAATATAAAGCCTTTGAGACTATGTAGTACATTCTCTAGGCCTAAATTAAGTTCTATTTTATCTGACTTTCTGATGAACTTGTAGTAAAGTCTGTAATACTGCATACAGTTTCCAAAATACTAGTTGACCATTTATTGTTTTGTTTCTTATGGTATGAGCTGTTAGTATCGGGATATAATTGAACTGGGTTTGAAATTTGCTGCTTTCCAAAAATGGCTAAAAAATGATTGCAAAATGGATCCGAAAGGATGTCACAAAAAAAATTTGATTTTCAAAAAAATCTAAGGCTGTATCTAAAATAAATATTCACATTAGAATACACATAAAGCATAAAGTGTTACATATAGAATAGAAAGAAACACTCAATTTTGTAAAGGTTAATTACTTTTACTTATTTTTCTCTCTTTTTACTCTAAATATAATATGCCGCTTAAATAGAAACATTTTGTTTTGCCGGATTATCCTTTTCAAACTTAATACTTAACGGATCATTTCATAACAAAAATATTTTTACGTTGACTCGAAGTCAAACATTTATATATAACATTAAATAACTAGTTAAAACTTAAAGTAAATAAAATCATAGTATATATATATATATATATATATATATATATATATATATATATATATATATATATTATATATATATATATATATATATATTATATATATTATATATATATATATATATATATATATATATATATAGTATATATATATATATATATATATATATATATATATATATATATATATATATATATATAATATATATATATATATATATATATATATATATATATATATATATATATATATATATATATATATATATATACAAGCATTGTTTAATAACTTACACAAGTATGTTTTTAAGTCGCAATACTGGATAGGATATTTATCTACTGGTTAAAACTTAAAGCATTTAAAAAAAATAAAACAGGTATAGACTAGCATTGGAATTAATTCCAATTAGTGTTTTGTTAATTGCTTATAAAGTATTAATGTAGAATACTTCTTGAATGATATAAAAAGCAATAAAAAACAAAAACAAAAAATACTCAACATATTAATTCACTATATTTACATTTATATTCAAAATGACTTATGTTATGTTTTTACATAACTTAATTATTTAAACACAAACAGTAATTATGTACCCTTACAATTTATTTAGTCATTGCAATATTTGTTCTTTTTAAAACTTTTAAATAAGTCCGTCAAGACCTTTATCTGATAAGTCTTAACTGCAATTAAAATATTTACAAAAAAATTCAACTCCAACACATAGATTTATACACTATAACTGAGAACTGTGATTAGCCTCCGTATAAGGGCTTGGCAATAGTTCATATAACATGACTTTGCTATTTACATTTCTATATTTACAATTTTTTTTACGATAACAATTCCATATTTATAAAAGTTTTTCAAAATACATTTATAACTGTATATATTTTCTCAATTACATTTATTACCACTATATACATTTTACATATACGACTATATACCTTTTCTTATCTTTGTTTTACAACTTTGGTTCTATTTCGAACCAACTTGTGTCATTAAATGTTTTTAGCTTACTATATGCCTGTTTGTTTATTCAAATTTTTGAGCTTTTTAATTCTTTTTGAATTTTCGGGTGATTGAGACAGTTACAAAAAATGTGTTTGTCAGTAATCTCTTTTTTTCAGCTTTAATTTCCTTTTGGGACAAGACTCCATTTACAGCTTAGATCTGATAAGCTTAAATGTAGCTGTTCACCTTTTTACCTGTTATGACGCTGTCAATGGACTTGTGCTTGCACTATAAGGTTTGCTTACCAGGGCTGCCTTCTGGTAGCTCCTTACAACATTTCTAGGTTATCTTGTCATTGGCTACAGCTAAAAGGACCAATATGAACCTGCACACACAATAATTAATTATTAATAGTATAGCCACACTTTTGGATTTGTGGCCACAGTTTTCTCTTGGTCTATTCTGTTATAAAACAAAGTAGCCCTCCTGCAGAAAATATACCTTGCCTTCATGGCACACAGTAATTTATTTTTTAAACATACAAGTGACAATGACTATTTTCACTTTAACTTCCCAACTTTCAGTGGTCTTGTTTTAAGTTTCAACTTCAACTTAGGTCCTTTAGGCTATTAATGCGCCTTTTTTATAAATTGTTTATGCCATGATAGTCATTTTTCCGTAAACGACTCCCACATAAGGTAAGCATAATGTTTCCTGTCTACTGGAGCCTATCTCTAATATTTCTGTTAATCTCGGCCAGATTTAACCACTGTAACGGTGGCTCCGTAGTATTAATGCTACTTATTTTGTACTTATTTAGTACAATTATTTTGTACTAACCTCGTTCGGTCATTTCAATGTGCACGTGTTTCAGAGTTTAACTGACTCCATTCAATTTCTTCTCCTTAATTTCGTTTGGCTATATTATCAACTTGAACCCTTCTCTCTTTTTTGATTATTTACTTCAATGAAGCCTAAGGGTTTTTTCAAGTCTTTTTCCGCTTCTTCAGTAGAATAGGTCTTTTTTAAGCCTATATTTATATGTTTCATATTTTATTCAATAACTTTTACAAATTTTTATGCTGATTGCCCTTCTATGGTCAAATTAATTATCTTCTTATTTTTAAGAGGTGGGGGAGGGTGGTCTCTTGTCGCAACCTGTATTTTTTTGAAATTATTTAAATTTCTCCGTCCGAAAGTGTTTGTGTTAGAAAAAGTACTGTATTTTTCAGTGATTTTTAGAGCACTTTTAGTTAAGTTTTGTACCGCATTTTGCTAGTTTCTCAATTTCTTCATAAAAATGCAATTTTTACGACATACTGGTTGCAGATTTTATTTTATTTTAATTATGATCTTACTTAATTTGCCAAAGAGAGACAACAATTCCATTTGCAAGGCTATATAACTTTGAATGTGATTCTCACTATCTGTGGTTTATTGATAATTTTAAATCTGGGAAAATGGTATGAATGAATTTCTGTTCATTACTGCAAGTTTTTTCGTTATGTAATGTATATTTTATTTTAAAGAAAAGTGGAATGTTTAGTTTGTGTTAGGTTCAACGGATTAGGATTTGGGTGTTTGGGTTGGCCACAGGTGACAACCGAGTTGTTTAAACCAGGGATCTCACATTCCCACCCATTCCATACCAGTTTGTTTTCTCAGATCCAATACATAGCTAGAGTTGAAATTATTAACTTGAAGAGCTGTGGTTTGCTTGTGACGATGAGGTTTATTTTTGGCTTATTTTTAACGGATTTGTCGTTGACTTTTATCTCCTGGTAAATTTTTAGTTATAATTATTTTTCATATGCTTTTCGTTTCTTTTACCTAGCACTTTTTTTGCTTTCTAAGCTTATTCTAAGTTTCACTTTAATCTTTATAGCGCTTAATTATTATCTTTAATTTTTTTTCCTTTTTACCTTTTGTAACCAATAAAGAAAAATTAATATGTTAGACTATAATAATTATAAACAAGATTACAGCTAGCTTATACATGTAGTCGAGTTAATGTAAACTCTTGCTGCCTTTCCTATTATTATTTTTAATTTCCGTCATTTTTTTTTCAAATTCGACTGTTTGATGCTACCTCAGAGGCCAAAGGTCAGTAGATACTTCGCATTTACTTAACAAAGAGAGACCAGCAGTGATTGAGATCCTTCAAATTTGCTAACTTCCAATGACCTATTTCAGTAGACTACCTCCTTCGTTTTTTTACTACCCCCCAGGATATTTTTTTCAATATTCACATCAAAAGAATCGCCCTTTTAATATTAGAAATCTGTATAATTCAATTAGTTCCACTACCCCTATTAAAATTTACGAGAAAATAATTAATTTCTTTGGCGAGTCTTGTCCGAACACGTTTCGCGAAGTTTTATTTCGTCCTGGAGACAAATTTTCTGCAGGAAGCTATGATGTCACTTAGACCGAGTTTATTTTTCTCTGGGAACTTTTTTTTGAATACATTCAATTTCTTCTGATTCAGCATGGGAGATGCCAGAATGCCAAACCGGAAAAGCATATTCAAGATGTGGGCGGACAAAGGAAGTAAAGATCCTTAAAGAATTAAAAGTTCAGTTTTTCAACCAAATTCGAAGAATTCTTAATATGCGAAATTTGTGTAGACAAAAGTGGTTTACAGATTGACACTAACCATTTGCTCAAAACACTTGTTGGTGACCTTGTACTTGACACAATTGGTCGTAATGGTAGGTTAGGCTTATGAATTTTGGGAAGTCCATATAATTTAGGGCACAAGGTAATTTTTCCTCCATCCTTTAAGCACTTCAATTCTTTCTTAAACTTATTTGTAAAAGAGTCTGTTGGATTATACGATAGCTTCTTGTATGTTTTTTCATCCTTTAGTAAACTTCTTAATTTTGATTCGTAGTCCTCAGTATTCATCACAACTAAAGTGTTACTCTTATCTGCTTTTGTAATGGTAATTGAACCATCCTTTTTCAAGTTTTTAAGAATTCTTATGACTTTGATGGTCGTACTAGGAAATTTCGGTTTCAATACAAAATTAGACAGGGTTTTTACGGTAGAAGCTCTTACTAAGCTAACATCTTTTATTAGATTTGCGTTTTTATGCATAGATGTTTCTATTGAAGAGACAAATAACAATAGATTTTTGTCTTATAGTTCCGGTCACGCTCGCCAAGTAAAAATTGGTTTGATCATTTCTTTAACTGATCGGATCTTTAGTATTTGCTCTCCAAAATTTGTTGAGGAGGAGTTGTCTTTTCTAAGGAAAATACTAATAAGTAACATGTATCCAGAATGGTTAATTAACCAGACTTTTTCAAAAAGAAGAAAAAGGTTTCTAGAGATTTCTAAGGAAGTCTTGGAGACAACTCGGGAGAAGGATGTTTTTTGTTCCTTACCATATGTACCCGGGCTAAGTGAAAAACTTAAAAGAATTTACAAAGCAATGGTCTAAGGGTAGCTTTAAAGAGTAATAATACTTTGGGTAGTTTTCTAAATTCTGGGAAGGATCTAACTTCATTGGGGCAACAAAGTGGGGTTTATCAGATCCCATGTACTTGTGGAAGCTCATATGTGGGACGTACTAGCCAGAGTTTGGAAATGAAATTATTACAACACAAAGATTCTATTTCTTCGGCTTTAAAGCAAGATTCTAAGTCTGAAGATTTCACTTCAGCCCTTTCAGAACATATTTTTAATTTTCCAGACCATTTTATTTTGTTCGAGAATGTCTCTTTGATTTCTAGGGATCGGGGTTTAAAGCAAAATTTTCGTGAAACTCTTGAAATAAAGAAAATCTTATTCAAGAATATTGCTATGAATCGGGATACAGGTGAATATGGGCTGGACTCTATCTATGATAATTTATTAAAATCTGACAGAGTAAAGTTCAATTCACCCAATGTAGTTGACCTTTGTCCAAATGTTATATCATTGAACGCTAATGAACCGAATCCAAGAAGGTCAAAGAGAATAGCTTCCGCCTTTGCTTTGAAAAGAATTAGAGATTCAAACAATATGTAGTGTTATTTGATTTAGTATATAAACTTTTGTTTTAAATTGTTTTATTTTAGTTTTACTACTGATGACGGTCACTGTATATGTGACCGAAATATCTGGTATTTTTGTGAATTTCTATCACTGTTATAAAAAACACTGTCTATTAAAAGGATTTTATCCCTATTTGAACTTTTATTTATCGAGGAGGGAACCTAGGAGAGTACCTTGGGTACTCCATTGTGGACAGGGAGGGGACTGGAATAACGAATCTGATATTCGACTACTTTTGATCTATTTGATAAAAAGGAGACAATCAATTTCACCAGGAAAGAATCAATATTGAAATCAGTTACAAGTTCCTCAAACAAAATATTATGGTTAACTCTTTGAAGGTCAAGGCTTTTTGAAGGTCAATGGATATTAAATTCAGCCAGAAATTAGGGTTTTTGAGAATTTTTGCAATTGAGTCAATAAGAAAAACAATGTAATGGGAAGTGGATCTGATGTTCCCGAATTATCTCAGGTCAGGAAGAGGTAGGAGTTTTTTCTTTAGCCAGTCTGCAAGGAATCCATCATATAGTTTAGAGAATGTAGGAGTGAGTGAAATAGGACGAACACCATCAGAACCAGGTGTTTCTTCTTTCTTTTTCAAGGGGGTATTGAAACCCTGTTTCAAAATTAGCGGATATTGGCCAGACTCAGTAATCTCATTGAAAATAACAGAAAAGAGCTATGAAAGGAAGTCACTGAAAGCACTAATAAGAGGAAACATGATATCTAAAGGGTAGACACTTGTTTTTCGTAGTTTCTCAATTCTTCTTTCGATCTCAGACGGAGATATGGAAGGGAGGCAGGTGGGAGATCATCAGTAGATAATTGATAAGGTAATGCAGGGAAGGCTCTGGACGATGGAAGCAAGGAACTTGTTAAGATTATTAGCAGTAACTTCTGAGGATTCACGTCGATTGAAATCAAGCTGGTCTAGACTCGTACCACACAACTTTTTTACTTCAGAGTACTAATTTTTTGGTTTATTGGTAAACAATTCTTTGACCTTATTTTGTAGTAGTATCGGGCAGTTTTGTGTATTTCCTTTTTAATTGCTTTTCTTAGTTTATTTACTTCATCTAGTTCACCATTTCTGAAAAGATTCAATTTTTTCTAATTGGTGTTTTTATGGGTTGATTAATGAATGGTTTGTCACTGGAGCACTTTTTAAATCTTTTTTCAGGGAAAGAGAGTAGATGTTTATCGTTTAGCTTTTTTTGAAAGGTAGCGATTTTTTCATCAACACCATGCAAATTATAAATATCAGATCAATCTTCAGTACTTAGCCACGTTCCAAAAGAAAGAAGGCCAGCACATTGAAGGGGGTGGTAAGAGCCATAAGATACTGAGAATGAATGCTTAAAATTAAAAGAGGGGAAACGGGAGGAGGGAAAAATGATAACTCCCACCCAATGAAGGTAAAGCTGAGGAGAGACTGTAAAAACTATTAAGATTAGTTAGAATGACATCAAGAGAGGTTTTTCCCCTAGTTGTTGGTATTCCAACTATTTGCTTACCTTTTAGAGAGGAGCAAATTGAATTCATCTTAAATTCATTGGCGTCACCAACCAGAAAAAGTCCGGCATTTGGTTACTTAGAGATAACAAAATCAGCGCCGGTCTGCAACTGCTGGAGAAATTTGCGTTTTGCATCAATGTTTTGGTTTGACGAGTAATAAAATAGAGCTATTGCAATGATATTATAGGGACAGGAAAACACTTTAGGTCTAATACTTAGCCAAAGGATTTCATCATACTCAGATAAATGAGGAACAAGAATAATTTTAGGGAAAAGGTAGTATTTAGTATAAAACACATGACACAACCTCATTTTTTTACAAGTGATTGATCCAAAGGACGGTGCTTAATCAATTCTGAAAAAGTTTGACAAAAAAACGACCTTTAGTCATGAGACTGTACTTCTGTAACAGCTATAACGTCAATTTGATTTAATTCCGATAGTTTCTTCAGTTCAGTGAGTTTGTCAAAACTAAGGCTTTCGGCGTTAGTGATTAAAAATTTTGGAAATTTAAAGCGACTGGGGAAACGTGACTGTCGTTGAGCTTCAGTCATTCTTTGGGTGGGTTTTAATTTTGAGCTGTGGATGGTGCGGAAAATGTTTGGGGCAAAATATTTATTACAGGATAATTTTCGAATGTAGGATCTCTCAAACCAGCGTCACATTAGTAGTGTATCCACGGAGAATAAAGTGTGAGGGATGCGGGGGAGGGTTTCCTGGTGATACGAGGAGAAGTCCGATTGGGAGTGTTCCTTATAGGGGGTATGGTAAGGCAAGATGATGCTGGGAAAGGGAAGTAACGTGGAGGTATCTGAGAGGGGAGGGGTCAGGTTGATTTCGGCAAATAACGGAAGGAGGCCAGAACCAGTTATCAAATTCTTGGACGCACGGAGAGGATTTATGTTTTTAGGACGTGGATTTTTGGGAGGGATGTGAGTAAGAGGAGGTTTGGGGATAGTCCGAATTGGGTAACATGAGCTGAAAGATTGGGTCGAACAGGCGTGTCTACGTACCTGGACGGAGGAGACTTTCTAGGAATATATTCCCAGGGTATGCTGCTCTGCATTGGGTATGCTGGGGGATAAGACTGGAAGTCGACTGGAACATGACCCAGGGGAGGAGGGGGTTGCGAATGCTTTCGGCGCTGCCCTAAAAAAGGTTGTATTTTAAACCTACCTTCTGACACTGGTGATACATGAGCAAACCAACACAACTTGTCAAAACAAGCTAAATTTAGGCAAAGGTTTGTTGACAAAGGTCAACATAATCAAAACTGCACTTAACGGACACACAAATGCCTATATTCAACTTACGACAAATATGTAAAAACTTGCACTGCTTGCAAAACATACATAGCCCATGATTAAAATGGTTACATATCACATTTTTTTCCTGCTTATTCTTGGGTTTTCTTTCATTTCACTTTTGACAAGTTTCTCAAAAACAATTACTATATCATCATCACCATGTGAATTAGCATTAGCTTTGTTAGTCCTTAAGATAACAGTGTCATCATCAGCTTTTAATTTTGGCATACAACCGGAATCCAGTAATCTACTTACTACTTTCCAACAGTATGGCTATGAACATTCTCTTCTTTTATCTTTCCTGTTTTCAAAATATATAACAAAGCAATTAAATTAGTGTCTGAGGTGACAGACCAGCTCAGCATGATTCTATTGGATGGTCAATCCACATACATCTTTCCTCTTGTTTCATTTTTAAGTATTTTCCTGGACTCATCCCTAATTTCTTCAACCAATTATATCTTTTAAATACTGAATTCCACATTGAATCTCGTGTTTCTTTTTCTCTCAAAAATGATATGGATGTTTCATTCATAAAACCAAAACCATAAGATCAGATTTCAATCCAGTTTTATGTTGTGTCTCCATCTGGAATTCCCTAACAGTTAAAATTCGGCTATATCATTCCTATGGACAATTTAAAAACAGCTAACCAACCGCCTCTTATGCCTAGACAGTTAACTCTCTCCTCCCTTTTGTCGCCTCTATCGTTCCTTTTCAATTTGTTGATTTCATTTAGTTTTATTGGTAAGTAGTAATCTAGGTGTTGATTTCACGCCTACATTCACGCCTACAAGAATATACAGTACAGTTTCACGCCTACAAGAATATACAGTACAGTTTCACGCTTACAAGAATATACACTACAGTTTCACGTGCACATTTTAAAATGCGTGCAAACCTATAAAGTGGTCAAACATGTTTTGAGAGTATAATCGAAATTCTATAAGACAATCAGACTGGTTTTTTGCTATTGATATCAATTTCCCATGAAATTTCACATGAAGATACACTACAGTTTCACGTGGACATTTTAAAAAGATGGCAAATCTATAAAGTGGTCAAACATGTTTTGAGAGTACAATTGCGATTATATAACACAACCAGACTGGTTTTTGAGACAACACCCATTTCTTATGGCCAATCAGAGAGAGAGTGGAGGTTATTCGATATACGATAACTTGATTGGTGATTGGATTCAAATAAAAGGAGTGATTTTCATTGCAATTCACATTAGTAAGAGAATTGAATTCAGAGAGAATAGTTTATTTGCGAGGATATTAGTAGAGAAAATGAGTGGAGCATTTACACTATTGGAGATTGATGGTGGAGCCTGCAGCAGCAGCAAAGATATACGAGTACAAAATGTGGCTGTGGAAATAACAGGAGGCTGTAGACTATGCCTTGAATGGGAAGATATGTATGCTAGATACGTGATATCATTAAGCAAATTTAAGCTGGAGGAGCAATTATGTTTTGCTGCGAAACTGAATATTGTGCATATAAATAGACTTAGGCAGCATTAGATGCGCTAGTGAAATATATTGATGAGAACAAAATGCATCAGTGAATATTATTCTTGTAATTATGCTCAATGAAATTGTTTCTAAAACAAAGGTATTTTTCTTTCTATAGTAGACTAGCGTATATTTTTTAGAGTAGAAAAAATTCTGGTTAGTCTGAAGTTGGTTGTGAGAGTGTTAGGACTCTAAAAAATGGATAGATTTGAGAAAGAGCGAATCATGGGGAATCTAGTACTTATGGAAAAACGTTTGATTCTAGATGATGATTTTCTAGAGCTGTCTATTCAAAGGAAGATATTTTCTCAGGGAATGCTTGTCGATATAATGAAAACTGATTCTCCATCATTAGACTATTGCATGAAGCTTTTACGTTGTGGTCCAAATGCATTTACACAATTTATTGATATATTAATCACGACACGGCAAAATGATATTGTGGATATGCTTTTAAACACTAGTTTAGAAATTTAAGACTTTTTTTCATGAGAAAGATGGTGTTCAAGGATGATTTACTCCTCTCTCTCTCTCTCTATCCCGCTCAATTTGTTGTTGTTGCTAGCTCAGTTTCATTGTGGCAGTGAGAGTGTCAACACATGAAAAAATGTTCCATACATGTCCACTATGTATGTACACACTGGGCAGCTGGTCATCATGTGAGAATTGCACAATGATTGATGAGTATGATGAAAAGTGTAGATTATGCAACCCGTGTAAATTGCATAGAGGATATGCTGTGCAAATTAAAGGTTGTAATTCCTGTCTTGAAGAGGTGTGTGACTCTCATCCTAGAGGGCACCTATGCTCCAATTGTCACCATGATAAATGTAACCAATGGGAAAATACATATCTCAGTATGATTGGGAAGAATCCTAAGCGTGATTTTAGTTAATTGCTACGAGATTGGTATCGTCGCGGTTTTAGATTGTTCTGGGAGGAGGAGCCGGGTCAGCGATTCAACTGTTGGAACAACAAAAGAATATGGTTTCTACGTCATCGTTGTGAAGACAATGGGTGTTATGATTATAAGCCCACTGATTTTTATTTGGCTGTGACGGAATGTGATTCGCCACTTGAGGACACTGTTTGTGAAATTGCTTCAAATAAACAAATTGAAACATGTGAATTCTACAGAATGAATGAGAATAGTATCATTGACTATACAAAGAGATATGACAAGAGTGAAGTTACACTCTACTGTAGAAAATGTGACCCTGACATTGCAGCACATCAGGATCAGTATACTGTGAATTCGGATAATTTACCTGCATTAGTTTTTCTCGACAAATACCTATACCTAGTAGAAGATGAAATCTAAAGAGTAGAAAAGTCGTTTTTATCATGTATATACATTTTTTTCATTTATTAATAAACAATTTCACATACATTTTTAGAACATTTTATTCGTAGGGCACTAAAATCAATATTAAACACGCTTGTAAGTATATTTTCCACTAGAAAGTCGTTCAATCGAGGTAAGTCAACGTAGATGTCGAGAAACTGCTTGTAGGTATAGCCACGACATCTGAACATGAAAAAGAGTAGTGCATGAAAGCCACATGTCTTAGTCGTTTAATCCTGTACTCTTCGTTGATTTTGAATAATAGTTTTCCCACTCCTTTCAATAAAGTTGCTGATGTATGGAGCGTAGAATTTATAGGATAGGCCAAGAGGATCAAAAAATTCAATATTCTTCGCTGTTTGAAAGATGCATAGCCAATGGCCTGTCTTCAAAGTCGATGGACTGTTATTAACAATGATTAGGGTATTGTTAACACTTGGAATTTTTTCTATGAAGTAAGATGGTATGCAATAGGACTTGTACTGGGACATGTATGGATCCATACTAAATACATTGATTATTTGGTTTGTGTTCATGGCGCTAGGTCTAGTAGAACACTGCCGTTGGGTGTGATTTCCCCATAGGTTTCAAATTGACTCAATGATATTAGCGTGATACTCTCAGTCAAAGCATCGGCAAATGTACACTCTAAACGTACATTCCCTGTTCGTACTATGCTCATATCCTGAGTTCCCGACAAGTCCAAAACAATTACACCATGATTTTTTGAAAACATTGAATCGGTTATTCCATTTTCAAATAGTTGAGAGTCATGATCTAGGGATTGCATGGTCAACTCGTACAGAGTTCTATAGGATTTTTGTCAAATGATAGAGTGTACAGTGGAATACCATTCACTTTGCACACAAGGTAGATAGACCAAAAAATTAAAATCATGGGGGGATTCAGTCCAGGATCCAACGGCACTGCCACTCTTCACAAAGGCCAAAGCCAATTTTGATGGGATTTCTCCATGATAAATGATGAATCGGTATAGCTACGAGAGCCGGTGGCAATGTGACGTTGATTGGTGATCGTATGGGGGACAAGAAGTTTAATGTTGTTGCCATTGGCTCTTAGCTTTTCCACTGCCAATGCAACAGAGCTCATAACCTGTTGTTTTCGAACGTGGAGAATTGCCGATGTGATAATGATATTTGCATCGGGTGCTGCAGGAAGTGTTTTTCTCAAAATGAAATTCGATGGGGCCAGCTGCAACTTTATGTCAATCTTGACATTGGGGGGTAACCATTGGGATATATTGAATATCTCATGATTTAATTTTCCAACCAGATGATACTCCTGGCTCACTGCAGTAGTCAACTCGCCGTCAGTATCAACACCTGATCGATATTCATAGCCCAATGATTGTCCTCTCAACTCCTTGTATGCCTTTGGTGTCATCATCATAAATTGTATGTAGCTTGCATAGTTGGATAAATTATTGCTAGTGCTCACCAATGTTCCATTAATAAATACATTAATTTGTTTGAATAGGTTGTGTAGAATACAGTTTTCGTAGGAGAGACCATCGGCAACAGTTGGAGTTGTATTATCTGACTTTTTCTTCACCGCAACATTTAAATCAATAAATGTTGATGACAAATCAATGAAATAGTCTTCATTGGAAAATATTTGAAAGTGTATATTTTCCGAGAGGGGTTGTTGGGGGTGAAATTGTTCATAGTAGCCATACTTGACACTGACATCAACATTTTCAGCATTGAACAGATTCAATGAGGAACTGATTGATGGATGTGATTCCTTGTGGGGGAGATAAGTCATCTTAAGAGAAGAAATCCTTCTTTGATCTAACAATCTTTTTCTTTTTCTTCTTCTTATTGGTCTTCCTTGTTTTATTCCTCAAAGTCCTTGTTGATGTCCTTCGCTTCCCGCCTGGGTGGAGACTGATGAGTGAATGACGCGCACGCATCCTTTTCAATCCCTCCCATTTTGCTGAGATTTTAATTGCTCACCAACGGCTCTTGCTGAAGATCTAATATTTTCCTTAACACTCTCCTTGAAATTCTTACCCGACCCCCAGTCCTGTAGTGTTGAGGCAGCAAAATTTGATGCAGCAGGTACAAGATATTTTCTGGCAAGGGGTAGTGCAGAACGAAATAGCCTAGCAAACCAGCTACCAAGACCATAGCCAGACATTGTAGTACGCCCCTTGTAGTAGTCCAATCCATTGCCTATTTGACGTGGACTCAGAGCACCAACATAGCAATCGATATCGGGACAGACAAATGGAATTCTTCTATTGTTCATTTTAGGTGCTAGTGTCGCCGACAATGGGTCGAAAATGACAATTAATCACTGCTAAGCCTTTTTTATTGCTAGAGGATCACCCAATTCACTTCTTAGTGTTAACTGACAGAGTTCCAAATACGAAGTGTTTACAGGAACATACTGAAGATGCTTTATATTATAGTGATGAAGAAGTTCATGACTTGTTTTTTGTTCAAGAACACGTAGGAGGGGGACATTTGAATTACCAACTCTCGATGTTTCCACAAAGGATGCATAGAGAAATATGCAAGAGTCCGAGGCGAAACCAGGTGGATAATCAGCAAAAATAACTTGATCCATCCCGTAAACGGTGCCAGCGTTTTTCCCATTGATCATATTCTGTTTAAAGCCAAGAACGTCTCTCAGATTATCATTGAGAATAATTATTTCAGTGTCAACAGGTGAGGTAATGTAAATCCTATCGTGTTCCAATGAATAATTAAAATGGAATGTACCATTCCTACGATATGAGATTTTTCTATTGATTGTACGACACAAATCTGTCATATTATCGTATTCAATATATTTCAATTTGACATGTGGATATTCGCTAGATTTAAGTGCTTCAACCCATTCATAGTCGACAAAGAGTGACCAATCGAATGGTATAACTTTTATATCATACACACGATCCTTTCTCAGGATGTCATAGGTATTTTTGAGAATACAGTCGACAAGAGCCACTTCATACGCACCGTCATCGAATTTGATGGCGGGGGAGAGTTTCGTCCAAAAATCACTTGTCTTATTCAAGTCGTTGTAGAGAGGATCGGAAACGTTGGACATAAATGTTACATAGAAATCATTGGGCATTGTCAATATCTTCAACACCGATCCAAGAATCAAAATCAGAGTTGTATCCTAGCCACCGAACAAGTAACTGTTTCTTACCCCTGTGAGTACGAGTCTTTAATATCTTTTCAATTTGATAGATTTCACTATTATTTTTAACTTTTGTAGTTCATAGTCATAAAAGCCGCCGAGAATCTCTTCATCTTTGGTATCGCGCAAACGATAAGTTATGGGTTTAGTGTCTAGGATTTTTGCCACTTTAAAAAGTTCTGTGGACCACAAGTAATTCCCTTTTCAAAAACATTAGTTGTTCTATTAATTCGAACAGTATCACCAACATTGAATTTTTTCTTCTTGACAATCGTTTCATTGGAATATTGTTTAAGAAAGGTGTCAATTGTATCATGATCAGAATGATGAACTTCCGTTGGGGTTGAGTTGGACAATGATCGATGAGGTCGTTGATTATAAATCAACATGATTTTATCTAAATCATGAATAAAAGCAGGTGTATTTTTCAATGTAAAATATCTTGAAATTAAAAGTCGAATAGTTCTTATCAATCGTTCGGCCAATGCAGCCTTTATAGGACTATGACTATGATAGAGCAGTGTACTATATTTCACTAGTACTTTTGCAACATGGGGATTAACAAATTCACTACCGCGATCCGTTTGAATTTTTTATACGAATCCTGTTCGAGAATACTTTCTATAGCCTGAGCAACTTCAACACCTCTCTTTGAGCGCAATGGAATTGCATATGCATAACGACTATAAACACTGATTGCAAGTAGAATGTACTTGCACGGTGTATTGTGACGTCGTTGAATCTCATCTAGAGTTAGGAGATCTGCTTGCATTATATGCAATGGGAAAAAGGCTTTAGTTTTTCGATAATGATTAGCACGAAGTCTATGATTTCTATGCAGAGTGTAACTTGATTCATTTTGTAGATAGTCTTGTACACTTTTAGTGTGAACACCAGTGACTTTGGAAAGAGTGGTGGGGGAACTTAAACTCCCCGCTTCACCAATATTTTCATAAACACCTTTCAGAACTTCAACCATTTTGAACGTAAACACGTAGTGTAACGTCCGCTACCCTTTTGTATACTAGTTGTGGTTGGTGATGGGGGTGATGGTGACTTGATACGTTTTCGCTTTTGTCTAGCTATCAATGGTGTGCTCCTCCTCGCCACCATTGTCAAGTTTCCACTAGGTGTGCTAGTATTTTCCAAGATTGATTTAAAATCTTCTTCTTCTTCCTCTTCATGTTCATATTTTAATGGTGTTGACGATGAGGGTGCATGTTCATTTAATTTTTTTAGAATTTGTCTATTGCTAATAAGGCTTTTGGGGAAGTTTACTGTATTTAGAAAGTTGTATAGATGAGCGTCAAATGATAATAGTCCTTTACGATTTGTAACCATATCATAGATTAAATCAAGTAGATTATAGCTCTTGCCCTGAATTATAATCCCTTTCCCATTGCTATCAACTTGAATATGATCTTGACCACTTCCCATGAGATAAGTTAGGAGTCATTTAATTTGTTCACATGTTCAGGGAACATGTATCATTAAATTGATACATGTTCCCTTCAACAGTTCACCTAGACAACTAACTTTAGACTATACTTGTCTAATGACTAAATAATTTCCCTATTACTACTCCGTTCAAGAATAATGAGAAGAAGAAGACGAATAAAGAATCCTATTTTCTTTTATTATACGCATAAAAGTAACAATACTTTAAAAATACTACATTGAACATGAAAAAAAAATTGAACATGAAAAATACTTTTTTTTAATTTATTTATAATAAAAAATACAACATTTACATAAGCACTAGAAAAAAAACACTTTAATAAATACACTTTTTTTGTAATTTATTTATAAAAAATACAACATTTATTAGAATATGCACACTTAAAATAATAATATCACACTTTTATTTACAACATTTTAAATTTGAAATGGGGTCCCCCCCGGGGGCAGCCGCTGCGGTCGGCCAGGAAGGGCCGTGGGCCCGCTGCGGCGGGCCGGGGATGGGGCGGGCCGGAGGGGGTATTAAATAGTGTAAATTGCTCTGCCTTGCGCACAAACACACACACACACACATTGAAAATTGTTTGTGATATAGAAAAAAAGAATTTAAAAACACCGATCACCCTAAAAAAAAACCCTCCCACCCAATTTGTACTTTTTTAATGAATTTAAATTAATTTTTGTAGACCGAGTTGTTTTCTGTACTCTACACATTCAACTCGGTCTGAGATTAAATAGTGACCGTATGGTAGTACCTTCACACCATACTCAAGTAAATAGACTTTGTCCGATATGGCCGACATGGCGTTTTTCTAAACTCTAACTGTGTAGTTTTTAAATTGTAAAGAGCGAATCGCCATGACTTTCGCTCTTGGGACTAAACTACGTTCCACACAGTTTCTATACACACTCATGTCGAAATTATTTTTTACAAAGTGTGTAGGTAACCCCTTGCAAACTTGTTTGATATCCTTGTTGTGCGTTTCCACACAGTATACCTTCGACCCAGGAAACACATCACTGGATATCAGATCGCTACCCGTTTCAGATTTTAACATTAACAATGATTTGGGGCCTGGCGTTTGGGGCCTGGCGTATTTTTGTACCACTCACTGTTTGAGTATACGATCAGTCTAAAGGTATCATGATCAGTCGGGTGGCCAGTGTTTACACCCCCCCCCCCTCCCACGGCGATTAACCCCTTGGAAAATACCCCACCCCGCGTAAAATACCCCCCGCGTAAAATAAACCCCCGGAAAATACCCCTGGAAAATACACCCCGTGAAAAATACCCCCCGCGGAAGATACCCCCCCCCCTCCCGGTGGAAAAAAATATTTCCAAATTTTAGATTTTTATTTGAGTTCTATTTTTTTAATTTCTGTTGGGGGAAGGAATTTTGGTATTTGTGTATTATGCGCCACTCGCTCAAGTTTACGTTGTGTAAAGTTCGAAAATACACCGTTTTTTTGTTAGTTGCTTTGTTACTTTAGAAATAAATTTGGGCTATAGATTTGCACATTAGGGGGGGGGGGGTACAGTATAGCGGGTCTGCATGCAAAGTGTGTTTGGTACAATTATTCTGCATATTAGATAGCTAGATAGATAAGTGTATTTTAAAGCCAAACATACGGCCATGAACACAGTTAAATAACATAAATGAAAGGCACAAATAACAAAAACTTTGACCAGCCATCGTCACAAAACACTTAAATGAAACACTATATTAACCTAATAATAGTATTAATACTTGGAAAAAACAGTCATTGAAAAAAAAAGCTATTTAACACATGGAAAAAACACTTAAATGAAACATAATATTTACTTTATACTTTTTTTTTTTTTTAGTTAACAAAATTTCCAGATACCTCGCTATTCTTCTGTAACTTTTTTAGTGGCCATATATCTAGAAAGAATTGTTTTCTGACTTCAAACTATCCAAATACTTTACCCCCCACCCTCTTATGTGCAAATATATAGCCCAAATTATATATTTTAAAATTTTCCTGAATTTTGCTTTATTTTGAATGCAAATAACAAGTTTTGTCATTTGTAGATCTGTCTTTGTTTGTCTCTGTACTCAGGTGTCGATATCATGATGATAAAATAAGAAAAATTGTCACAGTCCAGTCTACACTTTGAAATCCTTCTTAAGATTACAACCGGCCCCAATACGACATATTCTCGAATTTTTCGAAAAGTTTTTACCCAGATCCAGAGCTGCTTAATCGACAGTATTTAATGCAATGAACATGCCGAACGGGGCATTATCGAAAGTTGTCTTTTTTCAATGGTTCTATAGTGACAATAGCTTGTCAACGAGTTTGACATAGTCGCTAACTGGTTAAAACTAAAAATGATACTTAACTGATCAACGATATACTTCTTGGTATTTTTTTTTTACCACAAAATTTATTTCTCCTCCAATCTCCGCTATTCTGGTATCTGCCCCCCCCCCTCTGGAAAATTTTCTGCGGGCGCCCTTGCATAATAGATGTATATGTTTTGCACAATATTCGAAATACCAGTCAATAATGATGGTGGTGACTAAGCTCATAGGACGTATCCCAAACTGTGCGCCAGACTTGCTACACCAATCTCTGTCAACAGTTGACTTAAAGACGGCAGTACAAGGAGACATGACTGTATTCTGGCTAAGGGAATTCAATAGGCCAGTCACATGGTTGGAAAAAAATTGTTTGGCAGACTAGTATGAGAACGTTTTTAGTAAAGTCTCACGGGGTGCCCTCTCCTTTCTGAAAACTGTCCTTCTGGAATATGTTTGGGATGATATAAAAAAGATACAAGTCACAGTTTCGGAAGTAATTTACTTTTGATTGTATCATATTGGACAGGAAACCATGGGTGAATGAACCATGGGTTCCTATATGATGGGACAAGAGGGGAGGGGGCTCCAGCCCCCCCCCCCCCCCCCTGGCTGAATGACGGTGCCTTATATTTACATTTTTGTTTTAAGATTTCTAACATACAGCATTGGAAGCGCTAGTTGGCCCAGCTAAGTACCCTCCTAAAATTCAGCTTATGGGCACCCATGGAATGAACACAATAAAACAGTGGGATATGGGGCCAAGCATTATCTGGCTAATCTTTACCGTCTTTTTTAGTGGCTTTGGCTTACTTTCCCATTTGATTTTTCGGCAGTATTGGGCAAAGGCAAAAAAATTAAATTGCCTTTTTCTGATTGATCATTTGTCAATTCTTGAAATGGAAGACATTCAAATTAAGTATGAACTCTTAGGTCCATTCCTAGGAAACAATCCAAAATTATGTATCATTCTAGAAAAGATATTTCCTGGTAAACCATCAACAGCCTTGGAGGGTAGGCTAGTTAGTAAATTTAAGCTGTGTTACAAGAGAGAACTCAGATAGAAAGTAAATGGTAGGGTAAGACACCCAGTAGTTGGCCACCTGCCTATTCTCGGACAGAATGTAACTAACAGGGAACCTAACTCTAGGCTAATGTGCTTAGAAAGTTTATTATGCTAGAAAGTTTTTATACATAGCTGGTTTCCCTGGTCACTATTAGATATCCATATGGATATCTAATAGTGACCAGGGAAACCAGCTATGTATAAAAACTTTCTAAGCAAATTAGCCTAGAGGTAGGTTCCCTGTTAGTTACATTGGGACTCCACCCTTTGACTATTGGAAAAAATTAGTTTATAAGCTTATATAGAATGATACTATCCAATCTCCTTATAATTAAAAACATTTTAGTCATCTAGTTAGAAAATTTGCATATTTGTATAGGAAAAATCTAAATTTGTCAACTAGTTGACTAATAACTTCTCCCCAGCAAAAATTAATTTTTCCAACTAGTTGACAAATGACTTCTCCCCAGCAACACTTTGATTTGCCAACTAGTTGACAATAAATGTTGCCCAGCAAAACTTTCCCTTTCCAACTAGTTGACTAATAACTTCTCCCCAGCAAAACTTAATTTTTCCAACTAGTTGACTAATAACTTCTCCCCAGCAAAACTTAATTTTGCCAACTAGCTGGAAAGAAACATTGCCCAAGAAAACAACTCGTTTTCCAACTAGTTGACTAATAATAGTTAGAATTTATTCTGAATTGCATAAAATATGTTAATAATATAGGGTTTTTTCAAATTTAATTATCACTATTGTTACAGGATACCACCAGATTGCTAAATTGACAGTGTATATATATACAAATCTTTGAATTAGCCAACAGACCAATCACTA